>CM029628.1:7199480-7709480 GCA_017311315.1 Dendrocalamus latiflorus
TCTTTTGCACCGGGTACATATTCCATTCTTGGACTTAGAACCCACGACTACAGAAAACCGTATTACAGACGGTTCAAAAACGTCATCACAGACGGTTTTCTGAGCCATCTGAATTTATGGGTCAGTGATAATCGAAGGTTGTCACAGACGGTTTTCAAACCGTCTGTGGTATAAATATCACAGACGGTCTGTAAGTAAAAACCATCTGTGATATATCAATATCACAGACGGTTTTTCACTAAAAACCGTCTGTGATTATCATATATCACAAACGGTTTTTAGTAAAAAAATCATCTGTGATATTGATATATCACAGACGGTTTTTACTTACAAACCGTCTGTGCTATTCTCTTCTACCCCTAAATCTATTTCTGTTTATTGGCTAGCCTCAGGAAATGCTAGCCACGCCCTTTGAAACAAGCAGATCAACATGTACATGTATACATCCAATTCACATCTCAATTTATTTCACAAACATAAAATATCCATTTCGCAAATCAATTAATCGAAATAAAAACAAGCAAATATAGTATGAAACACAGTACACATTTTATTTTTATTAAGATTAGAGCCTACCATTACAATATCCCAAAACAACAAACAAATTGCCCATCTAGCTAACACAACAAGAACAGAGAAAAGTAAAGATCCTCTATGCCTAGGCCTTCTCGCCCCTGATGCAGCGCACGAGCTGGATGTCTTTGACGCCCACCATCGTCGGCATTGATTGAGCGCTGCCTTGTGCATCATCTACTTCGTGGGGCTATTATGGTATGGGTCAAGGAGGAGGAGGAGAATAGCAAAGAGGAGGAGAACAGCAAGGAGGAGGAGAACGGCAAGGAGGAAAACAGAAAGGAGGCTGGGTTCTGGTCATTATTTATAGGGGAGGGAGTGCGAAATTTTTTGGCGCGAGGACGAAGAGGCGGAGCTACGATCCGTGGGGTGAGGATTGGTGGATTTCTATTAGCTAGGATTGGGTTGAGGAGGATCGACGGGCCCAGCGGTCAGATTATCACAGACGGTTGGTACCTAGAATCGTCTATGATGAATGAATATCACAGACGGTTCTATATGCCAACCGTCTCTGAATTAGAGCACAAAATTTTATATACCAATGCAATATAAACAACTAGTCTGAAAAAATAAAATAGCAAAGTTTTATATGGCTTATATATACTCATTTGAAAGGTTTCGATGAGATCTACAACTTTTCAGGTAAAGTAAAATCCAAATTCCGAAAGGAAGACCAAGAAAAAGGACAAAAACAGAAACAAAAAACTTGCGACGCAGGTTTAGATCCAAAGATGGCCGATTTTCGAGGTCTTGAAGGGCGACTAGCACAAGCCAGTCTTTTTTTTGGATCGGGCTCATCGTTAGCTTTCCAACGAGTACACAAACGTCGAAAACGGACACTGTATGCAAAAGTTATGCCTGTTTTACTAAAGGTGTCTCAAAACTAAATCCTACTCGGACTTAGGCGGGAATTTATGAAATTTTGGGTAATTGCAAGGCGGGAAACATATCACAGACGGTTTTTTAATACGAACCGTCTGTGATAACTTCATTATCACAGACGATTTTTACTAAAAAAACCGTCTATGATAATCAGCTTATCACAGTCGGTTTTAAATAAAAACCGTCTGTGTACTGGAATATCACAGACGGTTCATCGGTAAGAACCGTCTGTGATACTCGTTTTCTCCGACGCTATCAACACAGATGATGTCCAAATTAAAACCGTCTGTGTTAGTGTCGGTCACAGATATTTTTGTCAAACCGTCTGTGATTTGACGTCTAGTATTAGGCTTTCTGTAGTAGTGACCGTTTTTGGACCAGTGACAGATATTAACCGGACCAAATCTCGGACGGTGCACGGTTTGAGCTTGGAATTTGAAATGAACCTGTAATTGATTCTCCTGTCGCCTTCCGGAGAATTTTTTTTAAACAAGGGCAGAGCTCGGCCATTCATTTCAAAGAAAAGAAAATAAATACCCGATCCTAGCAGAGCTACACTAAAGATGTCAGACTAAGAGAAGCAACACCTTTTGGCCCCGCTCGTTTGGGTTATGCTTCTAACTTCCGGCTTATTTTTCACTATTTTAAAATTGTCTTTTTATGATTTTTTTTGGATTTTTAGCTTTTTTGTTGGTTCTTTTTTTTCGTATTCGTTTGCTTTATACGTATTGGACTAATCCATTTTTCTATTTTTAAATTTAACTATGTCAAATAAGTCATCATCAGTTACAGTATAATTTTAGTCAGTTACAATAAAAATTCAACTATAAACCATAAAAAATAAACCCAACTAAACACACTGTAAAACTTCGACCAAAACACCAAGGTACACACCCTTGTGGAGCAACCACCCCAGGACAGAACGAAGCCTAAAGCCAGCTATCCATCATCGTCACGGGCGGTGTTGCCAAACCCTGCTTCGGACACGCAGCGCGCACTCTGTCAACACCTCTAGATCAGCGCGGATTTTGGCACCGAAACATCGTCTGATTTCACCGTAATCCCAAGCTTCGCGCCCTCCCGACAGCAACATCTGCATCAACAAAACTACGTGCCACCGGGCCCACCACCACCCGCCGGAGCACGCAGAGCAGCAGTATAAAGCCGCACCGGCTCCTATTCTCTTCGCTGCACTACACCACAGCACACACACCAACACATTCTTCCATCTCTCTAAGAAAAACACATTCTTCCGAGAAGCAGAGCAGCGGCCATGGCGAGGTCGACTCTGCATCTGTCCGTCGCGGTCCTCGCCCTCCTGTCCGTCATGTCGGAGGCCGGGTTCTACGACCGGTTCGACGTGGTCGGCGGCGACCACGTTCGCCTGTACGACGACGGCAAGAGCCAGCAGGTGGCGCTCACGCTCGACCGCACCTCCGGCTCCTCCTTCAACTCCAAGGATAAGTACCTCTACGGCGAGTTCAGCGTCCAGATGAAGCTCGTCGGCGGCAACTCCGCCGGCACCGTCACCTCCTTCTACGTGCGTAAGCCGGCCGTCATTCCGTTCCATCCGTTCTATATGAGGATCGTCGTGTCTTTCTCGAGCTGATTGAGTTCGATTGGTGTGTTTGTTTAGCTGTCGTCCGGGGAGGGTGACGGGCACGACGAGATCGACATCGAGTTCATGGGGAACCTGAGCGGCGACCCGTACGTGATGAACACCAACGTGTGGGCCAACGGCGACGGCAAGAAGGAGCACCAGTTCTACCTCTGGTTCGACCCCACCGCCGACTTCCACACCTACAAGATCATCTGGAACCCCAAGAACATCATGTACGCACGCGTTCAATCCCTCCATTAATCGATATTGACTGAATGAATGGTTCAGTTTAGGAGCTTGAAATTGATCCTCCTGGGAAAACGGGAATTGATGGCTGCAGATTCCAAGTCGACGACGTGCCGGTGAGGTCGTTCAAGAAGTACGACGACCTGGCGTACCCGAGCAGCAAGCCGATGACGCTGCACGCGACGCTGTGGGACGGCAGCTACTGGGCGACGCGGCACGGCGACGTCAAGATCGACTGGAGCAGCGCGCCCTTCGTCGTCAACTACCGCGACTACTACGCCAACGCCTGCGTCAACAACGGCGGCTCGTCGTCGTGCCCGCAGGGCACCGACGCATGGATGAACAAGCAGCTGGACGACGCCGGCCTCGGCACCGTCGCCTGGGCCGAGCGCAACTACATGTCCTACAACTACTGCGCCGACGGCTGGCGCTTCCCGCAGGGCTTCCCCGCCGAGTGCTACCGCAAGTGAGGATGAGCAATCCACCCATCGGTCGGTCGAATTGGTTTGGTTTCCTGGTAAATCGATCGACCGGTCCGTCGAATTGGTAGATCGAGATTTCTTGAGTTGCTGCTGTTATTGTTGTTCTTGTTCATTTGGTGGACATATGTTGCTTACTTGTGCCATTTTCCATGTACATTTTGCGACGCATTTGTTCTTCATCTGTTGCTGGATTGTTACCGGGAGAAATCGAGGTGAATTTTTGTTGTTACCCAGCAAGTGTTGGGTTACATATACACAGTGGAAGTGGAAGTGAAGGTGTAATTAAGGATGTAAACTTGCGATGCATATATGCACATGCTGTTAGGTATGAATAAACCATAAATTAACTACATAGCTTGGATTTGTTGCGATTTTCTTTTGGATCCCTCATACATGTGTTTGTCAGAGTTGTCTGCGTACGCGGTTTCGTTAGATTCTTGCGATCGAGTTTTAATTACCAGCGTGATGCAAGAGGACATGTGACAACTGTGTGCTTCGCCGTTCCAATTTCACCCGTATGAAATGGGGCGGTTTCTCTCAAACGGCTTCTCGGTACGTGCATCATCTGTATCAACATCTTATGTAACCGCACCATCTCGGAAAATACAGCCACAAGTTATTAGACACAACTAAAAGCCATCAACCGCGGACCAATATTACAGCTAGCCAAGATCTGGCATGTTCTTCTTGGCATGTTGGTTGGTGCCCAATCTACCTCTCTGTACGTTAGTAAAAGGGCAGTAAATTTCTGCAGTTAATTAACTTGGCAATGCAGGCTCAATTTGAATGCAGTTAATTAACCTGGCAATGCAGACTCAATTTGAATGAACTTGAACCCAGTGGTGGGAGAACGGCATGCGCAATTTGAATGAAAAACTTCCTTGTTGCAAACAGAGGCAAATGAATGGAACACATGCTATTATGCTAATGGGGAAAAGCAAATCCTGTCATCTATCAGACCATCTTTTTTCTTGGAAAAATATACATCAGACATCTGAATTCTGAAGGAATGTCACTAGCTCAAAGCAGGACAATAATGCACACTTGCTAAGCAGCAATCACACCAGCAACGGCTATAGGCAAATCCAAAACTACGGCACTAGCGCTGTTTTTTCTTGGGGCTGCAGAGAGGGACAATGGCAACGATTAAGGCCAGAGATTAATGGCCCGTTTATATTGACTTCTACTGATAACTTTTGACTGTGACTGATAAATAGCAGTGACTGATAGAAAACAGCTGATAATAGTATTGGCTGATGTATAGTAATGTATTATGTAAGAAAGACGGTGCAACGAAGCCACAACAACATTAGAACCGTCATGCGACTTACAGAATTATGACATAATAAAATACAAAATATGTTACAATATGTAAAAACGTATATTATAGTGGCTAATGAATAGTAATGGCGATAGAAATAGTTTATAAAAGCTAAGATATCCATATTAGTTTCGGTTACTAGAAGTAGAAATGATCAGACCCAATATCATGAGCATTTGGTGCTGAGCTGAAGTGGCTGGGACTTGGGCGAGTGGAGGACACGGAATAATTCTTATCTCTTGGAGGGAGACTAGTGCCTGCACACGCTTTTCAGCTCGGCTTATCAAAAAATGGAAGAAGGGACCGGGAAGCTGTGCTGTGACGGGGTCGTTGCTGCTGCACTGAATGCCTGTGTGCTAGAAATGGAATAAGCTTGTCTGCCACTTTGGCGGTTTGGCCTACTGCCTGAATGGATTCTTAAGCCTAACTGTTCCTACTAATTAGCTATTAATGGTACTCGAGATCGACCTCTCCCCGAGGTTTGATTATCCTCAAAGCAAATGTGGTAATGTGGAAATCAATGGCTGAACTGAAGATGCTGTGCCAACTGTTTGAATTCTGACGATTTTCTTTTTATGATTTCTGGATGTACACATGAAAAAGAAAAGATAAGATAATAAAAGAAGAAGAAGAGTTGCTGTGGCATCAAGAAAGGGAATACATCTGACTATCTAGAAATGCTTTCGAATCTCATTCCCACCTTTCAGCTCCCGCACTTCAATTCTTATTCCATTCCTGTCATCATCAAAAACAACATAAAGACATCATCAAAACAACATAAAGAACTACAGTACTTTTTTCGTCCAAGTTTATAGACTGTATTTTTGAATGGCTTTATCTATAAATACAAGACATATTTCGTGTTCTAATACAAAATTAATATGATATTCTCCAAAATAACTTTAATAAATTTCTAGCTTTACTTTATATTCTCTATATACATACATTGAAAATAGTACTTACAGGTAATAATCAAGGATAACCTAGTTATTTTTAATATCTCTTTGGTCTGAGAAAATTGCAAATTTAGGACTCCAAACGATCCGCTTCGCAGATTTGGGACTCCAAACATCGACTTCGTAAAAATAACCCTCCAAACGTTGGCCTCTTGATTTCCTTGACATTATGAGTATTTGAGATTTCTTTTAAACTAAATACAAGTATTTGGAGACCTAGAAGGATGCTTTTGCCCTTCTGTGTATCGATTGGCTTGCATGGAGGTACATCGCCATCGTATTCTTCTGCGTCGTTCGTACGTTTCTTTTTGGCCTTCTGTGTATCGATTGGCTATGCACGTACGTTTCTTTTTCTTCTGCGTCGCATCGTATTCTGCCGCCGCTTTCCCTATCGGTTCATCGCCATGGAAGAGAACTCGTCGCCGACGCCGGATCTTGAAGCGCCGCCGCCCTGTGCCCTACATCCGATGGCGTTTGGCATGACTGCGGAGGCCGCGGCCACTGCCTTAGGCCCGGCGTCCTCTGGCCAGGCCGTGGAGGCCGCGGCGCCCCTGCCCTAGGCTCGACGCTGTGTGGCCTGGCCGCGCCACCCTCTGCCCTGGCCGCACCGGCCTCTGGCCAGGCCGCGGCGCCCTCTGGTCAGGCTGCGACGCCCTCTGTCCAGGCCGCGGCCATGGATGTTGAAGCCCCACCGGCTGATGCGATTGCCCTAGCGAGGTCATTGCTGCGCATGCCCACTGTTCCACGTCTGGAAATAGATTACAACCTTCCTGTACTTGAGGGGCAAAGGTAATGCGTTTCTCCATTTTTTTGTGTACTTGTACAGTACTCCCAATTAGATAGTGATACTTGTCTCTTTAATTGTTTATACTTTAGGTCGCAATTAGAGGCTGCGGAAGATATGGCAAGAGTTGATTGGGATAGTTTACAAATAGTCGGCGTCCAGGAGCCGAAAATCTCACGTACGTGCGTACCGGAACAGAAGGCAAAAAACACAAAAGGTTAGAGATGTCCTTTTAGGTCCCAAATACATGTATAAAGATGAGAAAAGAGAGAAAATACACATAATGTCAAGGAAATCAAGAGGCTAACGTTTGGAGGGTTATTTTTACAAAGTCGATGTTTGAAGTCCCAAATCTGCGAAGCGGATCGTTTGGAGTCCTAAATTTGCAATTTTCTCCTTTGGTCTCTATGTTGAAAGAAAATATGTCTTATAAATTTAGATGGAGTATTTTTCAGTGGACACTACAACAAAATGGTCTCATAAAGATGTTTTTCTTTAGACGTTTTTTTTGTCTTTATATAGCATATAAAGACGCTTTGTGAGACGTTTTTTTGAGTGTTATTCACTACCATCGCGTCTCAACAGTCTTTAAAATGATTTATAGAGAAACGCTCCTAGGGTGTTTTACAAAATGGTTGTTAAGTCGTTTTTAAAGCGTCCTAGGAATGTCTCCCTATGGACCGTGTCAAAGACCGTAAAGGCATATTAACAGTGAACAACATTGAAAAACACTAAAAATACATCTCAAAAAGCATCTTTATATGTTATATAAAGGCACTAAAAAACATCTAAACAAAAACGTCTCTATGAAACTATTTTATTGTAGTAGGAGTACGATTTACTCTAGAATGCAGAGACAAAATTTTTATATGTATATAAAAAATGATCAGCGCAGAGACCATTAGCTTTCAACAGTGCGCTAGTATTCATGCCAGGCATTTCACTATAGTAATTCTCCTACTTTCAGCTATGCTGGTTGACCGTGGCTTGTCAACAGTCACCAGAGAGTGCAGATTACTCCTTCCTTGATTGCACGTGCTATCCTGATTGGAGCAGTTTCAGAACTGGGTGGGGGACCTGGTTAATTAGAAAATGTCATGTTACACTCCCGTTCTTATGAGCATTGGCCCCAGGTCGGATAAGAAGTTTTGGATATAATATGAGCATACTTAGTATTAAGAATAAAATAGATAAATCTCATGAAGAGAATCAAAATAACGATATCAAAGCAACCACGACAAGAGAGAAATATTTGATGAGCCGACCGTAAATCCTATAAGCACAACAACAAAAGAGTATAAAGGTTTATCTTATATAAAAATTTAGTGCTAAAGAATATCTACGCCCTCTATTTTGGATAAGTGTTTTTTCTTTGCTTGGCTTGTCTATGGTCACCCATTATGGGTTTATATAGCCCCTGAAAGACCATGTAATAAGATCTATAGATAATAAGTGATGAACACTTGGCACATTTGTGGAGTTGGCTTTTGATTTTGCAGAACTAGTTGGCAAAATTCAGTTTTGCTATTAGTTTGGTAGTATCAGCCATCAATGGTGGTAGTACTAGGCATGTCAGAGTCTTCAGAAATTGTACCTGCTGGTAGTACCGATGTTGGAGCAACAGTACTACCATGGCGCGGTATGATCAATCTCTAGATGACGGTAGCAATTTTCCAGAGAGGGTGTTTTTGAGCTCTTATCAGGTGCGGTGTGCCTAGCTCACTAGAGCGTTCTGACCGAAGTAAGTGTGATAACCCGCATTTTCTAATCCTTTTAATTACCAAATTAAGGGTAACGAAAATTAACTACGCAATTAAATAACAAAATTGTGCAAGAGTTTTTTTAAGTGCAGAACATTCCGAATAAATTAAAACTTCCCCAGGACAAGGCTAACTAAAAATATACAAGCCATCTCAAATTGCAATTCTCAATTATGAACTCACCCCATCATGTTTCAAATCAACTCAAGTTAAATAAAATATTCGTATCTCATGTATAACCATTAATCCCATACATCAAAGAAGGATAAAAATAATTCATGGAATCCAATAAAAGTATTAACAGTCCATAATACGACAATGTATATGATAGTCTGAATTACATTATTCTACTACTCAATTTGCATCCATTTACAATCTTTAATCCCTATCAAGTATAATTCTGGTCAAATAAATTACAATTCAAAGTACATCAATTTAATTCAGATTATATCAAATTCTAAATCTCAATCTCAATCAGGTCCATCGTCTCCAAAGTGAAAATAATTACACTACAATTACAAATTCAGGAATATTGCTAAGCACAAGAATAGTCAGCATTATTAATTACGAAGAAAATCAATAACAGAAGACCCAAAAAGGACTGAACGAAAGAAATAAATTAAAACCAGGTTACCATCAGAATCGTCTAGCTTTTAGAAGACCGAACCCTAGCACTCATAGAGATACTAGGACCGGGACGAGGCGGCACCTCTATGGGTCTCATCCTTGACGGAAAATCAAGCCCAACACCCATTTTATCATTTTACAGACTTATTTCACGCAGTAAAAAACAGAAAAAACAGTGCCAAATCCTAGGGGTCCTTAGGAATCACCCTAAATTGCCCACGGCACAGGAGCAACAGAGGAGCCAAGAGATAAGGCCTAGCAAACAGGAGGGAGCCTGGATAAGGCCAAGCAACAGAGGAGAGGCAGGGATAAGACCAAACCACAGTAAGGGAGAGCATGCCACCTTTCTATTCATAAGCGAGCTACCCAACCGAAGGCACCACACAAAGCATTCACCTCTCTGCCTAGCTCACTTCTTCCCAACCAAAAACCACAAAAGAAAGCCACTGTCATTCCATTGCTCAGCCAAAGCCAAGCACCAAGCCAAGGGAAGCTCTTCCAACGACCAAGTCCATAGCCACAGACACAGGCAGTGACGGAGAGGGAGCCAGGAGGGAGGAGCTCACGGAGTCGAGAGGCCACGGCAACGACAGCCTGGAACAACCGAAGACAAACCAGGACCGGAAGCAACCCAGGAAAGATGAGCCGATCCCCAAGCACGCCTCATCACCACATCCTCCACCCCAGGACGTCAAACCCTCGACCAGCAAATAAGGTGCCCCCACGAACCCTCCATTTCTAACTTTCCACCAAAAATCACAGCACATGGCCGGAGTACCCACTGGCCATCGCAAGCCCTCACAGCCACCGTCGGCTCACAACCACAACATGTGCACCACCATCCCACAGTCACCATCACAGAGCAACCGGGGGGAAGGGAAGAAAGGAGCAGAGGGGAAGAGATGAGAAGTATACCCTAGGTGAGACCGGTGTGGCGTCGGCTTGCCTAGCACGGCCGGCCACTGTGCACACCCGGCAGCGCTCCTCGGTGCTCCCCGACGCACGAGGAGCCCGTCGCAGTAGACCACGGCCAAGGTATCTCACCACCAACACCATCCAGCTCACCAAGCCAACAAGAAATCAATTCACAAAATTGGAAGCAATCAAAAGGGTAAAAAGCATAGGAAGTAAAGCGTAGTAAGGGCTAGAGGGGGGGGGGGGGGGGGGGAGGATTAGGGTCTCGGTAGTTGTCGGCTGAGCCGAGGCGGCCGGTGTAGGGGAATCGGCCAGGGAAGAATACGTAGGAGCACCGTAGAAGGGTTGTGGAGCCGTAGAGGTAGCAGCTGGGCCGGAGCCGTGGTACTCGGCGATGGCCGAGGCTGAGCAGGGAGGGCCGGTGGCGGCCGAGGTCAGGAGATGGCGCCGGCGGCCGGAGGAGAGACCGGCAGAGGGCCGGGCCGAGAGAAGCGCAGGGAGGCGCCGTGAGGCCAGAGGCGACACCGGAGCCGAGCAAGTGGCCGGGAGGTGGCTGACCGGCGTAGGAGGCTCAGGCCCGGCGCCCGGGGGGGGGGGGGGGGGAGCTGGTGGCCGGAGCCAAGGCGGCGCATGTAGGGGCAGCGCCAAGTGAGCTGGCCAGGGAAGGCACTGGAGGGAACCAGAACTAAGGACAGGCAAGGGAGGAGGTGCAGCCAAGTCGGCCATGGGAGCAACGCCTGAAGCTTCGGCCAGAGGAGAGCAAACCAGAGAAAAGCAATGGAGAAAGAAAAGAAAGGGATTAGAAGACAAGGAGGAAGAGAGAAGGAATAAATAAAGAAGTGAATGGCCCGGAAGTCTTCAGCCGAACATGGAGAATTTTGGACGCATTTTGTACAGTTGCTTCTCGAAATTTCAAAAATAACATTGATAGAGAGAAAATTCCCAATTTGGCCCTCTGCCGACCGCACGATTACCGGGAGGCCGACGCGTGGCAATCGTAATATAGAATATTATACATATATATGTAATATTTTTTTAGAGTGTGCAGCAAATTTATAATATAAAATAGGAGATGGAAAAAATATGAATTTTATTTTGAAAATTCGTTATGTGTAGATGATACATGTAGGAAATATTTGTGTAGATTGTTTTTTTGAAATATTTTGGTACGTTGTTAATGGTGTTTGAAAAAAAATATGATTTTGATGTGGAGTGCAGTTTGGTGGTAGTGTAATTTGTTTTGCAATTATGAAAATTAAAAAAATTGGTTGGTAGAGTCTGAAAGAAATTTGCGTGAAGTAACAATTAGTGTATTTGTGATTTTCGTACATTGCTGACCATGAAAAATATGTTGAACTGGCAATAACATTTTTTGATCATGTTATGTTGTTTTATTGGAAGAAATTTAATGAAATTTGTTTGAGGACAACTGTGATAGGAATAATTGGACGAAAGGTAGGAAAATGATATTGAACACGTGGGAATCATTGAATGCAAAAAGACAAGACAATAAGCTTAGCTGAATAGAAATAAACTTCATAATACAGTTGGGAGTAACATGCCGCGTGCATTTTTATTGCATGCATAACATATAGCATGATATGCGATTAACTCACCCAACTGCTCATACGACCTACTGTGTGGACCGGGGCCACTTTCCCTTCCTTGCTCGCTCGGCGTTGCACTCCTCCGCGACCTCTTTTGCCTTAGCCGCCATTTCCCTCTTTTGCTCGCGCTCCCGCTCCCTATGCGTGCACGCTTCGAGATGAGCTTGGGTTTCGCGTTGTATACGCAGGGTTTGCTCAATCTTGCGGTGCTCCTCCTCCAGCAACTCCTTCTCCCGTGTGACATTCCACTCCTCGAAGTCGAGGGTCCATTGGTCCGCATGGTGGATCTCAAGATCGATCCATTTGCGGTAGCCACATAGGGGCTCCGGAGACTGTAAATACAGGGGAGAGATTGTTAGTGCGTGCTGTGAAGGAGAAAAGGTAGGGGAAAATTGGTGCATGTGGTCGTTACCGGCTGCCGATAGGTTGCGGTGTCAAAACGGCGGTCGGGGTAGTCACTGGAATAGTTTGCGCAACCCCAGTAACGCATACCTAGGCTGATGCGGTGTTTAGACTTGAAAAACTTGCACATGTCCCCGCACCAACAAAGGGGGGTGTTGCTACGTTCAGGATGGGGTTGTTGCTACGTTCAGGATGGGGTTGTTGCTACGTGGCCGCTCATTGCGGGGAGCTGACCTCGTAGCACGCTGGGCTTGTTCTACCCGGGTCTGTATAGCCCTTATTTTCTCATCGCGGGCGGCAGCTGACTGTGCTATGTCACGGGTCTCCTCCCATTCCTTCACCATCTTGTCCCATTGTTTCTTCTTGCTTTTGTCCATCCCGGTGAGGTGACGGAAGCGCGGTGTAGTATGGGGTTTGGATGTGCAATGTTGGCTGCGAAATGGAATGCACACCAATTTATAGGGTTCGTTTTGTCTCTATTCCTACGTGTAAAGCTAGTCCGCGTAGTCATCTCACTGAACAAAGCTATCCTGTTTTGTCATGTCACTGCGCAAAGCTGCATCTTTTGTCATCTCACTGAGCTAAGCTGCATCTTTTGTCATCTCACTGAGCAAAGCTGCCCTGTTTTGTCATGTCACTGCGCAAAGCTGGCATCTTTAGTCATCTCACTGAGCAAAGCTGCCCCGTTTTGTCATGTCACTACTTAAAGCTAGCATCTTTTGTCATCTCACTGAGCAAAGCTGCCCCGTTTTGTCATGTCACTGCGCAAAGCTGGCATCTTTTGTCGTCCCACTGAGCAAAGCTGCCCCGTTTTGTCATGTCACTGAGCAAAGCTGCATCTTTTGTCATCTCACTGAGCAAAGCTGCATCTTTTGTCATCTCACTGAGCAAATCTGTCCCGTTTTGTCATGTCGCTGCGCAAAGCTGTCATCTTTTCTCATGTCTCTACGCAAAGCTATCATCTTTTGTCACTTCACTGCGCAAAGCTGCCCGCTTTTATCACGTCTCTGTGCAAAGCTGCAATCTTTTGGCACGTCTGTGTGGAAAGCTGCAATCTTTTGGCACGTGCTGTGCAAAACTGTCCTCTTTTTCGGGTTTGGTCACTGTAGTAAGTTATCTCGTTTGTATAAAGAGCACGGTTGGGATCTCATGACATTGTAGGCAGAGAACCTTGTAAATCGAACAAAAAAGTACATTTTCTTTCGTGGTGAAACAAACCATGTCGGAAGTCGAGGGGCCAGTCGGATATGGGTCATCGAAGGATGACCTTCCCTTGGAAAGAGGAGAGATCTTTGGTCCACAGTACCGCTTGATACCAAGTCGACGTGCTCAACCAGCATGGCCAAAATGCAGACACAATGAGGACGCGGTCATGCAGGTCCTGGAAGGCCAGTTTAATGGCGAGCGACGTTTCTTCCGATGCCCACGCTCCGGGGTACAAAGTGCTAATAGTACATTTTTTCTGTTATTGCTTATGGAGCCTCAAAGTTTACCGTCCTTTCCCGCAGATGGCGAAATGCGACTTCTCCCGCTGGATCGACCCTGCTCATAAACGGTATATTATCGTTTATGTGGATACATTATGGGACTGAATATTTGAGTTGGAGGAGCGAATTGAGACTCTCAATGAGGAGAACAACGACCTCCGGCAATAGGTGCAACGCGAGAGGGGCAATGAGGAGGTCGTGAACATAGGAAGCTCATATGATCCCACATATTGCTGCGCGCACCCTAGCTGCATATGTGCGTGCCACTACCACGACGGCCAGCCACGTCCGAGGCGGCCCCCCCAAGAATACTCCATGTGGGTGCCACGAGGCTCGTTTGGCATATAGGCAACGAGGTGTATGGTTGTACCTTGTAGCAGTACGCACACTTTTTTGTGTTCATTGTTGTGCTGATGGTGTGGGGTTGGGACTATTGTTTTGATTTACCTGTAGTATTTTCAATATTTTGTGTACGTGCAATGTATGTGCTTGTTCGTGTTGTCATTGCGTGATGCCTTCTTATTCTGTGGTCTTTGTGCGTGATTTGCCCAAAATGCAACACGGTTGTTAGACGTAAGACCTCACACACGGCCGCGAATTCTCCATGTGGGTGCCACGAGGCTCTTTTGGCATATAGGCAATGAGGTGTATGATTGTACCGTAGTATGTTCGAGTGTTGTTCGAAACAATGTGCAATGTTGTTAAGCATGTCATGGATTGGTTGTTATCTCCGTGCAGTTGTTATCACGAGGCACAAAAAAATGCAATACTAAGCAAATACAAGTAGTAAGTTGTCATCTCACTGAGCAAAGCTGCCCCGTTTTGTCATGTCACTGGGCAAAGCTGGCCTCTTTTGTCATGTCACTAAGCAAAGCTGCCCCGTTTAGTCATGTCACTGCACAAATATGCACTCTTTTGTCATGTCACTGCGCAAAGCTGGCCTCTTTTGTCATATCACTGCGCAAAGCTGCCCCGTTTTGTCATGTCATTGCGTGACGTCTTCTTATTATGTGGTCTCTGTGACTGAGGCTGCCACCCACAGCCTATAAAAGGGAACCATTCCTCACCTAGTTCCTTGCATTGTTATCACTCACCTCCTGAATTAGTTGTTCCCAATCTATGTAGTTTTCTTTCGTGCTAACTCCCCCGACTAGGCAATGAGTCAGCTCAGCAACTCTTCACACACACCCACGGTGATTTGCCCAAAATGCAACACGGTTGTTAGACTTAAGACCTCACAGACGTCCGCGAATCTTGGGCGACACTACTATAAGTGCCCCTATCACTCGGTGAGTAAGATTGTTTCGGGTTCATTCAAATCGTGGTGGTATGTTTAAAAATCTTCTTCTCATGGAATTGCAGGAAGCCCCCGGTGGTTGCCGATTCTGGGTGTGAGATGATGAAATGGGCACTAGGACGGACATTGTTCGCCATGAAGCCTTAATTGTAGTTCAAATAATTTCATAAGCACAGTACAGTACAAACACAGGAAAACCATGCGACGTCGGAACAGCTCAATTACAAAAATTCATTCTGCATCTCGTCGTCGCCTCCTCGGACGCCGTATCTGATCCTCTGAGAAGGTGAACCTGCTAGGGGAGCGCGGTGCATCTCGAAGGTCGTACTGCGAGGGCTGCGTCGGAGGCGGTGGTGGGTACAACTCCGTGGAGAGTTGCGACGGCTGGCCGAAAATAGAGCTCAGCCATTCGGAGGAGGGGTCTACGTCCTCCTTACATGTACAACTGAATTAGGCAATGCAAAATACAAAAATGTTTATAATGAGTAGTAATATCATAAGGCATTTACCTGGGAAGTCTGTGCCGCAGATGGGCCACCGTGAACTCCCTGCAAATTTTGAGCGATGAGATTAGATGGCATTAAATACATGTGTTATGTTTACTACGTTAGTACATACCGGTGCATGCGGCTATCCGAATGATGATGACGTTAGGAAATCACGCATGTACTCCTGTGCCGTGTAACCTTGGTATGTCTGCTCGAACCACTCGTCCCGCCCCTCCATGTCCACTCGGGTGGATTGACCGCCATGCGCGAATGTGGGGAACGTCACCGCCGGTTGCTGCTGCAAGTCAGGGTCGCTATCTGCAGATAATGTTCGGTCGTCCACCGCCCTGCATGATGACGACGGCTGTAGCAACGTGCTATCCTGTCGCAGGTGCTGCAGGAAAAACCTGTGGTTACGAAGAACTGGCAATCGAGTGGACGAACAAACTGTTGGCAAATGTCGTACCGCTGGTCCGAAGTGCTGGGAGGTCGAGCGAGCGCAGCTGGGATGACCGCCGGACTGCGACGGACATGCTGACGGTGGTGCTGATGGCGCTGCTGACGGCGGTGCTGAAGGCGGTGCTGACGGGAGTGGTGCTGCCCGCTGTTCTCTGCGGACGCGTCGTGCATGCACATCATCCCTATGCCGACTACAGCTCATGCTCCTTATCGCAGACCTGGCCTCACCGAGGATGGTACGCACCGAAGAAAGCAGCCGGGAGCCGCCCGTCCCATGCTGGAGAATCTGAACAGCCTCGTCCTCGATACGATGCATGCACTCGTACTGCAGGTAAACAAACAATGAGTTAAAACGTACTGCAGGGACACAAAGAATGAGTTCAAACGTCTTGTACCGCCTCGTCCTAACGTGCTGCTCGATGACGGTCCGGCCCTGCCCGTATGGCAGCCTCGTGCGCGACCTCTGCAGGACGGTGTGGGGCAGGCCCAGTAAGCTTGCTGCTGGTGCGTGGAATGTACCACTCTAGGTACGCACTATATGTGTCGAGGTCGTATGGCCTAGTCTCGTCCACAACCTCCGTGCTCACTGAGTCACGCCACAGGTCTGTGCACGGCCGCTGTGTGCCCCTCCAGTCGTCACCCCAGTGACCTCTTCTTATTTGCCTGCAAGTTAGTACACACATTACACAATTAGTACTAACAACACATTACTATATTGCGTACAGTTACCATGTAATGACTTACTGGTGGGCCTTCGGCGGTAGTGGCCGTCCTAGGAGGGGTGGCACGTGCTGGTGGAGGTGAAACTGCCTCAGGACTCTCTGCGAGTTGTATGGCTCAACGAAGTGGGAGAAGACGAGGTGGCAGGTCGTCAACCAGTACGTGTGGTCTTGGTGGAACTGAGATGACAACCCGTGGGGGGATATGCTCTGAATGAACTCTGCATCCCATGGCAACCAGACTATGTTGCTCTTGTGAAGACTCTCGAACTGGTTATGGAACTCTATGTACACACGCCTCGATCTATCCCTGGCCCACCGCAACTGACCATGTGTCCAACGCATCCCCATAGTCGGCCCATTTATGGGGTCATCCATGAGCCTGACCGTAGAACTCCGGGTTGAGGTCGTAAGGGTGCACAACACTCTCGAAGTAAGGCCTCCCAACCGGGAAGTGCTCCCAAGACCAGTACTGTAGGAGCACGTAGCACACTACCAAGACCGGCTCGGTGGCCGCAGTACGCTGCGAGCCATCACACAAGCCTCGGTACGTGGCGCTAAGGACTACAGATTCCCAGCTGTACTGCGGCACCTGGCCGGGCAAGGCATCCACCAAGGACTCCGCAAGGTGTATGTAGGTAGGATGCACGGAGAATTCAGTGGTCGTAGGAAACAAGACCCACCCGAACAAAAAAAGGATGTATGCCATGAGGTGCGTCCGCACGACCTCCTCAGGAGCGTGCACAGGGTAGGTCATGAACTGTCGTCCTCCCAGCGCTTCGGACCAGCGGTACGACATTTGCCAACAGTTTGTTCGTCCACTCGATTGCCAGTTCTTCGTAACCATAGGTTTTTTCCTGCAGCACCTGCGACAGGATAGCACGTTGCTACAACCGTCATCATCACACAGGGCGGCGGACGACCGAACATGATCTGCAGATAGCGACCCTGACTCGCAGCAGCAACCGGCGGTGACGTTCCCCAGATTCGCGCATGGCGGTCAGTCCACCCAAGTGGACATGGAGGGGCGGGATGAGTGGTTCGGGTAGACGTACCAAGGTTACATGGCGCATGAGTACATGCGCCATTTCCCAACGTCATCGTCATTCGGACAGCCGCATGCACCGGTATGTACCGACGTAGTAAACATAACACATGTATTTCAATGCCATCTAATCTCATCGCTCAAACATTGCAGGGAGTTCACGGTGGCCCATCTGCGGCACAGACTTCCCAGGTAAATGCCTTATGATATTACTACTCATTATAAACATTTTTGTATTTTGCATTGCCTAATTCAGTTGTACATGTAAGGAGGACGTAGACCCCTCCTCCGAATGGCTGAGCTCTATTTTCGGCCAGCCGTCGCAACTCTCCACGGAGTTGTACCCACCACCGCCTCCGACGCAGCCCTCGCAGTACGACCTTCGAGATGCACCGCGCTCCCCTAGCAGGTTCACCTTCTCAGAGGATCAGATACGGCGTCCGAGGAGGCGACGACGAGATGCAGAATGATTTTTTGTAATTGAGCTGTTCCGACGTCGCATGGTTTTCCTGTGTTTGTACTGTACTGTGCTTATGAAATTATTTGAACTACAATTAAGGCTTCATTCCAATATGACAAGTATGCACGCATGTGGGCACTGTACCTCACAGCATGCATTACACATACATAGATTAACTCTCCAGCGGGAGAAGACATGATAACAACAAACACAAGGTACAACATAGCATAAAACATTACCAACATACACGAGGAGAAACTCCAGCACTACAACTTGACGATAACAATAAACATAAGAAAGAAAATAGCACACAACATTAAATTTATCTTCCACTCCAGTCTATCGAAATGATGCCGCATCCCGATGGGGTCGCAACCCCCCACGACAACTCTCTCATGACGAACAATGTCTGTCCTAGTGCCCATTTCATCATCCCACACCCAGAATCGGCAACCACCGGGGGCTTCCTGCGATTCCATGAGAAGAAGATTTTTAAACATACCACCACGATTTGAATGAACCCGAAACAATCTTACTCACCGAGTGATAGGGGCACTAATAGTAGTGTCGCCCAAGATTCGCGGACGTCTGTGAGGTCTTAAGTCTAACAACCGTGTTGCATTTTGGGCAAATCACCGTGGGTGTGTGTGAAGAGTTGCTGAGCTGACTCATTGCCTAGTCGGGGGAGTTAGCACGAAAGAAAACTACACAGATTGGGAACAACTAATTCAGGAGGTGAGTGATAACAATGCAAGGAACTAGGTGAGGAATGGTTCCCTTTTATAGGCTGTGGGTGGCAGCCTCAGTCACAGAGACCACATAATAAGAAGACGTCACGCAATGACATGACAAAACGGGGCAGCTTTGCGCAGTGATATGACAAAAGAGGCCAGCTTTGCGCAGTGACATGACAAAAGAGTGCATATTTGTGCAGTGACATGACTAAACGGGGCAGCTTTGCTTAGTGACATGACAAAAGAGGCCAGCTTTGCCCAGTGACATGACAAAACGGGGCAGCTTTGCTCAGTGAGATGACAACTTACTACTTGTATTTGCTTAGTATTGCATTTTTTTGTGCCTCGTGATAACAACTGCACGGAGATAACAACCAATCCATGACATGCTTAACAACATTGCACATTGTTTCGAACAACACTCGAACATACTACGGTACAATCATACACCTCATTGCCTATATGCCAAGAGAGCCTCGTGGCACCCACATGGAGAATTCGCGGCCGTGTGTGAGGTCTTACGTCTAACAACCGTGTTGCATTTTGGGCAAATCACGAACACAGACCACAGAATAAGAAAGCATCACGCAATGACAACACGAACAAGCACATACATTGCACATACACAAAATATTGAAAATACTACGGGTAAGAAAATAAATCAAAACAACAGTCCCAACCCCACACCATCAACACAACAACGAACACAAAAAAGCGTGCGTACTGCTACAAGGTACAACCATACACCTCGTTGCCTATATGCCAAACGAGCCTCGTGGCACCCACATGGAGTATTCCTGAGGGGGCCGCCTCGGACGTGGCTGGCCGTCGTGGTAGTGGCACGCACATATGCAGCTAGAGTTCTCGCAGCAACATGTGGGATCATACGAGCTTCCTATGTTCATGACCTCCTCGTTGCCCCTCTCGCACCTGTTGCCAAAGGTCATTGTTCTCCTCATTGAGAGTCTCGATTCACTCCTCCAACTCAAATATTCGGTCCCATAATGTATCCACATAAACGACAATATACCGTTCACGAGGAGGGTTGATCTAGCGGGAGAAGTCGCATTTCGCCATCTGCGGGGAAAGGACGGTAAACATGGAGGCTCCATAAGCAATAACAGAAAAAATATACTATTAGCAATTTGTACCCCGGAGCGTGGGCATTGGAAGAAACGTCGCCTGCCATCAAACTGGCCTTCCAGGACCTGCACGATCGCGTCCTCATTGTGTCTGCATTTGGGCCATGCTGGTTGAGCACGCCGGCTTGGTATCAAGCGGTATTGTAGACCAAAGATCTCCCTCCTTTCCAAGGGAAGGTCTTCCTTCGGTGACCCATATCTGACTGGCCCCTCGACTTCCGACATAGTTTGTTTCACCACGAAAGAGAATGTACTTCTTTGTTCGATTTACAAGATTCTCTGCCTGCAATGTCATGGGACCCCAACCGTGCTCTTTATAGCAAACGAGATAACTTACTGCAGAGACCAAACCCGAAAAAGAGGACAGTTTTGCACAACACATGCCAAAAGATTGCAGCTTTCCACAAAGACGTGCCAAAAGATTACAGCTTTGCACAGAGACGTGACAAAAGCGGGCAATTTTGCGCAGTGAAGTGACAAAAGAGGACAGCTTTGTGCAGAGACATGAGAAAAGATGCCAGCTTTGCGTAGCGACATGACAAAACGGGGCAGCTTTGCTCAGTGAGATGACAAAAGATGCAGCTTTGCTCAGTGACATGACAAAACGGGGCAGCTTTGCTCAGTGAGATGACAAAAGATGCCAGCTTTGCGCAGTGACATGACAAAACGGGGCAGCTTTGCTCAGTGAGATGACAAAAGATGCTAGCTTTGCGTAGTGACATGACAAAACGGGGCAGCTTTGCTCAGTGAGATGACTAAAGAAGCCAGCTTTGCGCAGTGACATGACAAAACGGGGCAGCTTTACTAACTGAGATGACAAAAGATGCAGCTTAGCTCAGTGAGATGACAAAAGATGCAGCTTTGCGCAGTGACATGACAAAACGAGACATCTTTGCTCAGTGAGATGGCTACGCGGACTAGTTTTACACGTAGGAGTAGAGGCAAAACGGAACCTATAAATTGGTGTGCATTCCATTTCGCAGCTTTGCACAGTGAAGTGACAAAAGAGGACAGCTTTGCGCAAAGACATGAGAAAAGATGCCAGCTTTGCGCAGTGACATGACAAAACGAGACAGCTTTGCTCAGTGAGATGACAAAAGATGCAGCTTTGCTCAGGGAGATGACAAAAGATGCAGTTTTGCTCAGTGACATGACAAAACGGGGTAGCTTTGCTCAGTGAGATGACAAAAGATGCCAGCTTTGCGCAGTGACATGACAAAACGGGGCAGCTTTGCTCAGTGAGATGACAAAAGATGCTAGCTTTGCGTAGTGACATGACAAAACGGGGCAGCTTTGCTCAGTGAGATGACTACAGATGCCAGCTTTGCGCAGTGACATGACAAAACGGGGCAGCTTTGCTCACTGAGATGACAAAAGATGCAGCTTAGCTCAGTGAGATGACAAAAGATGCAGCTTTGCGCAGTGACATGACAAAACGGGACAGCTTTGCTCAGTGAGATGGCTACGCGGACTAGCTTTACACGTAGGAGTAAAGACAAAACATACCCTATAAATTGGTGTGCATTCAATTTCGCAGCCAGCATTGCACATCTAAACCCCGTACTACACTGCGCTTCCCTCACCCCACCGGGATGGACAAAAGCAAGAAGAAACAATGGGACAAGATGGTGAAGGAATGGGAGGAGACCCGTGACATAGCATGGTCAGCTGCTGCCCACGATGAGAAAATAAGGGCTATACAGGCCTGGGTAGAACAAGCCCAGCGTGCTACGAGGTCAGCTCCCCGCAATGAGTGGCTACGTAGCAATAACCCCATCCTGAACGTCCCCACCGAGTGTTCGCCGCAACTCACACCTGAGGGGGAGACACCCCCCTTTGTTGGTGCGGGGACATGTGCAAGTTCTTCAAGTCTATGTACCGCATCAGCCTAGATGTGCATTATTGGGTCTGCGCAAACTACTCCAGTGACTACCCCGACCGCCGTTTTGACACCGCAACCTATCGGCAGTCGGTAACGACCACATGCACCAATTTTCCCCTACCTTTTCTCCTTCACAGCACGCACTAACAATCTCTCCCCTGTATTTACAGTCTCCGGAGCCCCTATGTTGCTACCGCAAATGGATCGATCTTGAGATCCACCCTGTGGACCAATGGACCCTCGACTTCGAGGAGTGGAATGTCACACGGGAGAAGGAGTTGCTGGAGGAGGAGCGCCGCAAGAATGAGCAAACCCTGCGTATACAACGCGAAACCCAAGCTCATCTCGAAGTGTGCACGCGTAGGGAGCGGGAGGCTCGCGAGAGGGAGCGCGAGCGAAAGAGGGAAATGGCGCCTAAGGCAAAAGAGGCCGCGGAGGAGTTCAACGCCGAGCGGGCAAGGAAGGGAAAGTGGCCCCGGTCCACACAGTAGGTCGTACGAGCAGTTGGGTGGGTTAGTCGCATATCATGCTATATGTTATGCATGTAATAAAAATGTACGCGACATGTTACTCCCAACTGTATTATGAAGCTTATTTCTATTCAGCTAAGCTTATTATCTCGTCTTTTCACATTCAATGATTCCCACGTGTTCAATATCACTTTCCTTCCTTTCGTCCAATTGTTCCTATCACAGTTGTCCTCAAAAAAATTTCATTAAATTTCTTCCAATAAAACAGCATAACATGATCGAAAAATGTTATTGCCAGTTCAACATATTTTTCACGGTCAGCAATGTACGAAAATCACAAATACACTAATCGTTACTTCACACAAATTTCTTTCGTACTCTACCAACCAAATTTCTTAATTTTCATAATTGCAAAAAAAATTACACTACCACCAAACTGCACTCCACATCAAATTCATTTTTTTTCAAACACCATTAACAACGTACCAAAATATTTCAAAAAAACAATCTACACAAATATTTCCTACATGTATCATCTGCACATAACAAATTTTCAAAATAAAATTCATATTTTTTCCATCTCCTATTCTATATTATAAATTTGCTGCACACTCTAAAAAAATATATTACATGTATATGCATAATATTTATAATTACAAAAAATGTATCTAACTCTAATCAAAACAAAAAATAAAACTTATAAATTATTTTGCGCAAAATCGCTGATCTGTGCAAACCCTAACCCTAGCACTGTAGCAACCGAGTGGTGCGGTCGGCCACCGCACGACTCGCCGAGTGGTGCGCCCGGCTACCGCACCACTCGAGTGGTGCACTATGCCACCGCACGATTTAGATGGTGCGGTCAGGGACCGCACGATCTCGGTGTCGTGCGCTCCCCGGCCGCACGATTGCCACCTGTCGGCCTCCTGTTAATCGTGCGGTTAGCAGGGGGCCAAATCGGGAATTTTCTGTCCATCGGCGCTATTTTTGGAATTTCCGGGAGCAACAGTGCCAAAAGCGTCCAAAATTTGAACATGGAAAGAGTAGAGAATTTTGGTTAAAAATAGCGCCGTTGATTTCTGAAATAATAGATCTAGTCATTAAATTAGTGTAATTTTATTTTTTGTCCTCTCCCCCACAGCGCCATTTTCTGGCGCCGATCATTGTTCACACCGAAATCGTGCGGTCGGGGACCGCACGACTACTGTTCACATCCAAGTCATTTGGTCCCCGACCGCACGACCTGCATGTGTACAGTATTTTTTTGGTTCAGCTGGTGCGTGCGTTTATGTGTTTAGAATGATGTTTAAATTTTGTATTTTTGTATGGAGAAGAGTTTACTTAGTTGTGTATTTTTTGTAATTACAAATATTATGAATATTCATGTATAATTTATTTTTGTGTGAGGTCTATAGCAATTTTGTAATATAGAAAATGAAGTGCAAAATATTATGAAATGTATTTTGAAAACTCCTTACATAGTGTAGATGATACATGTAGGAAATATTTTTTTAGATTATTATTTTTTCGAAATAAAATGGTAGACAATATAGGTAGGTTGGTCCGTTTGCGATTTTTGTAGGTTCGCAATGGTACGATCGCCGTGCGTTGTTATAGTGCGGGTAATTTTTGGAAGAATTTTGTAGGAACGATTGTGGCCTGAATGACTCGTACGTACAGAGGTAATATATAGTACGGTGTAATGGTTGATCCGTTTGTGTTTTTCGCACATTGTGAATGGTAAAAAATATGTTCGATTCGCAATAACATTTTGCGATCATGGTATGTTATTGTAGTGTAAGAAATTTCATAAAAACTTTTATGTGGACGACTAGGATAGAAACGATTGGTAAGTAGGAAGGAAAGTGATATTGAGGACGCAAAGAATTGAATGCGGAAAGACAACGAGATTTGATGTTGGTAATTAAAATAGATTTCAAAATAAATTTTGAAATAACACGACGCACAGGATTTGGTTAAATACATAAAAATCAGCATGATGTATGATACAACAAACCAAAGTAGCCGTACGATACATATGCGTCTTGTTGACATGAAAATAAATTGGGCATTCAGGGGAATAGTGCGGAATGGCCCGACCTACTGCGTAGACTTAGGCCATTTTTCCTTTCTTACAAGCTCAGCGTTGAAATCCTCGGATGCCTCTTTGGCCTTTGCTGCCATTTCTCTTTTTTTCTCGTGCTCCCTATCGCGAGCCTCGCGCTCCCTGCGCGTGCACGCTTTCAGATGAGTTTTTGTCTCCCGACGTATACGCATGGTTTGCTCGTCTTGGCGGCGCTCTTCCTCGTGGATCTCGCATGCCCTTTTGTCGTTTCACTTCTCATAGTCCAGAGTCCACTGGTCATGTGGGTGGATCTCTAGGTCAATCCATTTACAGTAGGCACATAGCGGTTCTGGGGACTGTGGGTAGACGAGAGAGTTTGTTATTTCATACTTTTAATTAGAAATAGTAGGGGAACACATTGTAGGTGGTCCTTACTGGCTGCCAATAACTGATCGTGTCGAAATGGCGGTCAGGATAGTCACAGGAGTAGTTTGCACAACCCCAGTAACGCATGGCCAGGCTGAGGCGCTGCTTAGACTTGAAGAATTTGCATGGGTCTTTGCAGCAATAGAGAGATGGTGTCTCGCCATCGGGGGGTGTTGTAGCGAACATTCAGTTGGAACATTTAGTACGGACATGCTCCTATGGGGGCGTCGTTAGGGGGGTGTGACCTCCTAGCACGCTCTGCTTGCTCGCCCAGGCTACTGTGGCCCTTGCTTGTTCGTTGTGGGCGACAGCAGACCTTGCTAGGTCACGAGTCTCCTCCCATTGGTTCATCATTTTTTCCTATTGTTTCTTCTGCCTCTTGTCCATCTCGACGTGGTGAAGGAAGGTACGACATAGTGTTTGGTTGTGTAGTGTTCCCTCATAGATCTATTCTATCTCATTTTATAAGCCAAAGGGTTGGCATGGTGAGATATATTCCATTTCAGTGTGCAAAGCTGCCCCCTTTGGTTTTGTCATTGCGTAGAGCTGCCCCCTTTTGTGTTGTCGCTGTGCAGAGGTGCCCACTTTGGTCTTATCGCTGCACAAAGCTGCCCTTTGGTCTTGTCACTGCGCAAAGCTGCTCCCTTTAGTCTTGTCACTGCTCAAAGCTGCCCTTTTAGTTTTGTCACTGCGTAGAGCTACCCCCTTTGCTTGAAGTGTTGTTTTCATTCGCGTTGGTCTATGCGGTGCTTTGTATCACATATGTACGTACTCGTCGATTGCAAGAAACCATGCGACGTCACGAAAGCTGAAATACATAAACTCATTGTGCATCTGGCTGTCGCTTCCTTTGATGGCGTATGTGATCCTCCGAGAAGTTGGACCTACGAGGGGAATGCGATGCATCTTGAAGGTCGTATTATGAGGCCTACGTCCGAGGCGGTGTTGCGTACAACTCCGTGGAGAGTTGCGACGGATGGCCAAAAATGGAGCTTAGCCATTCGGTTAAGGAGGGGTCTTCATCCTGCTCAGATGGTACAACTGAATTAGGCCATGGGCAGCAATGTTTGTAATGTATAGTACTATTAAAAGGCATTTACTTGGGTAGTTTGAAATGCAAATGACCCACCGTGACCTTCATGGCCAAGTTGCTCCAAGCAAACCTACATTTTTTGGCAATGCGATGAGATAGCATTGAAATACACATATTTTGTTTACTACATTACTGCGTGCCGGTGTATGCGATTGTCCGAATGACGACGCCGTAGAGAAGTCACGCATGTACTCCTGCGCGGTATATCCTTGGTAGGTCTACCCAAACCACTTGTGCCGCTCCTGCAGGTCGGATGGAACGCCATGTGCGAATGTGGGCAACGCCACCTTCGGTTGCTGCAGCGAGTCGGGGTTGCTGTCAGGAGAGAGCCCCTGTCGGCCTGGCGACAATGTTCGGTCCTCCGCCGCCCTCCGTGACAACGATGGCTGTAGCAAGGTGCTATCCTATCGCAAGTGCTGCAAGGGGTGAAAGATAAATGGCAAACGAGTGGATGAACAAACAGTTAGCAAATATTGTACCGTCGGCCTGAGGCGCATGGAGGACGAGCGAGCGTAGCTGGGACGACTGCTGGACTGTGATGGATGTGTGGACGATGGTGTTGTGGGCAGTGCTGACGGCGGTGCTGAGGTGGGTGGTGCTGCATGCTGTCCTCTGTGACCACGTCGTACAATGATGTTGTCCTTGTGCCGATCACAACTGATGGTCGTGATCGCAGACCTTGCATCATCGTAGATGTTGCGTATTGAAGTTAGCAGCCGATTAATGGAGTTGGCCCTCCCACGCTGGAGAGTCTGAGCAGCCTCGTCGTGGATACGATGCAGGCGGTCGTACTGTAGGTAAACAAAGAATGAGTTTGAATGCTTTGCCGCACTGGGCATACTCAGAGTAGTCTTGTACCTCTCGTCGTGCCGTGTTGCTCGATGACGGTCTGGACCTGCCCGTACAACAGCCTCGTGCATGACCTCTTCAAGACGGTGTGGGGCAGTTCCAGTAAGCCTACTGTGGGTGCCTGGAACGTACCATGCAAGGTACATAGTGTACATGTCGAGGTCGTACGGTCGAGGCTCATCCACAACCTCCGTGCTTGCCCAGTCATGCCACATGTCCATCCATGACTGCTATGTACCCCTCCAGTCATCATTCCGTCACCCTCTTGTTTGCCTGCAAGTTAATAGACGCATTGCACAATTAGTACTACGGCACATGAATACATTAAGTAAAGTTACTGTGTAATGACGTACTCGTGGGTCTTCGCTGCAAGTGGCCGTCTTGGTAGGGGTGGCACTTGCTGGTACCGGCCAAACTGTCTCATGACTCACTGCGGGTTGTACGGCTCAACGAAGTGGGAGAAGGCTAGGTGGCAGGTCGTCAACCAGTACATGTGGTCTTGGTGGCACTGAGATGACAACCCGTGGGGGGCTGTGTTCGCAATGAACTGTGGAGTCCATGGCCACCAGACTATCTCGCCCTCATGAAAAGTCTCAAACTAGTTATGGAACTCTGGGTATACACGCCTCGGTCTCTCCTTGGTCCACCGTAGCTGAGCATGTGTCCAACGCGTCCCCATTGTCAGCCCATGAACGGGGTCGTCGCCATCACCTTCGTCATAGAACTCCGAGCTGAACTCGAAAGGGTGCATGGCACTGCCAAAGTACGGCCTACCAATGGAAAAGTGCTCCCTTGACCACAACTGTAGGAGGATGTAGCACACCGCTAGGACTGGCTCGCTGGCCACAGTATGCTGCGAGGCATTACTCAAGGCTCGGTACGTGGTGCTAAGAACTGCAGATCCCCAGCTGTATTGCAGCACCTGGCCAGGTCAGGTGAAAGAACCCTAATTCTAATACCCTAATTAAGTAAGTGATTAGCAGGAAATTAAATATGTGTATTGCATTCCATTAAACTTTATTACAATTAAGATTACAAAACTGAATTACATTTTCTGCATTTCATCAACAATAACAAATTACATCATTTTTACAAGTTTGTTTTTATAAAAAAGAGAAATGAAAGCTTTAACTTCGAGGTCTTTGGTGTAGGAGCTGAAGCGCGTCTTTTTGTTCTTCACCTACAATAAGATTGCCGTTAGTGTCAAACCAAACCTAATTTTTTTTCTTTTAGTAATTAGAGAATTAGATAACTAGCAATCCAAGAGAGAATAAGTAAAATAAAGAAGTTGCCGTCAGTGCCCTTGTGTTGCTAGGGCCAATGCGAGAACGTGTTAGAGGCTCCCAGACACGAGGCCGGTCGGCACCTCTCGTCTCTGTGGGCGTCATCACTTGGCAATTTTAAGAAATCAAGGCCCACAACACTTACCTCAGCCCAAAACCCTCAAGTCATGCATTCCTTCAGCCCATTCTTTTCAGCCCACAGCCACCATCATATAAGCCTTTTTAACCCACAAAAGTCCACAAGTGTAATTCTTTCATTTCAAGCCCCAAAAGCCCACACCAATTCCTTCCAGCCAGCCCACACCAAAGCAATAGTGTTTAGTTTACCCTTGGACCAGAGGTCCTTCGGCACAGGAGAGTGAGAACCAGAAGTGGATAAGTGCAAGGACAACCAGCTGCAGTCAGGCAAAGGCAACACCAGCAGGGAGTGGTCCGACAACTACCTTCCCCAGTGACTCAAAATCCCAGCCTCACTACTCTGCATTCACAAGGCACCACAAGAGTAAGCATAACCAAAGAGCATATAGTCCCATACATTGCAACATAGCCACAAAAGACTTTCCACAGCCGAGAGCCACCCAAAGCTTCCACCCCCAACTTTAACCCTGGCATAGCACCTTCGGCCAGAGGCCAGAAGGTGAGATTAGAGCCCCGCTATAGCGAAAAGGCAGGAGAAGCTCCGAAGAAGAAGAGGCAACTACCGCGGGGGACAAGCACGGACCAGCGGGGACAAAGAAGCAAGAGGCACGTCAACGGGGACCACCACGAGACGGGACTCCCACCCTCGACAAGAGCTGCAAGCCGCTCCTTCGTCTCCGACAGCAATTGCGTGGAATCACCTCGCGGTCCCCTTCAACCCCGACTTTCCTTCTACAGCCCGACATCCCAACCAAGTAGGCTCCCACTCTTCCTTTTTGTTTTTTTCATTCCTCTTTGGGAGCACATCCGAACCAAGCCCACCTCATTCCACTCTTTTCTCCTCGGCTCATCTGACTAGCCGCACAGGGGAGGAAACCCTTTAGTCTAACCAGTGCTACCACGGTGACTGGAGGCCACCTCAAGGCTTGAGTGGGCCCTAGAGTGGGGGTGGCCCCAAAGACAAGAACCCCTCCCCCAACCTCTAGTTCCGCTACCCAAAACCTTAAGATTTCCCCGCCGAGCGTAGTAGGATAGAACGAGTAGAAGAAGATTAAAATAGTAAGCGAGGTGCAAATGCAAAATAACTAGAGAAAGAAAGCTAGCACCATGAACTTCAAAGTGTTCGCAAAGACATCATCTGACCCCACCGCTGTGGTCGACGCGGCCGGATGCCGTGGAATCCAAAGCTACTGCAAAGTAGCCCTTCAAATCCAGCGAAAACCAGTCCCAAATCCAGCCATGGGGAGACCGGTAACCTTAGATCCGCCACAGAATAGCCGGTTTAGGTCGGATCCCCCGGATTTGAGCCGAAGAAGCGGGTGCCACGACCAGATGGGGGGTAGGTGGAGTAGAGAGAGGGGTAGTAGCCGGTAGGAAGTCAAAAGGGGTGGGGAACCGCCGAGGCGAGGCGACGCAGCGTGGCGAGAAGGCGTGAGAGGCGGCGGTGGATTCGGTGAGGAATGAGGGGAGGCAGGAAAGGATGAGGCGGCGGTGGATATGAAGGGTGAGGGGGTGAGTTGGTGAAAGAAGAGGGGAGGTGAGGGCACTGCTGCCAAGCCGCAGTGGGCCGAGCCAGTGGGCTGCGCGCGCGTGAGGCCGATGGGCCAGGTGGGCTGCGTGCGCATGAGGCCGAAAGGCCAGGCAGGCCAAGTAAAGTTAGGCTGCAGAGATTGTTTTCTTCTTTTCTTCAATTATTACCCTTTCTTTTGATATTTCTTTGCTATACTCTATTATAAAGTAAGCTTTGTCGAGAGCTCCGCAAGCCTAGATAGTGAGGTTCCCCAACTAGGAGTAAGTTAAGGGGGGATTTATTTATTTATTTACTTATTTATTTATTTTCCTTTCTAAAATTATTAATTGTAAGTATTTATTTTCACCTTTAAGTTTAGCGTTAACACTGCAGAGTCCGAGCAAGCGCCAATCGGGGGAGCAGATTCGATTTTTGACAGTTCCGATTTACACTACGTCTCAGGCAAGCTCATTTTGACCATGCAATTAGTTATGTTAAACGTATGTGGTATTTTTAGCAATATTAATAACTCTATTTAAATACATGAAAGCTATTCTTTTAAAAAGAGACCAGAGAATAATGATGTTTATTAGGAGTTAGATAAGAAAAGAAAAGAGGAGAAAAAGTAAGAAAAAAAATTAATAGTCGTGGTACTGCTGAGAGGAGCAGCGGGCCCACAAGCAGAGATGTATACGGTGGGTAAAGGGGTTCAGGGAAAGGATGTAGAGAGGCTAGGTGGACCCCTTTATGTAGGGCTATAATATAAGGACTTACCCCATTTTCACTCGGATAGGGAACCGTAATTATCGTACCAACCATCTCTCCGTCTCGGACGGGCAGAAATCAGTATCCCATTACGTTAACCAGTCCACCACATAGGGTAAGTACTTATGTGTGAGTAAAGAGATGGATGAAGCTCAGGACCAGTAACGCAAGTCTGCAAGTGAGTAAATCTTAGACGCTATATGCGTTAGGTGGAGTGTTGGGCCAGGAGCCGGTCCAACCAAACACTATTGGAAATCGGTGGAGCCCAAGTGAGCGACTTGGTACACCGATGGATAATAGATGGGCTGGTGGATGGAATAACGTAATCGGAGAAAGGTTTCGTACTTTGAGCCTGATTCCACACCTAAGGCAGTGTGAAAAACCTAGTTTAGAAGGTTCAGAGTAGTTTTTGGTATAGTGGTACAAGCCTGCGCAGTGCTAATAAAATCATGAATTCATGCCAGTTTACTGGAATGTGGACTACGGTGATCACTAGGGATCGTACCTTACTGGGTGAACAGTAGAAATTGTCTTGGTAATTAAAAGAGGTCAATTATTTTCGTAAGATTAGTTTCAGAATAAAGAGATTAGAATATGGACATAAGGACATGAGAGCATACCAGTGCATTTGTTATTATTATGCTTGCTGAGTACTGTAGTACTCACCCTTGCTATTAATTTCCTTTGTTAGACCCCACTCCGCTCGAAGAAGCTTACGAGCAGGATGAGGGGGAGGTAGGTTCTGCCGAGCTGGCAGGATAGGAGGATGACGACTACGAGGAGCTGGGCGAGGTGGACCCCGTATATTTCGACTGGAACGAATAGGAGGCCCAGTGGAGCGGGCGGGGAAGCCCTGGGGTACCAGTTCCAGACTTTTGTTTAATTACTTTTGTAAAACCAGACTTTAAGCCATGTGGCAACTGCTATAACAAAGAAGACAATGTCTATATTATTGTTCTGCTGCGCTACTCTGGTAAAGGCTTATTATTTGCCGGAGCAATGTTCTACTGATCAGGCAAATAGTAATCCGTATGTTCCGCATGATTATCCGAGGGATAATGACATTGGGGCCTCACAGGTGGTATCAGAGCAATAAGATAGGGCCACGCTAATAATGTAGATGCTGTAGATATAAGTAAGTGGACCTTCACACTTGCTATATTGCACTAAGTTTTTATTTAATTCCCATCCTGATGTCAATTTCCATTCTACTCTGCTTCAAAAGTATTATGTTGAAAGCTCTTCTGTCTTAGAATATGTACTTAAGTTAACGTAGAACCATTATTTTTGCAGGATGGTTCGGCACTATATTCCAGCCGACAGGATACATGGGGAGTATATTTTGATGCTTGGGATGATGCTACATCATTTGAGAGCACTTTTTCCGGAGTACTTTTATGAGTTTCCTGTAGATGGGTCTACTCCGTGAGTAGTGATTGTAGTATCAGAGATCCATTGTAATCCTGACTATAGTTTATAGTGTACTGCAGACTGGCGCTCAGTAGATGACTATCTACCACTTCAGGAGGCCGCCCGTAAGGCCATTCACGCCCTGAGAATCCACTTTAGTGATCAGTTGAGTGACTCACCTTTTTCAGAGATACCCCCAGCTGCCCCAAGTAGCTGTGGAGCAAGTTTGGTCCTATTCCTCCTAGACCGACTCTAGCAGCTCCTTCTGCAGCCACAGCCGCGCTCCAGCGAGAGACCGTCGGTACGATGTTACTGGCTAATGTCTTACACCAGATCACCACCTATGGAGCCTTAGCCCGGGCCAAGGAGTCCTCCGACTTTTGGAGGCGGCGCTGTCTAGATTTTGAGACTGAGAGGGTGTAGGGATTTCTCCAGCCTACCGCCCCAGGAGCTACTACCCAGCCTGCGGCCGACATCCCAGAAACTAGCCATCCCCGAGCTCTAGCCCCAGCCCCAGCTCTAGTTTCAGCCCCTCCACCAGTCTCATCCTATCCCGTCGGGACCTTCCCGGGACATGATTTTATTCCCATACCTTCCCCAACCCACGTCCCCGATCCTTATTCTGATTTTTATGCCAGTATCCCCACTAACTACCTCGACCCTTATTCCTATCTTGCTGCACCCATGCCTCAGAGAGACAGAGTGAGACCTTAGGGTAGAGGAGCCCGTATTTTGGTTCATCTTGATCCTGTTAGAGACTCCACCACTCTTGACGAGCTCTACCGAGCCTGTTACATAGACCTCGGTGGCAGCCATGCAGCCATTTGGGGAGAGGGCACCAGCATGGGACCTAGAGGAGAGGGGAGTGCCGAGGGAGGAGAGGATGGGGAGGAGAGTGACCCAGAGGAGGAAGAGGAGCCGGGGAGCCCTGATCAGTGAGTCCTAGGGGGACACAGTTTATCTACTGAGTGACAGTATTGTGATCTCTGTTGTTGAGACATGTATTTTATTTCTGTCATTATGCTATCAGTACTTTCAGCTGTAGTTGGATACTCAGTATGTATGTCCTATAATATTACTTGATCAGTATTGCCTCTGTTTAATTTAAGTACTGTTGAACCTGGTAGGATAGCCATGCAACATAGGGGCAGGATGTTTGAACCCTAGGGGTGAGCAGATCATCCTAAGGCTGTAGTTATGCCAGGGTTAGTGGCATATAGTTAGAATTCTGGCGAGGTTAATTCCTTGTCTTTGGACAAGGTTAAACCATGCCCATAGCTCTCTTTTCTACTCTCCTGAAGGGGTAAATAGTCATCTACTGAGCGCCAGTCTGCAGTACACTCTAAACTATAGTCAGGATTACAATGGATCTCTGATACTACAATCACTACTCACGGAGTAGACCCATCTACAGGAAACTCATAAAATTACTCTGGAAAAAGTGCTCTCAAATGATGTAGCATCATCCCAAGCATCAAAATATACTCCCCATGTATCCTGTCGGCTGGAATATAGTGCCGAACCATCCTGCAAAAATAATGGTTCTACGTTAACTTAAGTACATATTCTAAGACAGAAGAGCTTTCAACATAATACTTTTGAAGCAGAGTAGAATGGAAATTGACATCAGGATGGGAATTAAATAAAAACTTAGTGCAATATAACAAGTGTGAAGGTCCACTTACTTATATATACAGCATCTACATTATTAGCGTGGCCCTATCTTATTGCTCTGATACCACCTGTGAGGCCCCAATGTCATTATCCCTCGGATAATCACGCAGAACATACGGATTACTATTTGCCTGATCAGTAGAACATTGCTTCGGCAAATAATAAGCCTTTACCAGAGTAGCGCAGCAGAACAATAATATAGACACTGTCTTATTTATTATAGCAGTTGCCACATGGCTTAAAGTCTGGTTTAACAAAATTAATTAAACAAAAGTCTGGAACCGGTACCCCAGGGTTCCCCACCCGCTCCACTGGGCCTCCTACTCGTTCCAGCCGAAATATACGGGGTCCACCTCGCCCGGCTCCTCGTAGTCGTCATCCTCCTCTCCTGCCATCTCGGCAGAACCTGCCTCCCCCTCATCCTGCTCGTAAGCTTCTTCGAGTGGAGTAGGGTCTAACAAAGGAAATTAATAGCAAGGGTGAGTACTACAGTACTCAGCAAGCATAATAATAACAAATGCACTGGTATGCTCTCATGTCCTTATGTCCAGATTCTAATATCTTTATTCTGAAACTAATCTTACGAAAATAATTGACCTCTTTTAATTACCAAAACAATTTCTACTGTTCACTCAGTAAGGTACAATCCCTAGTGATCACCGTAGTCCACATTCCAGTGAACTGGCATGAATTCATGATTTTATTAGCACTGCGCAGGCTTGTACCACTGTACCCAAAACTGCTCTGAACCTTCTAAACTAGGTTTTCCACACTGCCTTAGGTGTGGAATCAGGCTCAAAGTACAGAACCTTTCTCCGATTACGTTATTCCATCCACCATCCCATCTATTATCCATCAGTGTACCAAGTCGCTCACTTGGGCTCCACCGATTTCCAATAGTGTTTGGTTGGACTGGCTCCCGGCCCAACACTCCACCTAATCCGTATGTTCCGCGTGATTATCCGAGGGATAATGATGTTGGGGCCTCACACCAGGCATCTTCCAAGGACTCCGTAAGATGTACGTAGCTAGGGTGAACGGAGTCTCCAGTGGTAGTAGGAAACAAGACCCACCCTAATAGAAACAGTAGGTACGCGATGAAGTGCGTACACACCACCCCTTGTGGTGCGTGAACGGGGCAGGTCATGTACCGTCATAGCCACAAATGTGGCACACCGGATACATTGTCCGGTATTGGGTGACCGAACCGATAAACCAAGCGGACCTTCCAGTCTTCCAGCTTGGGGGGTGGCACTATTGCAGCACTATGGAGTGGTAGAGCTGTAAGCATGGACATGTCTTGAAGAGTAATAGTCGTCTCACCCCACCGGAAGTGGAAGGTGTGAGTTTCTAGTCTCCAATGATCAATGAGTATGGACAGCAATGCCACATCGAAATGGAACGCATGTAGTAGATCTAGCAAGCGGGCACTAGGCAGCATGCTGGTGTCCTACAGTAGTGGGATATACCATTGGTCTAGAGGCTACTGTTCTCGGGGGTTCCAAAGGATCAAACTCGGAGGGCCCGAACCCAATGACCATGCTAGGCATCGGTGCTACTCATCCCAATGGGGGTCTAGCAACTCGTATGCCATCTCCTGCAGATGAAGGAAAACAAGTTAGTACACAGTGATAAGAGAATGTGCAACAAATGACAACAAAATGTGCAACAAATGACAACAAAATGTGCAACAAACGTAACAATAGCTAAATATACGAAACGTACCAAGACATACAAAAAATGTACACACAACTATCTCCCTATGATACATTCAGCAGAGGACAAAGGTTGCAAGCTAATGTGCACGACATACACAAAATGTGCACAATAAAGCTCCTCAAATTGAAAAACATGGAACCAATAATTAGCATAGAAGAACTATGTGCTTCGTACTACAGAGCATTACTTGATGACGGCCTGTTTGGGCATTGGCTAAAGGAGTGATCAATCATCTTGCAGAGTTTGCACTTCGGGCACCGAACCTGATCCCTATGTTGGCTATCATCCATGTCATTGCGGATGCGACGGCCATGTCATCTTCCAGGGCTGACGTGTTTTAGTGCATCGTTCGGCACCCACTTCACCTGCCCTGGCCATAGGTCCCTGTAGTGCATGTCCACCCCGTATGAATGGAACTCCGTACTCCAGGTTTCATATAGGTGTTGTATGTCGTAGTACTTTGAGATATAATGCGTCGATGCCTATTGCCATACTGCGCATGCTGTGTACGCATGGAAGCATGGCTTGTGTATAAGCTGCGACTTGTTGCAGGTGTAAGATGCTCTCTCATCAATATTGTATACCTACTTGTGATCCCCTCTAGTGTGACCCATTATGTACTTCTGTCTGAGGTGGACCTCGAACTTCTTCCTTATGCCATCCATGGTATGAGCAATGTGGGAACGAGCCTTCTCCATCTTCTTATCTATGTAGGTCTGCATTATCTCAGAAAGTTATTTGCCTTCGTCTAGATGCTTCTTTGCTATCATGGCTCTATTGACAAAGTACCTGACTGAATGGTTCCAACTCTCCTCCACGATTGCCATGATCGGTAGAGATCTGACGCCCTTCAGGACACCGTTGTACACCTCGGATATGTTAGTTGTATGATTCCATACCTTGCTCCACCAGTGTCGTGTAGTAGAGACCATATCTCCAAGTCAGGCGCGTTCGACTAAACCCATTGCGTGAACTCCCCAACTCTCGTGGAGCCTCCCTCCACGGCCCCGGCTTCAGCCTGCTTGAGACGCAGTACATGCTTGTTGATCTACTGATCAAGCTGCCTCCACAAGGCCTCCATCTTCTGCTTCTGGTTCTGCATACAAAGCCTCTTGAACATCTTCATTAGGTCCTTGCTATGGAGCATTCTATAGAAGTTCGCTGTGAGATACCTCATGCACCAACGGTTCTTCCGTTTCACCCGCCACACCGCCGTCAACATTAGCCGGACGTATCGGTGCATAGGTCCAACCCGGACACCTACATCGTCAAGTGTGTCGATGGCTCCTGTCCTGGCAAGTTCTGTGCGCAACAGTTCAGGGGTGCTGCCACGGATTTCTGCCATCGTCAAGTGGAATGATATGAAGAACCGTTGGTGCATGAGGCATCTTGCGGCGAACTTCCATAGAAGGTTCCATAGCAAGAACCTAATGAAGATATTCAAGAGGCTTTGTATGCAGAACCAGAAGGGGAAGTTCGAGGCCTTATGGAGGCAGCTCGATCAGGAGACTAACAAGCATGTACTGCGTCTCGAGTAGGTTGAAGCCAGGGCCATGGAGGGAGGCTCCACGAGAGTTTGGGAGTTCACACAATAGGTTCAGTCGAACGTAGCTGACTTAGAGATATGGTCTCTGCTACACGACACCGGTGGAGCAAGGTATGGAATGATGACAACTAACATGTCCGAGGTGTACAACGGTGTCCTGAAGGGTGTCAGATCCATATCGATCATGGCAATCATGGAGGAGAGTTGAAACCTTTTAGTCGGGTACTTTGTCAATAGAGCCATGATGGCGAAAAAACATCCAGACAAAGGCAAACAATTCTCTTAGGTAATGCAGGCCTACATGGATAAGAAGATGGAGAAGGCTCGTTCCCACATTGCTCATACCATGGATGGCGTAAGGAAGAAATTCGAGGTCCGCCTCAGACAGAAGTACGTGATGGGTCACACTAGAAGGAATCGCAAGCAGGTATGCACGATTGATGAGAGAGCATCTTGCACCTGCAACAAGCCGCAGCTTCTACACAAGTCATGCTCCCATGTGTATGTGGCATGCACGGTATGGCACTAGGCGTCGACGCATTATATCTCAAAGTACTATGACATGCAACACCTATATAAAACCTGGAGTACGAAGTTCTATTCGTACGGGGTGGACATGCACTATAGGGACCTATGGCTAGGGCAGGTTAATTGGGTGCCAAACAATGCACTAAAGCACATTGGCCCTGGAAGACGACATGGCTATCGCATCCGCAATGACATGAATGATAGCCAGCGTGGGGATCGGGTTCAGTGCCCGAAGTGCAGACTCTGCAAGATGATTGGCCACTCCTTTAGCTAGTGCCCAAACAGGCCGATATGAAGTAACGCTCTATAGTATGAAGCACATAGTTCTTCTATGCTGATTGTTGGTTCCATGTTTTTCAATTTGTGAGGGGCTTTGTTGTACATATTTTGTGTATGTCATGCACATTAGCTTGCAACCTTTGTCCTCTACTGAATGTATCATAGGGAGTTAGTTGTATGTACATTTTCTGTATGTCTTGGTACGTTTTGTACATTTAGCTATCATTACGTTTGTTGCACATTTTGTTGTCATTTGTTGCACATTTTGTTGTCATTTGTTGCACATTTTGTTGTCATTTGTTGCACATTCTCTTGTCAATATGTATTAACTTGTTTTCCTTCATCGGTAGGAGATGACGTACAAGTTGCTAGACCCCCGTTGGGATGAGCAGCACCGATGCCTAGCGTGGTCGTAGGGTGCAGGCCATCTGAGTTTGATCCTTCGGAGCTCCCGAGAGCATTGACCTCTAGACTAGTGGTATATCCCACTACTGTGGGACTCTGGCCTACTACCCATTACCCACTTGTTGGATCTACCGCATGCCTTCTAGTTCGATGCGGCGTTGCTGTCCACACTCGCTGATCGTTGGAGACCAAAAACTTCCGGTGGGGCGAGATGACTATTACTCTTCATGATGTGTCCATACTTACAGCTCTACCGCTCCGTGGTGCTGCAGTGGTGCCACCCCAAGCCGGCAGACTTGATGGTCCGCTTGGGTCACCAGTTTGGTCACCCGATCCCGGACAACGTATCTGGTGTGCCACATTCGTGGCTACGATGGTACATGACCTGGCCCGTGCACGCACCTTAGGAGGTGTTGCAGGCACACTTCATCGCGTATCTGCTGTTTTTATTCGGGTGGGTCTTGTTTTCTACCACCGCCGGAGACTCTGTTCACCCTTGCTACGTACATCTTGCAGAGTCCTTGGCAGATGCCTGGCCTGACCAGGTGCCACAGTACAACTAGGGATTTGCAGTTCTTAGCGCCACGTACCAAGGCTTGTGTGATGCCTCACAACGTACTGCGGTCAGCGAGCTGGTCCTGGCGACGTGCTACATCCTCCTATAGTTGTGGTCATGGGAGCACTTCCACGTTGGGAGGCTGTACTTTGGCAGTGCTGTGCACCCTTTTAAGTTCAACCTGGAGTTCTACAACAAGGGTGATGGCGACGACCCCATTCATGGGCTGACAATGGGGACGTGTTGGACACATGCTCAGCTATGGTGGACCAAAGAGAGACCGAGGCGTGTATACTCGGAGTTCCACAACCAGTTCGAAACTCTTCACGAGGGTGAGATAATCTAGTGGCCATGGACTCCACAGTTTATTGCGAACACGGCCCCCACGGGTTGTCATCTCAGTGCCACCAAGACCACATGTACTGGTTGATGACTTGCCACCTGGTCTTCTCCCACTTCGTCGAGCTGTACAACTCGCAGTGAGTCATGAGGCAGTTTGGCCTATACCAGCAGGTGCCACCCCTACCAGGACGACGACTTGCAGTGAAGACCCATGAGTACATCATTACACGGTAACTTTACTTAATGTATTAATGTGTCGTAGTACTAATTGTGCAATGTGTCTATCAACTTGCAGGCAAACGAGAAGAGGGCGATGGAATGATGACTGGATGGGCACACAACAGCCGTGGACAGACATGTGATGTGACTGGGCAAGCATGGAGGTTGTGGATGAGCCTCGGCCGCACGACCTCGACACGTACACTACGTACCTTGCGTGGTACGTTCCACGCATCCGCGACAGGCTTACTGGGCCTACCCTATATCGTCCTAGAGAGGTCATGCACGAGGCTGTTGTACGGGTAGGTCCAGATCGTCATCGAGCAGCACGGCATGATGAGACGGTACGAGACTACTCTGAGTATACCCTGTGCGGAAAGTGTTCTAACTCATTCTTTGTTGATCTGCAGTACAACCGTCTGCATCGTATCCACGACGAGGCTGCTCAGGCTCTCCAGCGTGGGAGGGCCAACTCCAATGATCGGTTGCTAGCTTTAATGCGCACATCTACGATGACGTAAGGTCTGTGATCAGGACCATCAGTTGTGGTCGACACAGGGACGACGTCGTTGTACGACGCGGTCACAGAGGACAGCATGCAGCACCACCCCCCTCAACACCTCCGTCAGCATCGCTCACAGCACCATCGTCCACACGTCCGTCGTAGTCCAGTAGTCGTCCCAGCTACGCTCGCTCGTCCTCCATGCGCCTCGGGCCAGCGATACGGCATTTGCCAACTGTTTGTTCATCCACTCATTTGCCATTTATCTCTCACTATAGCTTTTCCTTGCAGCACTTGCGACAGGATAGCACCTTGCTATAGCCATCGTCATCACAGAGGGCGGCGAAGGGCCAAACATTGTCGCCAGGCCGATGGGGGCTCTCTCCTAATAGCGACCTTGACTCGCCGCATCAATCGGAGGTGGCATTGCCAACGTTCGCGCATGGCGTTCCGTCCAGCCTGCAGGAGCGACACGAGTGGTTCGAGCGGACCTACTAAGGATACACCGCGCAGGAGTACATGCGTGACTTCCCTACAACATCGTCATTCGGACAACCGCATACACCGGTATGTAGTAACGTAGTAAACAAAACATGTGTATTTCAATGCCATCTCATTACATCACCATAAAAAAGCAGGTTTGCACGGAGCAACTCGGCCACGAAGGTCACAGTGGGTCATCTGCATTTCAAGACTATTCAGGTAAATGCCTTTTGATAGTACTATGCATTACAAATATCGTTGCCCATAGCCTAATTCAGTTGTACCATCTAAGCAAGATGTAGGCCCCTCCTTGACCGAATGGCTAAGCTCTATTTTCGGCCATCCGTCGCAACTCTCCACGGAGTTGTACGTAGCACCACCTCGGATGCAGGCTTCGCAATATGAACTTCGAGATGCACGGCATTCCCCTCATAGGTTCACCTTTTCGGAGGATGACATACGGCGTCAGCAGAAGCAACGGCCAGATACACAATGAGTTTATGTATTTCAGCTTTTGTAACGTCACATGGTTCCTACTATCATTTGTATAATGTATGTATTTGTACAATGAGTTGTATCATGTATGCTTTTAATAAACTGCTTATTAGATCTAGTATCATCTGTGACTAGGATCTCGGTTCCTTGATGATCTCATTGCTTTTTAAGAAATTGTTTTAGCTTATAAATGACCTCAAAGGGTTTGTGACTTGTTAGAGACTATTGTTTTGCCAAAGCTTAGCTGTGAAGGGTGATTTCTTGCCTGGCTATTGGTAACTGCAATCTAGATGAGCTACTAGCAATTTCATTCTCATGTTTTCTTTGAAAAACACTTCTGCCTCCATGTTTCTATTTTCTCCATACGATGTGGAATTAACACTAATGGTTAGTACATCAACATAATATGGAATTGATGTGGAGCTAGGTACTACTCCAGTACCTAAGACATCTTAAGTGTTGATGCAGGTTTGCACACAGCGTTCATGGACTGCCGGCGTGTTCCGCAGTAGTCCTTGTTGCTGGACTGGATGAGTCTGACTTAGGGTGTGTTCCACAGCCCTGCACTGCCGGCGTGATCCGCAGCCTGCACCATCGGTGTCATCTGCAGTAGGGCTCAGGCGTCTCCTTGTGCTTGCTCACGAAGATTAAGCAATCCTGCCCAGTCAAAAAGAAAAAAGAAGTGTTAACCTGCCTACTCTAATTTGCATGATACATGTGTTGGTTGTTGTTTTCAGTTGTTTTTAGAGTATATATGCTTGTTTGTTTTTTATTGAACCTACAGTCCAACAGTTCTAAACACTCTTCTTGCTGTAGGGGACTGGTTCTTCACATGTGGTCCTAAGAAACAAGTTGTCAACGCAATCTGACTTCCAACCACCACTTGACTTTCTTTTGGCTTTGTGGCTTTTGGACTGATCTTATAGCGATCTGGCTCATGTGAACTCCGAGTACTGCTCTGAGTGGTGATGTTCCATGTTTGGAAGCCTGAGTTGTTTGGAAGACTTTCAGTGTACGTAGAACCTTTTCAATTTTTATGTTTTGTGATGTTCCATGTTTGGAAGCCTATAATACAATATACTATATGCTTTCATATTCAAGTATGTTGGAACTTGGGCATTATTGTATGAATTGAGATCTATGCTTTCATATTCAAGAATCTCATACTATTCATTGTCCAGAATCTGATCCTGTACAATGTCCAAGCATCTGATACTATTCATTATCCAGAATCCGATCTGTACTGCATCATGTCAGTTTCATGATCAGTACTGCATAATGTAACAACACTTGATAAATCGTGAGCCCTTTCTATGGTTCTTTCATGGTTTAATGTTGAACTATATATTTGTGTGGTTACTGGCTACTAGTTGCTCTAGTGTGTCAGCTCATATGAGATGAATGTGACCAGACGCCAGGAGGAGATTACCTTTTATCGCATCCACAAGATTTATAACTCAGTCTATGTTAACCATTTCAAGATGATTTTTTTAGAGCGTCCATGAGATGGAGCTCGGGTCTTGGGCTCATTGTACCTTCTTTCTGTGATGGATGTTTAGGTTTGTGTTTGTGCTCAAGTGCATGCTATTGTGCCAGAAATGACATGAGCCTAATTCATTTGAAGAATTGTTGTATGTAGAAATTGTTGTCATTGATCAATCGAAAAATTATTTAATGTAAATGTAAATGCATAATGTCAGATTGTTGAATGCAAATGCAAGTTTAAGTGATTGATGCAAGTTTGAGTGATTGTTGAATGCAGATTTTAGTGTCAGATTTATTGAATGCAAATGCAAATCCAAATTTCAATGATTGTTGTATGGTGCTTCTACCTTTGGAATAGGACTATAGGAGCCTTCTGCACATTTGAAATTTGGGTGAGCCACTGGTAACTGAAAACGTCAGCATGGATGATGAGTGTGTTAAACAACAAAAGATTGTTCTTTGATTAGCTAAGTTCTATGTTGATTTTTCATGTTCCATGGTTCAGAAATAGAAAATGCATGGCCATTATTTGCTAGGCAGTGGCATGGTGGCTTTGTTCTATTCTATGTTACTACTCTAAAAGATCTATAAAAAGTCCCCAAAAAACTAATCTCATTGGGTAGGCATTCTCAATAGTTTTTGTTAGATTCAGCTACCACATATGTTCAACTCTCACTTTTGGACCTAGACTAGTCAATCAAAGTAATTTGATTGTTGAATATACCTTCATAATTTTTTCTGCTACATCAATTTTCAAACATCAACTGACCTACCATCTTCCCATGACTCCTCTCTTATAGTACAAAATTTTGCTCTGTTAGTACATTCTGGCCGACAGTGCTGTTGTAATTCCCATTGCTGGGGTTTTTACCATACCGACAACACTGTATAGTACCATTTCAAGATGATCTTTTCAGAGCGTCCATGAGATGGAGTGTAGAGAAGAGAAATGAACTGCCAAAACAAGAGTAAAGTCCATTACCGGTCCTTAAACTTTTTATGCTGTGTCATCCCGGTCCATAGACTTTTAAAGTATGTCATCCCGGTCCTTAAACTTTCAAAGTGTTGCAATAGTATAGAAGAATTTTTTTGGCAGCATGTCCTGTCAATGACAATAGCATTCAGTTACAGAATCTGTAAATTACAAAACCTAACAATATACTTTTAGCTCTCAAGTCATAGAATCTGTAAATTACATAATTTCTCACAACCGTTTGCCTCACAACAGAATTTTCAAGTTATAGAGAAGAATTTCTCAAGTTTGCCTCAACTGTAGATACAATATGTCTGCCAGCTTCCCTGCAGCACGAGCTAGCTCTTTCTCCTATAGAAAGATGATATTCCATTACCCTGCAGCAAGGCATATGTACAATCAGTTATTACTATTGTCGGCATAATTGTCATGCAAATTGCAATCTAGCAAAACAATGGCATTATGAGTTTACCAGTCATGAGATACTTGGACTCAATGAGCGGAAGTAACCAATGATGCATAGTAAAATCTGATAAATAACGTACATCTGAATTTAGTGAATTTTCAGTAGAAATGCATAGTATCTCACGTACACCCGAAAACATTTCTGGAAAACATTGAACAAGTGCACTGCATACTAATGCAACAGGGAACCAGGATCAATGTGCGCTGCATACTAAAGCAATGTACCCTGGCATCTTGACTGAGGAAGAAAAGAGTTAGGGCCTATTTGGTTGGTGCCTAACTTTACCATGCCTAAACTTAGGCAATATGTGGCTGCCACAGAAAGTGTGGCTAACAAAATCGAAGCCACACTTGTGGCAAAGTTTGGCAAGAAACTGAGTCTATGACGTGTGGGGCCGGGTGCTAAGAAAGTGTGGCATGCCATAGTTACGTCAGTGAACCAAACAGCCACCTAAAAACTGTGGCACGCCTAACTTGTGGCTAGGCAACTTCTGGTCATGAACCAAACAGGCTCCACCAAACAGCCTTCCAGCAAATTCTCCTTCTATTGGGTTAGGGTCTGTTTGGAAGAGCTCCACTAGCTCCAGATCCACGAAAAACAGCTTCACTCCACGAAATTTTACCCAAACGCTCCAGCTCCGCGAAATCTGGATCCACCAAAATCCTGGATCTGAGGGCCAGATCCATGGATTTTATGGAGCTCCTCAAGAGGTGCTCTACCAACGCTGGTTTCGTACCTTCTCATGGAGTTGAGTGTTAATTACCCACCAATGCCACTGGAATTACCCATCCACGTACCGGTTCGTTCTTTCTCTGTTGAACCCCATATGCTCCCGTAGCCGCCTCCTGGATCTGAGGGCAAGAGCTAGATTCCCGTCGCCGCCTGTTGAACTCCCGTCGCCGCGTCCTGCAGCTCGCGCCGGCCACCTCCGGAGCTCCGGTGGCCTACTCCGGCGAGCCGGTGATGGCCGGATCGGGTAGATCCGGCCCCCCTCCACCTGGCAAAATTGCTATAATGGGACTCCAAACAACGTGTTTCGCTATAATAGGACTTCTAACGTTGACATCGCTAAAATGACACCCGAAACATTGGCTTCTCGTAATACATGACATTTGGCTAATGTTTCGAAATACCCGAACATTGGAATTAAAAGAGCCAAATGTCATGTATTACGAGAAGCCAATGTTTCGGGTGTCATTTTAGCGATGTCAACGTTAGAAGTCCCATTATAGCGAAACACGTTATTTGGAGTCCCATTATAGCAATTTTCTCCCTCCACCTCCCCCACTCCGCGGCAACTTTGGGGCCGGCAGACGATGGGTTTCAGCGATCTATCTAATCGCGGTTGAATTCGATTTTTTTTGTTTCCATGGACCAATTCGGTTTGGTTTCTTGGGTGGTGGGAGAGGGAGAGGAGGATGCAGTGGGTGGGCCTGAGCTCGCCGGCGCCGGCGCCGACAGCGGTGTGGATGCGGCGCGTCGGGCGGTGGTGGCTGGTCAACATTCCAGCAAACATGTTTTGTTCATCTCTTAGTTTTCTATCATGTTTATGAATTCTCTGCATTCGTGCTTCCCAGGATGCCGCCAAGTACAGAGATGAATTAATGATTTTGGCTCCGCACTCTTCAAATGTTCTAGTGATACTACAACTCTGGTATCTTCTTTGTCTTAATGTATTTTCAGCATCTCCCATTCAATTTGTAAGTACTTTGGTTTCCTAGAAAATCATCTGACTGTTTGAAAAACTTCAGCTTTAGGAATCACTATCATTTTCTATGACAGTGTTTGAGTGTTGACAAATTCTCAGTTTGTTATGCGAGCAAGAATTCACTAGAAAACTTGGGCTCATGGGATGATAAAATAGCCATTACAGGGAAAGAAAAATAAGAGACTAACAGGGTCAAGATATTCAGGAAATTGTTTCTATCTGACTTGGTCAAAGCTGCACGCCTTGGCAATCACCTTGGTCTCAAAGCCGTAAGGAAAATTTCTGATTTATACAATTTATTCCTCTTGTGATGCATTTCTTGGGCTCTCGTGTCACTGATGTGCTATAAACTTTTCGCAGAACTCCACGATGCCTGAAGTGAGGAATGTCAGCAGGGCGGCGCTCGCCGACCTCTCAGGTGGTGGGTTCTTCATCTTCAAGGCTAATGTTCTGGAATTATACCCCAGTTTGTTCTGTACACTGTTGTTCTGTATAACCAATATGCAGTTACATCGGATGGTTCTACTTCGGAAGCCAATGCCGCCACTATGGATGTATTTCGTGATGACTTGGCCACCGCTCTTGCTCTTGCTTGGAACTAGAATGTAATGGAAAACTTGTCTGCATTTAACCTTTAGTTATTTTTTATGTATGGAAGATCGCAAGTGTTGAGATGTTGTCATGGACATGGGTTTTAATTATCTAGCTTATGCGTCAATGTTGTATGTTCATGAATATTTGTGTCAAGATATTGCATTTGTGTTGTCACAAAAAAATTTCACCATTTTTTTAAATCAATATGAACAAAACACGTGTGCTATATGAAAAAAAGATATATCATACAACCCCAAGGGTAAAAGTGGTCATTCCCACCAAAACCTCAATTTCGTGGATCTGGAGCTGCTGTACAACCCAAACAGTTTGTCCAGCTCCATGGTGGGATCCCAGATCCACGGTGGAGCTGCTCCATGGTGGAGCTGTTGCTCCAGATCCACGTTTTCAGTGATGGAGCTCTCCCAAACAGGCCCTTAATATAGCTTGACTCCATATGTTTCGTAGAGAGCTACTGGTACATTATGTTTGGTTTCTCGCAGGGTTTGTACATGTCAAGTAGTTATGCTCTCAGCACCCAAAAACTGGGGCAAAATCAAAATTTTCTTGAAGTACCAATGTATCAAATATTACCAACAACCAAATTTGTAGAATATAGGACATCTCCACTCCCAATTGTACAAATCACTGACTATCTCCCCCAAATTGCCCAATCACCTGCTTAAATTTTACAAATTGAAAAGGGAATTAGGAGCAAGATTTCACTCACCCTTCCTTGGCCTGAAGCACACACAAAGATCCTTGTTTTCTCCATCAGTAGCTACGGCTGCTGCTGTTGCTACTGCTATAAGCGAAGGTTCGCACATGATCTATTGGTGGTGGTGACGCAGGTCGAGGTTTTCGACCTCGGTGAGGAGGAGGCAGCGGTGCGGGGAATGGAGGCGAATTAGAGGGGCAGCCAGTGGGCATCGAGGAGGCGGCACTACATCATGCAGAGGAGGGGAGGAGGAGGTGGTGACCGGGGGGAGGGGAGGTGGCTGGCCGAGGAGGCGGCGGCCAATGGGCGGATTGGAGGGCAGCATGCTGCCCTAGCCCTAGCTCTCGGATAGGGGATGAAATGACCAAGCATGCAAACAAGGGGTACGGGAGGGAGAAGGAGGCGGGGGTGTTTTTGTGAACAAACGTGACCGCTAGGGTTTTTTAAAAATTGGCATAAGTGATAAGGGCATCCCGCTTGCCTGCATCCAGGCCATCTGTGTGAGATCTAAGTGAAGTTACTACAAACACATGTAGAGTTACTATTAGTACACAAATGGATAATAAATTTTCGGTGCAAAAAAGACGCCATGGTGCGCGCACGCGCAGATTAACATAGCCTATACATACACACATACACACATGGAGGATCCGACACCTAAGCGTTGCCACATGGGGGCCGTGCAGATTAGCCAAAACCAGGCAGCACTGCACGGCCACCGTGCGATGATGCACTGTAGCACCCAACATCACACGGCCACAGTGTGGATGTGCACTGCAGCATAAAAAATTTCTTCGAAAATCAATTAAGTATACTTTTTGTAGGAATATTTGAATATAGCAAATGAGCTCTAAAAATTATAAATTTTTTGTGGAGCCTACCAACACAGTTTATTTGCTTGTGTAATTTTTCCATAATTTTATCCTTTCTGCATTTTTCTCAAAAATTTATTTAAGTATACTGTTTGTAGGAATTTTCAAGAAAAAATCAGAATGGATAAAATTATCAAAAAAAATTACACAAGCAAGTACATTGTGTCGAGAGGCTTCAAAAAAAAATTATAATTTTTGGAGCCCATTTGTTGTATTTAAAACTCCTAAAAAAGTATACTTAAATGATTTTTAGATAAAATTCTTTTTTTGATGCTACAGTGCACGTCCACACTGTGGTCATGCGGTGGTGCACACCACCGCACAGTGGTCGTGCGCTGGTAACTGTACCGCACGATGGCCGTGCGGTTTTGGCTAATCTGCACGGCCACCATGTGGCATCGCTTAGGTGTCAGCTCATCCGTTGTCCTGCACAGTGACCGTATGGTGAAGGCACTATTTTTGCAAATTCTGCGTGACGAATGTTATTTTTGCTAATCGCACGTCTAGGGTTGGAACCGAGAAAACGCGAATGCGGTAAGTAAAATCCATATTCGAGAATGTTCGTATTAGTATTAGAGAATATTCGTATTTGTATTCGAGGCTACTCGATTCATTTCCATCCCTAGCGACCTGCCTAGGGATGATTGTATGAATCAATTTTCTAATGAGCCGAGGTTCACACGTAAGAAGTGAAAATTACTTTGCATAATTTTCAACTCTATATGCTATACTGCTAGCTCGTATGGATGTCTAATCATGTTACATAAATTTGTTCTACCGAGATTTGTTACAAAAGTTTTAGGATATTCACATTCAATCGAATTAAGTACATATTCGATTCGAATTTGTTACGATATTCGATTCATATTCGTATTCGAGAATATTCAAATTCATATTTGTATTTATATTCATTTCAAAAATATGAATTTATATTTGTATTTCAGACCATTCGATTTGTATTCGATGCGTTTCCATCCGTACGCACGTCAAATAGTGACTGGACCAAAAACTCCAAACTTTCCCATCAAACTGTTAAGAAATCATTGAGGAATAGATGAACGGCAACGCAATCCACACACACAATCAATCACCAAGTATGCTATAGATCAATCATAGGAGACACCAATTTAGAGAGAACACCAGGGAATGTATTCTTTGTTAATTCTCAAATCTATTTACATGATACAATGGCCTCTATTTATAGTCTTATGCCCACCAGGGGCAGCTCTGGTATTTGCCCACACCGTAACCTTCTAGGTTTCGTAACACTCCCCTTGGAAAAATACCACGACATGTACATGTCTCATTAAAAACTCCTCCCAAAACCCAATGGGAAAAAGGGATGAAAAAAAGAGTACATCACATCCGTTCCTTGTGACGCACTTATTACCTCATTAAAAACCTTCACATGAGAAAACATCAGAAAAAACTCACAAAAGGAAAAAGAGTGTAATATTTAGATCTGCAGGATCATGTAAATCTTCTGGCCTTACATAAGGGCTATGGTTCAGGGATTTACTCCCCCTAAATCTTGTAACTTTCTAGGTCGCCTCATCCCTATGCCTCGACACCCTTATGGAAACTAGAGGCTGGGAGAGATTTTGTGAATAAATTTGCCAGATTACCACAAGACTTAGCTTTCAATATCTTTACCTCTCCGTCCTTCTGTAACTTGTGAGGATAAAAGAATTTAGGAGCAATATGCTTCATGACATTACTTTTAACATAACCCATTTGCATCTGTGCTACACAAGTTGCATTATCTTCATAGATAATAGTGGGTTGTCAACAATGTTTATGTCACATGACTTCTGAATATGGCTAATCATCCGCCTAAGCCAAACACATTCTCGTGGGGCTTCATACCACGATATGTATATGTCTCATTAAAAACTTTTTCCAAAAACCTAGTGAAAAAACTAGTGAGAAAAAAGGAATGGAGAAAAGAGTATATAACACATGCTAAATTGTATTGCATTTATTGGCTCATTAAAACCCTTCAAGTAAGAAATCCAACAGGAAAAACTTACTAAGGAAAAAAGAGTACAATACTTATCTTCAAGATTTATAAACTATCTTCAGGATTTGTTACGGTCTTCAAGACTTTTATCATGTCCATCGATTGGACTTGTACTAATAGGAGGTAAAAACCTCCAAGGTAGTGATCACTAAGTCACTACCTTCTAGGTTATACTAAAGTCTAGATTTTCAGAATCTCATGCATAACTATAAAGGTTTAGCATATGCTCCTCCTAAAGACCACTTTCGGTGAAGTCTTATTGTTCCAATGCCTTTAATACATTTTAAGGAATGAATACATGTTAGTATATTTATCCTGATCAGGATATAGGGGTAATCAATTGCAATGCTACATTTCTTCAAGACATGGCTTATCAAAACCTTTCAGGGTCTTAATATTTAGCAACCATCTCTGAGTAGTACCTATATGACCAAAAGTCTGTTTTGCAGAACTAAAAGTATGGTCATACCACCACAGAATCAATATAACTAGTCTTAATTTTGGCACTTAGGAGATTAGTAAATATGCCATTAACACCAATATATATGGTACCTTAATGGTAATAAAGGAAATTGCCACTCCATTAGCTCCTGGTAGGAGATGCACTTCATATGTGCTTATGTGGCGCACTTCTAGTCTTTAGTTTCCTCATTCTATTTTCTCGGGTCTTCGATGGGTCCTTATCCACTTCGAGGTATCGCATAATCGTTGATGTATTTTCAATCAACTGGTGATTTAATTTCTCTTTAGGGAGATGTTCTCTCTTGTAGGAGATATTTTCTCTTCTAGGAGACACTCTTTCTTCTAGTAACAGTTCATCGAGTATGAGTTTATATACATGTTGCAATTTACTTTCTTGTTGAAACATCGAGTCCTTCAAGGATCAAGTTTTGGGTCACTTTAGGGATCTCATCAAGGATTTTAAAAATCCAATAACTGCATATCTCATTCATGTCATCTACCAGAGTTATTATGTAATGGAACATTATTTTATTCATAACAGGAGCATCGATCTCTACAGGGATCCTTGAACCATCGCTTTCACCACCTCATTATAGATGGACACATTATAGATGGAATTTCAGATCCAATCTTATTCTAGCTACTGGTGGTGGTCCAAAATGGTGTATGCTACAGTGGTGATATTATATGGGAAATGATTGGTTCTTCTAATACATATTAATCCTTGATTGGGGGTACTTTTCTTAATGCAGTGAGCTAGACATTTATTAATGTGGTGGCATGAAAACTGTACATTTCTACTATTAGTAGATTATCCCAAACATCTAGTGGATTATTAATCTGTGACAACATAAATATTCTAGCTTCTTATATATTGCCCAATATTATGATCCAATTAATCATACTTCTGATTTAAAATTTGGATCATTCAAACTTTAAGTTTGATTTTAATGTAACATGTTTTGATCTGGCCAAGAGTATTATGTTTTGGCTGCATAAAATACATCTTCAGGATGCTTTCAAGAGCATAAATACAACACTGCCACATAAAACATGAGCAACAATTAATCTGAATAGAATATAATATATTCTGTTGGAATATACTTCTAATTTACCCATCTAAATGAAACAATTATTTGCCAGGAATATATGTGATTAATTTGGAGGTAATTTATATGTCTGTTATAATTTATGATGCCAAATAAGTATGACAGATTTAGATCATTTGGGATCATTAAAATCTAGTAGGCCATCTAGTATTTTGAGAGTTATATTTTCTTCAGGAAAATTACTATAGCTTCCAGTGAAATATGTGTGGCAGCTTCATGCTACCGTGTAATTCCCATGTATGTGGTCGCATGCCGGTGACTAAAATATTACTAGGGATAAATCAGTTACCATTCGAGGATTGCAATGATTTTCGTTTGCCAACAGCGTGGATAGCAGTTTCAATTATCTCTCAAATAAACTAGATTATTTATAGCTTCAGGATTATTTGCTTCTGGATTTGACCCAGGATATGTCACTACGCTCGTCATTACTCTTGTGCTCGAAGGTTTCAATATTCCTTATATGCCCCCATTCCTCCCTCTTTTCACACCAACCATAAAATTCTAAGTGAGAGAGTATGCTTTTAGCATTTGCCTTGAATTAACTCAGAGTTTTAGCAATGAACTGCTATTATACTATTTCAAGAGTAAAATTTTATTGGCATGAAACCGACATACACGTTGTAATATGGAAGATGGGGTTATTTACAGACTTTAAGTCTTTGTGGTTCATAGTGTTTTCTAGTCGAGGTGATCCTTCTAGGATTTAACATTTGATTAGATCCTTGTGTCTTCAAGAAGAACACTTTTCCTATTGCCATCTGGGCAATAATGAGCTGAGGCATATCATTCCTTTCAAATGTCAAGCATAATATTTACAAATGTTATTCCATGCATGATTAATCATTTGACTGTAGGTAAGATATGCTACTGGTAATGTGTTCTATTAAGCAACTGTTCAGCAAGGGTAAGGCTTTAATAGAACAACTTAGACCATATATTTATGGTATCTGGGAAAATAGTTATCTAATGCACAATTTCAGCTTGAAGCAAAAGATAAGAGGTGCTCTTCATTAGCAAGATCAAACTCGACAAGAGTTGTTCCTATATTATTGATGCTACTCATATAGGAAAATGACATCTAAATAAAGTTAATGGATAACAAGGAGAATACTACTAGTCTCCATATTGCTCACCGTAGGCATGTTCTTGCTTATTTATGTACCTGTTTATTAGTAACATAAAGGTTACCTAAACTTAGTCAGACAATATGGTGCAAGGTGGAGTAATACTCACGTGCGGACTTATAGTCCTAGAGATAGAAATAGATCCTAGCAAGATGCCTTCAGGAACACCAGTAACATTTTATAAGTTTGGCCATCCTTTCAGAGAAAGCCCTTAGGCCCAATGGATCTTATCTAAGTCATATAGTCATTCTTCTGGGTAGAGTAGAGGCAACATATCATAAACTACAAAGTTTTTTACATTTCAGCTGTAAAAGGTACAACTCTGTTAGCATCAGCTTGACAGTGGTATGACTGTATGCCAATGAAATAAGCCTAGGTGATACAATTGCAGCTATTTGGGGCGAGCAAATATCCACTTAGTGATGCCCAATGTCCTACAATATTCATGCAACTTCGTACATTCTTACTTCTGATAAGTAATCTCAGGTGCATGAAATGAGTGTAAATAGTAAATATTTACTTTTATCTATTCAGTAGATAATTTATCATTTCTTAGATTTTTCCTGGCAATATTTGGAATTTTCTGATAATTATTGAGGCATTTAAGTAATTTTCAAAATTACCAACCCATTAATAAATCCTCAAACACACAATGCCAGGAAATAAACCATAAAAGCAACATGATACTTCCAACGTATACTATGTCTAAGGTTTCATAAATTTTCGGAAGCTCATATACCTAAAACCCATGTTTCTAGAATTTTCTACCAATTTTTAATGAATTTTTACTAATTAATAAGTAATTTTCAGAATTACTAAATAAACAGAAATAATATGCTGAAAATAAATCCAGAAACATAAAACAATAATGCCACAAGATAACTAGATTAATGAAGCTCAAATAATCTAGGAAATAAAGCATGGGGAAGAAATTCGGTCTACTGGACTTAATTGTAATTATAACAAACGTCATGGTCAAATTTTATAGTTATTACCACAATTATGGTGGTCCTATTTAATTATGTCAAATCTCAAGGGCGAAATCGCAAAAATGGCCAGTTGAATTTTCTTTTCTCTCCATTTTTTTATGCGTCCTTGGTCCGAATTTGAGCCCATCCGGCCTGGTTCTCTGCCGCCCTGTTAACCCTAGCCACCGGTCTCCCGTTTGAGTGGCGGCGGTTGCCGGCGTTCGCGAGTGGGAAGTGGCAGAAGGACGGCGTTCGCGAACGCGGGGTGGCAAGACGTGCGGTGGCACATCGGCTTCCGACTGGCGACGGCTCGGTGGTGGCTTAGGGCGGGCCATGGCGTCGGTGGTTCTCGGGTACGTGCTCGGATGCCGAGCGGAGGCGACCGTAAGGTGCGTGGAGGAGTGGCTTTGGGCGGGGCCAAGCATAATGACAGATGGCCGATGCGCACGAGGCCGGTGACTTCGGGCGGAGCCGAGCACAATGGCGGACGGAGGAAGGTTGGGCGGTGGGCACGACAGTGACCAGGAGGCGTGGAGCGGTCGTGAGGTAGAGACCGAGGTCGGTAGCGGGTCGGCTTCGGGCTTGGGTGGTCGGCGTGGGAGAGGCCGAGCGCGGCGGCGACATCGAGCATCGGCGGCTTCAGGCGGTCGGAGCTAGCGTGGAGACGGCCGGGTGCGACTTCTGAGCGTGAAATGGCAGAGGCGGCGGTTGGTGTCCTTGGGCGGTCGACGCGCGGGGCGATGGCCTCGGGCGGCCTGGCGTGGGCGAGCGGAGGCAGCGGCCGCTTCGGACGGCTGAGGTCGGGCGGCGGCCAACCTCAGACGTGAACGCGGAGGCGGCTTTGACTTCCGACGAATATCCTCGGGTGGCCGTGCGGCGGCGGCTTTGGGCTGCCAAGGCCGCGTGGCGCCGACGGTGTTACCCACAGTGCTGCGATCCCAAGCAATCTCTAATATTTTCTAAGACCGACGTAGATTCTAGCTATTTGATCTAATAAATTTGCAGGAGTAGTGTAATCATGCATATAACCTATAGAATAACATATAGATCAATGGTAGACTAAAATCAATTAGAATGCATCTGGTCTAATTATAGCATTTCAAACGAATCTAGTATCAATCTAGATTAAAATATAAATTGCAACGCATAATAGATTGGTTCGTAATTTGCATACCTTTTAACTTAGAGAGCGATTCGTGCTGATAACGTGTTAAAAAATCGCTGAGGAATAAATGAACGGCAACACAATCAATCACCAAGAACGCAATAGATCAATCACAGGAGACACCTACTAAGAGAATACCAGGAATGTATTCTTTATTAATTCTCAGATTTATTTACATAATACAATAGTATCTTTATTCATAGTCCAAGCTTATCAAGAACAATTTTGATATTCATCCACATCGTTCTAGTTTCCTTAAAAAAAACAATCATTCTTCTAGCCGTTGTCCGACGCACCCGTGAGTAGACGCGACCTGGCTCTGCCCGGCCCATCCCAGCCCGCAACCCGATATTTTGGACCTCGACCGTTGTTCCACACATATCCAGCCCATCTACCAGTGTCCAGCTATCCTCTCCAAAAAAGTGTCCGGCTAGACCCGGCTCTCTTGCAGCTCGACCTCTGCATCTTAACTGGAGAGGCCGCGACGGAGCTAGGGTTTCAATTAATTGAAAATGGACCACGTTTGATAACTACTATCTCTTGTTCCTTATATAACGCGTATTCTGATCGGGCACAAATGTTAACAAAATTATATAAACTAGTCGATCCATACATTTAAAATGATAGATGTTATCAATGATGCTATTATTGTTAATGTTTTTCATAAATTGAAGTCTAAACTTGCAAAATTTTGTTGTGAATTTTAAATGTTCTACTTTTGAACTCTTATACAGATATCTGGATAGTAAAATTTTTAATCATTTAGGTATTAATCTATATGTAATTGGAAAAATAGAGCTTTTGAATATATATATATATATATATATATATATATATATATATATATATATATATATATATATATATATATGGACGAAAACAGATTACGTTTGAATTTTATTAGCATGCTTAGGATAGCAATATGTTTTTTTACATTTCACAGTGTACACGTAGGAATACTAATTCCGGTACAACACTAGTCAATCTACAAACTTCAAACTAAAAATTTCGTAATAGTGAATATTGAAAATGTAAATCATTTTTTATAATGTTATTCTTGATCGAATTTTCAAAAGTTTGGGCAGTAATGTTTTGTTTTACAATGTTTAATTACAAATTTAAACTTATTCTGTTAGGGTTAGGTGCATAGTAGACTTGCGTTCCAATTTGTACAAATAACTCCAAAATTATATGATTTTGATAGCAATGTTCAGTTTTGGAATTTTAGTATTTTCTGAATATAATTTTATTTTGTTACCTATTTGACCTTATTTCACAGTTGTACTTGAAACCGGTCAACTCTAGGTTGTCATTCTTATCGAAGTCGTTGGTTAGATATAAGCCTCCAATTAACATACAGTTTTTATTTGTAAATGTCGAGTCATATATAGTTCCATGTTAATATTATTATAAACCTAAATTATTTTATTTTCACTTTATAACTAATTCTGAAAAAGACATTATTAAACCAAATTTCTACGTATATTTTGAATTTCATTTTTCTAATTTATCATTTGGAGTTTGGTTTGAACTTCGAATTTAATATACTCTATTCTATGGTTTGCTTTTATTATGAACATCGCAATGGAATAATACATGCACCCTAGCGTTTACACCATGCAATTAGATCATTGTCCAGAGGGGGATTGGATCATATACTCTCCCCTTAGTTGGGAAATTCAGGATTTACCCTCCCACCTCAATGACATGTGGGGTCATCATAAGTCACTGACGCGTGGGCCAGGAGGGTAAATCCTGAATTTCCATCTAAGGGAAGGGTATATGATCAATAAAACCTTGTCCAGATGCATGCGTGCGGTGCTTCTTTGTTGGCTGAGTCCGACTGTGTGCATGCAAGTTTTTAGCTTGATTGTAATTTTGTTATACGGGAGGTTTAATGGAGTTTCATCAATCTTTTTGTCCTTATCTTTTCCTCCCACGAGAGTTTGTCTTCTTGTTACGCATGCATGGCATCTTTTTCCATTCAGAGTTGCACTATTGTAGATAAGAAAAAGAGATGGATTTGCTAATTTAGATTGGCCTATCTCGTAATTGTACGGGGCTCTAATGACATCCATCGGTTATAACTTATTGACAAATTAGAGTTAACAGAATTAAGGGATATAGATGTTTGTATTTTTTTAAAGAATTTCTAGTTTCTTTTAGTAACTCTAAACTACATGTCATCGACTTTTACTACATAACTAGTTGAATGTCCGTGCGTTGCTACGGTTCTTTAAAATTTATTATACTATATGTTTTAAAACCCACAGGTGGTAAAAATTTTTAGAATATGCATACAAATATGTTCTAAAAGTTTTTAAATCCATCAAGTAAGTCGGAAACCGTCGATCACACCTTGTGGTCATAAGTCGGAAGACACCGACCACACCTCGTGGTCGTAGGTCAAGAGCCCTCAAACACACTTCGTCGTCGTAAGTCGGAAGCCGTCAACCATCGCGCGTGATCATAGGTCGGGAGCGGCCAAACATCGCTGGTGGTCGTAAGTTGGCAGCGGTCGACGATCGATCATGGTCCTAAATCGGGAGCCTTCGACAATGGCTCATGGTTATACATCAGAAGCTGACGACCATCGTTCATGGTTGTAAGTCAGAAGCCATCGAGGATACCTCGTGGTCGTAAGTCGGAACACATTGACCAGCACTCGTGGTTGTAAGTCGGAAGACATCGACCACATCTCGTGGTCGTAAGTTGAAACACATCGACCAGTGCTCATGGTCGTAAATTACAAGCTGTCGATCACACCTCATGGTTGTAAGTTAGAAGCCGTCGACCATTGCGCGTGATCATAGGTTGGGAGTAGTCAACCATCACTGGTGGTCGTATATTGGCAGGCCTCCGGTGCGTTTGTGCCCTGTCGCTCAACTGTCGGTGCCAGCCTGCTCGGCCCTGACTTCGACCACGGCCCTTTGATGTCAACCACAGCGCTCTTCGACCACAGCCCTCTTCGACCACGACCCCGACTGCGACCACGGCGTATACTTCGACCACGGCGTCGACTTCGACCATGACCTCAACTTCAACCACTGCCCCCTTCAACTTCGACCACTGCCCCCTTTAACTTTGACCACTGCCCCCCTCAACCACGGTCCCCTTCGACCACGGATCTTTGACTTCGACCAGCGCTCATGGTTGTAAGTTGGAGGACATCAACCACACCTCATGGTCGTAAGTCAGAACACATCGACCAACACTCATGGTCGTAAATTGGAAATTGTTGATCACACCTTGTGGCCAAAAGCATGTTACAATCCATGGAGAGTACGAGACCTTGTGGGTCTTGCCGTCGAGGGTGGGGAGCTCAATCTCGGGGGTGACTCGGGGGTAGGCGACGGAGATGTCCAACTGGAGGGGGGAACTCGTAGTGGTGGAGGTTGTGGACGAACCAGCAGGTGCCCTCTGGGTTGGCGCTACGACTATGACCATGACCGCTATGACCACGTCCACGGGCGCTACGACTACAACCATGACTGTGACTTTGACCACTGCCCCCTTCGATTTTGACCACTGCACCCTTCAACCACTGTCCCCTTCGACCACGGCCCTTCGATGTCGACCACTTCCCTCTTTGACCATGGCTTCGACGACGACCACAAATTTTTGACTTTGACCACTACCCCTTCAATCAATGTCCCCTTCGACAATAGCCCTTCAACGTCGACCACTTCCCCCTTCAACCATGGCCCCTTTGACCACGGATCTTCGACTTCAACCACAAATCTACGACTTCGACTACTGCCCCCTTCGACCACTATCCCCTTCGACCATGGCTCTTCGAGACCACAACCCTTCGACGTCGACCACTTTCCCCTTTGACCACCGCCCCCTTTGACCACTGTTCCCTTTGACCACGACCCTTCGACGTCGACCACTTCCCCTTTCGACCACTGCCCCCTTCAACCACGGCTTCGACATCGACCATGGATCTTTGACTTCAACCAAGGATCTTTGACTTTGACCACTGGCCCCTTCTACCATTGTCCCCTTCAACCACGGCTCTTCGATGTCGACCACTTTCCCCTTTGACCACCATCCCCTTCGAACACTGTCCTCTTTGGCCACGGCCCTTCGACATCGACCACTGTCCCCTTCGACCACGGTCCTTCGACGTCGACCATGGCTTCGACTTTCATCACTGTCCCCTTCAATGACCATGGCCCTTCGATGTTGACTACTTCCCCCTTCGACCACTGCCCCTTTGACCACGACATCAACTTCGATCACGAATCTTCGACTTCGGCCACGGCCCCCTTTGACCACAGCCCCAATGTTGACCACAACCCCCTTCGACTACGGCCCCGACATCGACCATGGCCCCGATGTCGACCACAGCCCTTTAACATCGACTGAAGATCGACTTCGTCCACAGCCCTTCGACTTCGACCACTACCCCTTCGACCACTATCCCCTTCGACTACGACTTGGACCTCGACCGGGGACCGACTTTGTCCATGGCCCTTCAATTTTGACCACTATCCCCTTCGACCACTATCCCCTTCAACTATGGTTTGGACTTCGACCACGACCCTTCGACTTCAATCACGGCCTAACTTTGACCACAACCCTTCGACTTTGTCCGCGGACAGACAGCGTGATGGGCTCTGAGCAAAAGCAAGAGGACGTAGAGAGGCTCACCAAGCGAGCGATCGTTGGGCGGCGGCGGCGAGGGGAGAGTCACGTGGGCAGGCGTAGTAAGAGGAAGCCACCGCCGCTATCGTCGAATGTCCTTCTCTCTGATCCACCGGCCGCTGTCAATGAGCGCCATTCTCTCTGACCCACCAACCGTTGTCGCCGAGCATCGTGCCGCTGGTTGGAGGGGCGATGGGAGATGGAATTGGTGGCGGTGCCCTGGGGAAAGTTGGGGGACTACGACCAGACACTGCCGCGTGGGGAAGGAATTGGTGGCGGCGCTGAGGAGGAGGAGGAGGCGTAGCACGAGGGTTTGGGGGAGAAGGAGGTGACGGTTGCGGGAGGTGGAGGTGGGGAGGCGGCGGCGGGCAGATGGGGAGAGGAGGTGGGGCGCAAATGCATTGGGGTGGCGGCGACGAGGGGATGTGACATTGCTGGGGGAAGTTGGGGGACTGTGACCAGATGTTACTGCATGGGGAAGAAATTGGTAGCGGCGCTGAGGAGGAAGAGGCGCAGCACGAGGGTTCGGGGGAGAGAAGGAGGCAGCGGTTGCAGGGAGGTGGAGTGGTTGAGGGAGGCGGAGGATGTGGGGGAGAGAAGAGGAGGAGCGCGACCCATGCGTCGGCCGGACCTTTCTACGAGGAGTAGAAGAACTACCTATATATGGATCTAGACGGCTGATCTTTGATTGGACAGTTGAGAAGAGAGAAGGGAGAACGGACGAATGACTACTAACTCACATTTTTATAATAGTAAAGATAACTATAACAAGACGTCTTATGGCCTTGCCTGCATCCGCCATTTTATATCGGCTGCTGCATACGAATACCATCTCATCTAGTTTTTGCCCTGCAGTCATGCCTTTATTGCTATACTCTTGTCCTCTTATTCATGAGTTCTTTAACAACCCTGTTTTTTAATACCCTGCCCTGTTAGTATGGTGTCCCATGTGGTTCATATGGAGTTGTGATGGTGAAATTAGTTTTACAGTGCTTGTCTAAAGCGAGTTATAGTAGTATAAAGCGAGTTATAGTAGTATATAATGCATGCTGAGTCTAAATATAATATCTTTAGTTTAACACTTTTTATATAAAGCGAGGACGAAAGTATAAATGGTGCGCTATGTGTGCATGAGTCCGCCTTATAGGTATTCTGGGCATTGAGCGAATTTTGGACCAGACTGTTACCATTTTTTGTCTTTAGTCATGCAGTTTTAGGACATCCAAAGCAACAAAACTAATAGCATGGTATTAGGACGTAGTTAAGAGAAGAGACCTCTATATCTTGTGAATGTAAATGGCATGGCATCGAGCCATGGAATAGGACAAGGGAAAAGTATCAACTTCAAGTGCTCGATTTTACTGATAGTGTTGGGCAATGGGCAGGAAGATAAAAAAAATGTGTCGTTGAATCTTCCAAACTACACTGCGAATTAGTCACTAAATAAGTTCACATTGCCATTGAATGGCCTCAATGTTGCTAGACGATCGAAACAGTTCTGTGGGAGTCAGTGGCGTAGCCAGGATTTGTAGCTATGGTGGTCCATTGTCTAAAATTTATTTAACCGCTATAAATTTAAAATGTCGGTACGCAAGTATATGAATTACGAAATGCAATTAAGGTAAAAAGGACATACAAACTTCATAAAATAGACGAATATAGCTCTCTTAACATAGAATTGAAATATTACATACACATAGTAGTTGAAGAACAGTACGTCACTACTTCTTCTTCTTGTCAGGCCTGCGCCTTCTAATAGCCATGAAAGTGTTGATGATCTCTTCTTCACTCAATTGTAAGAAGATATCCCGCTCAATAAAAGTGACTAGACAATCATCCAGAAGGCTATCACCCATCTTATTTCGCAACTTATTCTTGATAAAGGTCATTGCAGAAAATATTCTTTCAACACTTGCGGTAGCCACCGGTAGAAGCAATACCAATTTGATAAGTAAATAGACCCAATGATAAACTTTATCCCTCTTTGTTTCAACAAGTTTTACTGAGAGGTCAACAAGATTGTTTAGGCCTTTGAACATTTCATCTTTTCTCATGTCATCAATAAAGGTTTCAAGTTGCAAGTCGAGTCTTAGCAAGTCAGAGCTTGAAAAATCATTAGGGTAAAATTCAGCAAGTCTATGTACCTTGTTTGCATCAAAAGAAGCGAAGGAATCCGCTGGATTCAAAGCAGCCATACAAGTAAGCAACTCCATATTTACCTCATCAAACCGACTGTCAAGCTCTTGACTAATTTTATCAATGACTCCAATATATACTTCTCTTCTGAAGTGATCATCATTTGTTTGGTTCTGAGCAAAACGTGCTGATCTTCCATACGGCACATAATTATGTTGCATTGCAGGAACTTGAATGCCATGTTTGTTGCAAAATATTGTAACCCTTTGAAGAAATGAAACCCACCCTTCAGACCTCATGTGCTGCATTTTACTCTTTGCCAAACTGACAAGTGACATTGCATTAAGAATATCTTGGTCTCTTCTTTGCAAACACTCAGACAATTCATTTGTGTGTCCAAGAATCTCAAGCATCAAATGAGCACTAAAAATAAAATCAAATGACTCAAGCACTCCAACCATAGTATGTATTTTTGGCCATTCACCCCTTTGTGATGTATCTTCTCCAAGAGCTATGAGTACATCACGAATTGTGGGATATATAGCAATCATGTTGACCACAGTTTTATAATGAGAGCCCCACTGAGTCTCACCAGGTCTAGGCAGCCCCATCTCTTGATTTAACCCACTTCCAGATTCTAGTATACCACACTCAAGTGCTTTCATGACATTGTCATATTGGTGATGTCGAAGCATGCCATGACGCTTACAAGAAACACCAACAATATTTAGCAAAAGTGATACTTGATCAAAAAACCACACACAATCATTATTTCCTTTGGCAACAACAACAAGAACCAATTGGAGTTGATGTGCAAAACAGTGTACATAATAAGCAGAAGGTGATTCTTTCATGATCAAGGTTTTTAGCCCTTTAATCTCTCCTTTCATGTTACTAGCCCCATCGTAGCCTTGACCACGGATTTGAGTTATAGTCAAACCATGACTAACTAGTAAAGATTGAATTGCTTCCTTAAGTGATGAAGAAGTAGTATCATCTACATGAACAATTCCAAGAAACCGCTCACATGGCCTTCCTGATTTATCAACATAACGCAAGCAAAGGGCTAGTTGTTCTTTATGAGAGACATCACTAGACTCATCAGCTAAAATTGTATAGTGATCTTCACCAATTTCCTTAATGATTTGATCTCTAGTCTCCATAGCACAACATTGAATAATTTCTTTTTGTATGTCTGGGCTAGTCAATGTGCAATTACCTGGAGCATTCTTCAAAATAAACTTGTCTACCTCTTCATTATTTGCTGCAAGCCACTTCAAAAGTTCAATGAAGTTCCCTCTGTTGCTAGACTCTTCACTTTCATCATGCCCACGGAATGCCAATCCTTGCTGCAAAAGAAACTTCAAACATCTAAGTGAATAAGTCAACCTGATCTTGTAGAGACGTCGCTCCTCATTATCCACCTTCACAATTTTATCATCAATTGCTCCATGGGGAGTCATAAATAAGTTGTATCTTTCTTGAGTTGCGTTGTGAGCACTTGTTACACCACCCACATGTAAATCAAGTGCATCATTTCTATTCCAATTTCTCCAACCACCTTCAACAAATGCAGATTTCTTAGTTTTCTCCTTTGCAAACAAGTAGCACACAAAGCAAAATGCAGCTTCCTTCTTGATACTATATTCAATCCAAGGATATTTATAAAACCATATAGCATTGAATTGCCTATCCCTATTACCGATTTTTCTACTTTCAAATTCATGTGCATAAGGTTGGAATGGGCCTTTAATAATATATGATCGTCGAACTGCATCTTGATCATTGACGGGATAATTTGCAATGGATTGCCTCTCCCCTGGATCAAGTGGAAGCCGACTGATATCATAAACCGGTTCTTTTTCAGCGACTGGAGGTGGACTTGGAGGCATTGGAGTTGGAGTCACATTTTCTTCAATCACTCTATCTTGATCCGATCCACCTTCTTGTTCTTCGATTTGCTCTTCTGGAACAGCTACAGCCACGGAAGGAGATGGAGAAGAAACCTTCTTCTTTGATGCATATTTCTGAAAAAGAGAGGCAATATCACCACTCCTCTTCATGTTTTAACAAATCTGCAAGAGAATTATATAAAGTTATAATTTACCAAACTAATAATCTTATACTACAAAAAAACATATAATCACTGTGATTGAATGATTTCCAACTAAAAAATCTGCAAGAGTATTTGCTCGGTCCAAAGACCGGTAGCTTTGTTTCCATGTCAATGTCATGCACGGATGCACCGCTTGGCGCTTGCAGATTAAGGGGCGTGTTATACGTACCTGGGCTCGATGGCCGTCGCGCCGTCGCCGATGCTCGATGCCGGCCGCGCGCCCGCGCTCGCCGTCGCAGCGTCGCCCCTGCTCTCGAGTCTCGAATACGAACGGGCGTCGTCTGAGAACTGAGACTCTGAGAAGAATACGAACGGCCGGAACGGCGGAACGGGCGTCTCTGACGGCTGACGCGAACGGCGAATCACGCGATCACCGATCACGCGAATACGTGCCCGGCGGCCACACGCGATCTCTCGATCTCACCTTACGCCGTCAGGCCCGTCACGCCACTCACGCGAACTCGATCTCAGATCTCACGCCGTCACGGTCACATACTCACGCGAACTCCAGTCTCCAGATTCCATACTCCCGTCATCCCGTGCGGACTGCGGACTCAGCCACTCAGGCCTGCACGGCTGCGCCTTTGGGTCTCTGGGAGTCTGGGGCCTGGGCTTTATTGGGCCGAGCGCAGGGTGGTCCACGGCCCACAGGGACCACCCTGTAGCTCCGCCCCTGGTGGGAGTAGATATCTAAAGACACATAATCTCATTTTGGTTCTTAAACATAATCCAAGTAGGTCCTTACTAGAATCATAAACAAGTTATAAGAGCACTGATTTTGTAATATTTGCACTTTGATTGCCGATTCCAGTTTTCACCTTGCAACTACAGCTTGGAAATTCTAAGCAATAGACATGATCAGGGATTACATTTTCGGGCCAAGATTCACGAAATTCGGCCTTCTTGGCCCATCCCAAAAAAAAGGCGCAATCGGTGATGAGGCGATGGGGTCCCGATCTTCCGATAGGATGATAACTATCGATTTTGGTGGAGATGACTCTTGCGATCCGACTACAACCGTACGAGACGTCACTTGCGCCTTAGCAATCGCTGAACCACACCCAAGTCGTTATCAACCGTGCCAAGAACGCGGTTGACCTGACCACGAAGGTCTATTCCTGCATGCAATCGAAGAACAAGCAAGAACAAGGATAGTGAGCAACCTGAATTTGCTAGATATAAAAGTCGCACAAGGATAGTTGAGGTTCTGTAACACGAATCTGTTGGTCTAGCCGACACAAGAGAACGTGGAGTTTGCACAAGGGGCTAAACTGATCTAAACAAAACCTGAGTCCTAGAAACGGAGGCGGCGGCTCCTATATAGTGAAAACAACCAGGGGAGGCGTCCCAAAGGGTACACCCTAGGGTTACAAGGCCCATGGGCCCAAGTGGAGGTGGCGCAGCACCCTTTTGACTCGGACTCAGAAACCTACGTGGGTTGTTTTGATGATTCCGGCCGGCTCGGTTGGATTTTGAAGATGAGGTTGGCTCCGTTGGAAAGTAGACTTGATAAGCTTTCCATGAAGTACAAGAACGTCCCAAACGGAGTCCGTATGAGGAAGTTATGTCCGTTTAAACTTGCACCATTGCAGCAGTCCGAATCCGATTCTAGTACGTGACCAATGTGGATTCTTTTGACAATTGCGGCCGGCTCGGATAGAATTTGAAGATGAGGTTGGATCCGTTGGAAAGTAGACTTCATAAGCTTTCCATGAAGTACAAGAACGTCCCAAACGGAGTCCGTATGAGGAAGTTATGCCCGTTTGAACTTGGTACCATCGCAGCAGTCCGAGTCTGATTCCAAAACGTGTCCAACTCGAATTCGTGCTTGACTTGGTCCCAAAGTAACGTGGTGACCTCCCTTATTCCTTCCATGCATGTCCAGGACTCCATGTCCCTTTCCTTCATCCTTTCCCAAGTTCCTAAGCACAATTAAATCACTTGCATTAGGTAGCAGTCTATTCTTAGTAACATATGAAGGCTGAAGAAACGAATTCACCTTTAGTTCAATCTTGATATTGGACGCTATTGTCGTATGTGTTTGTGGCGTGGTCACATCATCCTCCCCTTCTTGATAGAAAACCGTCCTCGGTTTTAGCATATGTGTAGCCTCACGTATTGCATGATCTTGATCATAAATGTCGGTACATAATAACAAACGCAACAAACTCTCATTATGTAATATCATAAGTTCTTTGTCAAACAAAGTGAAACCTGTTTGAAACGAACTCACCTGATAATTTAAGTGGTGCGTAGGAGCTCTTGTAATTCGAACAACAAGTATAGCAAATATGATTATATCCGTAGGGTACATGTTCTTATCATTCTCCCCTTCTTGAAAGTAAAGCCGTCCTCGGCTTTTGATAAGCTGAAAGTATGGTAACAGAGAAGCCAAGGTGTATGCATGGTATATGTATATGTCATCCGTTTTAACAGTTCTTCGTTGTTGCACAATTAATGTTATAAAACAACAGTGATCATAAAAGCTCATTATATTATTAACCCAAAAGTAATCATATATGTTAATGAGCAAATCAAAATTTCTCACACAGCAATTATTGCAACTTGTTTTGCAAATGTAAGTGAAGCATCTATGCAATTCAAATCTTTGAAGTTGTATACTTGTAGTGGTGGCACATATGGGTAAAGCTACAACTTTTGGAATCAAGCAAAGTTCTTTGATATAATCAGATTTCAATTGAGCAATAGCAAATTCATCTAGTAAGGGTGAAAAGATTTGCAAGTTCTTCCATACATCAAATTTATTATTCAGATTGTCAATGTTAGATGGTTCAAAAATAGATGAACACATAGGTATTGGATGAGTACTAAATTTTACTTCCTTCTCATATTGAACAAGATTCAACACACAAGAATTGTTGTCCAATACAGCAAGCTTCAATTCATCCATGTGATCATAAGTTATGCATATTCGATATACAAAAAATTGATTTTCTACACCATAATCTTCAATCAAATTAAACTTATACCCAAGGGTGTAGGCACTAAACAAGAATTTCGAACATGCAAGTTCAGAAACTTTCTCCATAGCACAATCCAAACTAACGGCCTCATTAAGCTCGATATAGCACAATGCATCAACAGGGGATATTCTATCAAATACTTCCTTATGTGTAATTAATTCGACAAGTGCAAAATTGTGAGAATTTAGATCAGCACATGGTTCGTTCAAGTCAACACAAGGAATATCAAAAGATTGCACTACAGCAGGTATATACTCACAAGGTTGATCTATGTCTTGTTGTAGCACCAAATCAGTACCTTTGTCATTATCGTCCTCATTAGATACTGTATTTACCTCAAACTTCTCCTCTAATGGCATAAGATGCACCAGATCATCCTTCACCTCTTCAAGTATCTCGGTGGTATCTGTAGATGGAGTAGAAACCAAAACAATATCAACATTTTCAATTACCTCAGATTCCACCTCGCTTGTGACCGTGAGTGCTGGAGGTACAAAACGATGTCGCAATTTCTTTTTCATCTCCTCCCATGTGTATATATAGTGGAACTCGAGTTTCGACCACCAATGTTGAACATCACCAATCAGCGCCGTCCTTGCCATGCTCATCTTCTCATAAGGATCAAGATCTTGTCTTTCAAAGTAGCTATCCATCATAGTAACCCACAAGAAGTAGTCCGACGACGTACTCTCAGCGGTGAGTGGCAAGATATATACCGGTAATTGTTTCCCTTCAAGTTCAAATCTGCCCGCGATGACATCATAATCTACCAATTTTCTCAAGCCTATCATTGTTAGTAGAAAACAAGGAAACAAATCACAAGTAAATGTTCCTATCAACTACTAGGATATGGAGGCTCAAATCAAGTCACGCATCTCTCAAGCTCTTACCAAATTCTTACAAGTTCTTACCAAAACAAACAGGTGGTGCAACCGGTGGCTGGTTCGTGATAAATCTGACTCAAGTGATGAGTAAAGCGATTGCAAGGTACAGCGAGACCTGTTCGGTTAGTAGAAAAGTGGAGCTTGGATAGGCTATGTATTTTGTAGCAAAGGAAAGCAATCAATTAATTTCAGAAATTGCACAGAATTGAATTATAGTTCGTATGTAGCACTAGCCTATGTTGCTGATCAACCAAAGATGGAAGAAGGCTAAAATAAGTGTATGGCAATGTATGGGAGTGGTAAATACAAGATAATTCAATTGAATGCAATCTGGAATTGAAGGGCACAAGGATTGACCCAAAACATGGAAACGGAAGATTTCTGTCCACTGGATAGCAAGTCGGTATTTCGGCCGTAACTTTTTGTCAGTTGCCTTTTTTTCAATGATTCTTTTTTTCTCAGTTTCCTGACGGCTTTTTCTACAACTTTTGTTTTGGGGCCAAGTTCTGGAAACCGACCGAAAAATTCGCACAAAATTCACAAGTGCCGGCTGTTGCAGATTCAATCTGGATTTTTAGGTGAACTTGCACCGCAGATATCTCTTAACTTCCTTGCTAGAATGACGTGAAATTTTACAGATAGATGGATGATGAATTTTTGAATCTAATGGCAGTGGTCTCACTCAAAAATAATCTCGGAATCAAAAGATATGGCGTTTTTGGTGGCGGCTGCAGAGGAAGGAAAAATCAGCCGAATTGGAATTAGGGTTTGGGGTGGGGATTTTTTTTGTTTGGATTTTTTATGGAATCAAGGATATGACCAGCAACTAGACAAAGCTAAAACGGACACAAATTCAATTTAGCAAACCAAAACTAACAGATTGAAAGGCACAACGGGTTTTAGACAGCGGAAATTAACTCTTTTTGTGGGGCAATTTTTCTGGACTATGGGAAATAAAAATCAATCTACTAACTAGGGATACAAAGAATTCCTACCGGTCAACTGAAGCTCTGATACCACTTGATGAGGCGATGGGGTCCCGATCTTCCGATAGGATGATAACTATCGATTTTGGTGGAGATGACTCTTGCGATCCGACTACAACCGTACGAGACGTCACTTGCGCCTTAGCAATCGTTGAACCACACCCAAGTCGTTATCAACCGTGCCAAGAACGCGGTTGACCTGACCACGAAGGTCTATTCCTGCATGCAATCGAAGAACAAGCAAGAACAAGGATAGTGAGCAACCTGAATTTGCTAGATATAAAAGTTGCACAAGGATAGTTGAGGTTCTGTAACACGAATCTGTTGGTCTAGCCGACACAAGAGAACGATATTGGGCGCTATTGTCGTATGTGTTTGTGGCGTGGTCACATCAATCGGTTAACAAATTCAGGCCGATTTAAAACAATCGCGGCCCAATAAACATTGCTCCTCCCGTTCCGGCATATGACGCGGCGCTAGACGTCATTTCTGTCCCCCACGACCCCAACTATTTTTCTTTTTCGCGAATCATGACCGGAAGCAGCGGTGGCTTGGTTTTCCCGGACAAGGGAATGGTGGTAGGTGGGCGGCAAGGAAGGGGACCGAGGCGGTGTCGACAAGGGAGCAGGGGTAGGCGGCGGCAAGGGAGGGGGTGGAGGCAGTGCTGGCAAGGGAGCGGCGGAGGTGGCGCCAGCAAGAGAGCAGGCGGTGATGGCAAGGGAGCGGATGGAGGCTGCATCGGCAAGGGAGTGGGTGGAGACGGCAACGGCAAGAGCGGGGGTGGCACCAGCGGAGGTATAAATTTGTGCTCTCTTGACATGAATGATGAAATATCGTTGAGAAATCCAAAACCTCAAATTTATTTAAATTTGTTGGATTCAAATTGTGCGTTTGAATTTTTTTACCAAAATTCTTTGAAATAACCTGAAGTTTTCGAAATTTCCGAAAATCAGATTTCTTGGAAGGGTCTGATTTTTTTTTCCGAAATAGTTTTTCCTGGACATGATAACTAATTACCAAAAGTGGGTTCCAGAACATCATAACCACCTATATATTTACCATGTAGTAGCTAAAGCTCAGCATTCCTGATCCAAGCAATTGAAATGTGATATGACATGGAATTTCTTGAACAATACTAACAAACATAAAAAAAACTCTCCCCTAAATTTTTAGTGGCGCGTATAAGGAAAGAGATAAACATCCAGTGGCATATATAAGGGATTTCTCTTCGTAGAACTACCTCGCAAGCCAAGCATCATTGTAAAAAAGGTATATAACCAAATGAGAAAATTGGAGTTTCTATCAATAAATTCTTCGCTTTGTTTCTAGTGCAACCAATAGTTTGATATTTTAAGCTGAAATATGAACAATGCCGTGTGATCATGTACCCTGAAGTTGTTTACAGCAATCGTTTGATACCTGTGCCTCATCATATCTTTCTTCCAACGGCCACTTCTCTGCCTAAACTTATGTACGAATACGATCACCGACGTTGTACTGAGAGACGGGAGCCGCTTCCTGCCAGCGTTAAAAGTTTCGGATTTAAAAAACTTTCGGAGGTCAGTGAAAGGAACGAAAGAACAAAATTTCGTTTAAAAATTCAGACAAAAAATTCAAATTTTTGATGGAATTTAATGAAATTTGGATAAAATTTGAACAAAAATAAATGAAGATAAATTCGGTCAAAATTTAACTGAATTGATCTTTTTTCGGAGGGTAACAAAAGGGACGATATTTCTGAAATTTCGTCCCATTTCGTCCAAAATGGTGAACCATGTTCCATGCCCGGTCAGAATGTTTCAGCATGCTTGAGTCACCGGAGCCCAGAGGTATACCTCTTCGGTGTGCCACGGTACTCACCTATCGTCGGGACGTCACAAGACGCAGCTACTGTAGCGCCGTCGCCGTGCGCAACGATGAGATGGCAGAGGACGAAGGTGAGGTTGCGCTCTTCGTGATTGTCAAGCGAGCGTTCCTGTCAATAGACTCAAGACCGACAGAGTTACGCATCAGAAGCGAGCAGATCAGCAACAAGCTAGCCCTGCCAGGCATTGGTTAGTTTTACTCCAATACCTCATGACAACAAAAAACTCTTCTTAACTCAATCACAACCAGGGGGTGAAGCCAGATTGGAGCAACGCCCCTGAGAGCATCTCCAAGAGATACTCTATATGGCTCTTAATATTTAAATTTTAGAGTTGAAGGGTAAAAAGTAGCTCCAACAGATTCCCAAAAATAGAACACACCCAAAAAATGGGCTCTCGCTCTCTACTTATAGAGAATGATCTAGGCTCCCAATACTGTTTTTCTCCGAATAGAACTTTCATAATCGTCTCCTCCCTCTCTGAGCGCTCCTCCTCCCTAACTGCATCTCGCCGTCTCGCCGTCGCCGGAGCGCGTAACCGGTCGCCGGTGGCTGCAAGGAGGGCGGCGGTGGGGCGTTTTTCTTCTCGGGCCTCTCCCCTCAGTAGGCAGTGGGCTGCCCTCCCCCCTGCCCGGATCCCGCCTCCTCGCCGTCGCCGGAGCCAACGGCTACCCTCGCCGGTGGCGGATCCGGCGGCCTGGTGGCTGGATCTGGCGTCTCTCAGCCCAGATCTGCGGGGGGAGTGGCGGCGGGCGGCCTGGGGCGTGTCGTCGTTGTGGAGGCTGGAGGCGCACTCCTAGGGCGCGAGCGCGCGGAGGCGGCCTCGGTCCCATCCAAGCGCTAGCGGGCCTCCAGCCCAGAGTACCACCTCCGCCGCCGCCGCGGGGCCGGTAGGCGCAGCGGCGGCCGCCTGCGCCGCTTCCTCTTCCGCCGCGTCGTCGGCGGTGGCGGGCCCGAGCCCGTGCGCCAGCAGGAGGACGTTTTGAGGCCGCTCGTGGGCCACGGCGGCCGCACGCTGCGGGGTCTTCTCGTCGCGTCGCCGGAGGAGCCGCGCTGTCTTGGCGGATGCGGCTGCGAAGACGGCGAGGAGGAGGATGGCGAGGGGGCCTTTTGTGCTAGCAGGGTGGCTTTTGGTGTCCACGGCGGCGGCGGCGGGGGAGGGAGGAGGTTCGGGGTCGGCGGGCTGCGGAGCCTGCTGTTGCGGCGGAGCTGGGGGCCGGTTTGCCTTTCCGGCCGCCCTCGCGTCGCCTCGCTCCAGCTCCGCGCCGCCGCCTTTCTCCGACTGCCGCAAAGATGCCGTTCAAGAGGTTCGTGGAGATCGGGCGGGTGGCCCTGGTGAACTACGGCAAGGACTATGGTCGCCTCGTCATCATCGTCGACGTCGTCGACCAGAACCGGGCACTTGTGGATGCCCCTGATATGGCAATGGAGGAAGCTGATGTGAAGAACAAGTGGGAGAACAGCTCGTGGGGTAAGAAGCTGATTGTCCAGGCTAGTGGCGATCCTGGAGTGCGAGGGCAGCGATGGAGCTCGGCGCCATCGAGGATTAATATCAGCAGCAGCAAAGAAATCAAGAACCCCAAGCGGACGCAGACCCGTGGCTCATGCCCCTGGATCTGCTCAGTGATGGCGCATAGGCGTCGCATGGTGGTTTCTACAGAGGCGGATTTTGCAGGAAGCAGCTCATCGTGGAGTTCAAGGGTGGCTATGTCATGGCCTTGAGGCGAGCAAGACCCCGGTGTGTTGGTGGCGGTCTATTTTGTGGCTGGGTAGTGCGTGGGGTGCTGTGGAGGTGCTGGCGAAAGCCTTACCGGTGATCTTACCGGTCTCGACAATGATGACGCCTTCGGGCGCCATTTACCTTCCTGGAGGTGTTGTCATGGCACTCCATAGCCCTCATGTTTGCTGATCTCCAGGTGAAAACCTTGCCTCGGTGAGGCAGGCAGCGTCGGCGACCCTAGTCGCCTTCTTGGAGGCGTCGCCTCGGAGGTCCTTATTCACGCTAAGTAGACCGAAGTTGGGATGGCACAGTCGGATGGGGTTAGAGACTTGATTGAAAGCAAGGATGGAGAAGAAGTTCTGAAGTTTAGTCTTTCTAGCTTTTTTTCATAGTCCTTAAGCGCTCTTCTTTATTGTTTTTTGCTCCTCAGTTTTGAGGTTTTGAGCCTAAGAGCTCGTGTAACCTTGACTGCGTGTAACCTTGGCTGCGTATATCCCTCGTGGATATAGAGGCCGGATTTTATATCCTTTATCTAAAAATATCGTGATTAGGATCTGTAAAAAGAGATTTAGGGTATGAATTTATTGGGCATCTCTTGGAGATGCTCTGAGTTGATCAGTGTATCATAGATGATATTCATTGTATATAATATACTTTTTTAAATTTTACAATAGATTTTTGATCTTAGGCCAGGGTTGAAACTGAGGTAGCCCTGGCCTAGATCCGCCACTGATCACAACCACAGGTTGGAAGAAGAAAGAACCAACTTGAGTGTTACTGAACGGTTACTCCAATTCTTCAAATATATATGTCAGCAAAGCTCGCTCATTCATTTTGACGCCTTTCTAGTCATGCATATAATACTGTACTTTTGCTAACAGCCCATGGATATTGTTGATAGTGAAAAATGACACTAGCATATTTATGCATTAGATGATCAAAATAGCCGAATTGTTGTTTTATTAATTCGGTTGACTATTTGGTTGCTCATTGAACTATTTACGACCACTTTGGTCGTGGTCGGCTGCCCATCGAATCATTTACGACCACACTGTCCATGGTCAGAACCGGGTGAAGTGTTAAGCGAGTGGTCGGATAAGCTCTACGACCACGTTGTGGCGAATGCGACCACTTTGGACATGGTCGAATGTCTCCTGAGAGGTTTACAACTATTCTGACCATAGTCGAAGGACACCAGAAGGAATTACGACCACTTTGGCCGTGGTCGAAAGTCATTATGACCACATTGGTCGTGGTCGGCAGCCGCCATATAGCTCCACGACCACGTTATGGCGTATACGACCACTTTGGGCATGGTCGAATGTCTCCCGAGAGGTTTACGACCACGTTGGGGTCTACGACCACGGTGAAGTCTACGACCACGTTGGAGGCTACGACCACGGTGGGGTTTACGACCACGTTGGAGGCTACGACCATGGTGGAGGCTACGACCACGTTGGAGGCTACGACCACGGTGGGGTTTACGACCACGTTGGGGTCTACGACCACGGTGGAGTGTACGACCACGTTGGGGTCTACGACCACGTTGGAGGCTACGACCACGGTGGGGTCTGCGACCACGTTGGACGCTACGACCACGGTGGAGTCTACGACCACGTTGGAGGCTACGACCACAGTGGGGTCTACGACCACGATGGAGTCTACGATCACGGTGGGGTCTACGACTACGTTGAAGTCTACGACCATGGTGGAGTTTACGATCACGTTGAAGACTACGACCACGTTGGAGGCTACGATCACGTTGGGGTTTATGACCACGAAGAAGCCTACGACTATATTGAAGGCTGCGACCATACTAAAGGTGGTCTCAAAGAGTTCGACCACAAATTGGAAACTCTGACAGTTATAACGAGAAGCAGTCGGAAAATTTGGGAATACCGAATCGTTATGGGAAGTTATCTGCAGAGGATTCGGCAGCGGAGAAGCAAGGAAAGAAATCGGGCATTAGCGGGTGTGATTAATTTGTTTTATTTGATGCCGATTTTACTTGCCATAGATCTTGATTTGATGCCGATTTTATTTGCTATAGACCAGGCACCCTATAAATATAAAGGGTAAGGCCGATTGCAAAAGAAGAATCAGACAATCGACACAATATTATTTTCGTACCTTTATTTTCTTAGTCTCTAGATTAAAGTAGTTCTTGTTTCTCCATCAATTATCTTGTTGGTGTACGGATCAGTTTCGTGCGGCAACAAATATCTCATGAAATCCATTCTAGTTCTACAAAAACTTGAAAGTTGACTTAGGCATATGCGTGAAAAGCATGGACATGCAAGGAAACTATGAATCTTGAACCACAAGAAAATTTGATGGTCCAAAACTTTTAAACTTTCCACAGTGGAAACTGCAATGTATATGACTGGTGCACCTAATTTACGACTGCAATAAAAGTTTGTGGACTCTCCGAAGACCATGAGCATTAACTCAAAATTGGATAAAATACCACTCAGGTTAATCCTTATTTCATACTTCTTTTTTTTTGGCAAAGATTGTTGGAATGTGTTGTGTAGTTATACCGGTCGAGAAGTCAAGGTCTTAGAGCCATTTGTTGTCCATCAATCCTGTGTGCAAAGTGTAATTCTTTGTTCTGGATGTTTTGTAGGTTACCGGTGTAATGTCCGGTAGACGTTTTCCATATGCCCAGGCCGAGTTCTAGAAGAATACCCTCTTTCCATCACCGAGCAATATGCTGGTCGCCGCTGCAATCTGGTCGCCGCAGCAAAGCGCACCCGATCTTACTCATCGCAGGGTGTCTCCATCCCCGCATCCGGTTCAATATTTATTAGCTCACTTATTGTTACTCGTAGAAATTGTAGTAGAATACAAATTCTTGTATTCCATAATAGCTTATGGGAGACACAGGATACTACTTTCCTCTACTTTTTTTAATCTGACCAATCGAAAGGAAACTTTACATGTCTACGTACATGAAACTAATGAGTCCAATCCGAAGTGCTTTCTATTTCCTTCCAAATCTAATCTTTTTGATACCTTTAATTAATAAATCTGAGCTATTGAAACAGTAGTCCAACTATATACAAACGGTTTGATATTTTTTCTCCAATTATCGTGAGAATTTCTAGATTTTTTTAGATTAACGTGGTAATTTATAGCCTTTTCACTTTGTAGGATTAACATGGGGTTTTTGGAGGAGCCTTCAGCTAGTAAACATAAATATAGAAAGATACAAAGACTGTGTTCCAAAATAAAGAGTTGCAACTCATGGTTCATGTATTTGAGATTCTTTCGTTTTCTGCGATGGTTATCCAAATTCTATTTGAGCACTATTTGTTTAGTGGGAAATGATCATTATTACTTACCGCGTGATATTACAACAAACAATTGAATTACAGGCAAATGAAACCAAGCAGAATTCAAAACAGAACAACAAACATAGTAGTAATATGCAGTACATTAACTCCAGCACAGTTGTATATCCAAGAAACCATAGCAATACTCCAGTTCGAGCACAGATCACGTTATTCCAACTCTGGTGGTGGCAGTGGTGGTTCTATGGGGAAAACCGTGATCCTCTGTTGGGTCCCATGGTTATTCGCTCCTTGTGGAATGAGTTGAATCAATCGCTCACGTTGGTCTCCCAAGCCCAAGTGAGCCATGAGTAGCCACACGAAGGTGATGAGCTCCCCGCCATTGCTCAGTTGCTTCGCATGCATCTCACTGTTCGATTTGCCCGCTGCATAGCAAACCAATTTGAGCCAAATGTCAAAAATGACGTCCCATTTGTCATCGTCATTACGAAATTCGGCATGGATGATATTGTTTGCAAGTACAGCTGCCTGTCGCAAGGCAGTTCCTATTGGTTGTGGCTGATCATTTAGGAGTACCTTGTGTTGGAAAATAATCTTGTCATTAGTATGTTTTGTTTGTAGAGCCATGCATGCACGTATGTGTCACTGGGTAGCTGCATGCCTGCATGTAGGAGGAATAAGTCCAATGCATGCTAGTTAGTTTTACCAAGTCATGTAGCAGCCGAGTCTTCGCCGTTGGCTGTTTCAGTGATCCAAGATTGTAGGATCAGATGTTAGTTTATTGTGTGCATGGTGTATTAGTAAGCGCTATGCATGCTATGTTTTAAAAGGAGTCCAGTGGAATAGCAGGGTGATTTGAGAAACACCGACGCAAGGCGGTTGCTGCGTCGCCGAATGATCTAATCTGTTGTTTCTTCTCTCCAGTGAGTTCTGTGTATTCTTCCACCAATAAAGTGAGTGTATGTGCTGTCAAGAAACCATGTATCCATTCTCAGCGTGAGTAGTTCCATTCAAGAGGCCAGCGCCACAAGCCCTCTCTTTATCTTCTTGCTAACCTGTGTCCACAAAAATATTGTGTGAGTACATTCTTGAGTTCTAACATTTGGTATCAGAGCTTGTGTTCGTGTACACCTTCATCCATGTCGTCTTTGAGCCCGTCGAAAAACGTCACCACCGAGGGGGGCGTTCAGAAGATCGGCGATGGGAGCGTGCCGAAGGCGTCGGCGCGCGAGGGCAGCATCTCCCTCCCGTATCCCATGCTCACGAGGAGCAACTACACGACATGGGCCGTGAAGATGAAGGTGTTCATGCGCGCTCAGGGCGTGTGGAACGCAATCGTAGATGAAGAGGTGAACGAGCGGCAAGATCAAATGGCGCTCGCCGCAATCTTCCTCGCGGTGCCGGAAGACGTGCTGCTGCTCCTAGCTGAGAAGGAGACCGCAAAGGAGGCCTGGAACACCTTGAAGGTAATGCATCTCGGTGCCGATCGCGTCAAGGAGGCGCGTGTACAAAACCTCAAAAGCGAGTTTGAGAACTTGCGCATGAGGGACACCGAACAGATCGATGACTTCGCGATGAGGTTGACGACAATCGTCAGCAAGATTCGAGGTCTAGGCGAAAAGATGGAGGAGTCCTACATCGTGCGGAAATTTCTTCGTGCAGTGCCTAAGAAGTTCTCTCCCGTCGTCACCACGATTGAGCAATTCGGTGACATAAAGAATATGTCGATCGAAGAGCTAATCGGCCGCTTGAAGACGCAGGAAGAGGGAGAACGTCGCTACGGCAACAACGACGGAGACGAGGAGCACTTGCTCCTAACGCGCGCAGAGTGGGAGGCCCGATCATCGAAGCGTGAAGGTGAAGGCTCCTCAGGTGTTTTTGGTGGCGGCGGTGGACGTCGATACCGACGAGTTGACAAGGCAAAAGTAAGGTGTTTTAATTGTAACGATTATGGACACTTTGCTTCAGAATGCCAGAAGCCCAACAAGAGGGAGAAAGCGCAGGCATATCTCATCGAGGCTGATGCTGACGAAGAACCGACGCTACTTTGAGGCTTGGTGAGGAGATGCTCAAATAACACATGACAAGATTAGGGGGGTGATTGTTGGAAAATAATCTTGTCATTAGTATGTTTTGTTTGTAGAGCCATGCATGCACGTATGTGTCACTGGGTAGCTGCATGCCTGCATGTAGGAGGAATAAGTCCAATGCATGCTAGTTAGTTTTACCAAGTCATGTAGCAGCCGAGTCTTCGCCGTTGGCTGTTTCAGTGATCCAAGATTGTAGGATCAGATGTTAGTTTATTGTGTGCATGGTGTATTAGTAAGCGCTATGCATGCTATGTTTTAAAAGGAGTCCAGTGGAATAGCAGGGTGATTTGAGAAACACCGACGCAAGGCGGTTGCTGCGTCGCCGAATGATCTAATCTGTTGTTTCTTCTCTCCAGTGAGTTCTGTGTATTCTTCCACCAATAAAGTGAGTGTATGTGCTGTCAAGAAACCATGTATCCATTCTCAGCGTGAGTAGTTCCATTCAAGAGGCCAGCGCCACAAGCCCTCTCTTTATCTTCTTGCTAACCTGTGTCCACAAAAATATTGTGTGAGTACATTCTTGAGTTCTAACACCTTGTACACTTCCCTGAGATCTTCTAAGTCGCCAACTTGCAAGAGTTCCCTCTTGATCGCCGCGCAAGTATCCACATATATAGCCCTTGCGTTAACAAATGGTAGCATTAATGGTCGGGCAACCAGGAGGAACATCATGTAATTCGATAGCGCATTGCACATTTCAGCAATGTTATGGCTGTTCGCATCGTCAAGATGGAAGCATATATCTGTGGCGATGTGCCAGACGCAGATTACCTCCTCGAATGGTCTCCTCATCAGGTCAACGGCCACGGCTAGTTGGTCATCCCCGTTAGAGGTGGCCAAATGGGCCGGGCTGTCGGGACCCCGGATTTCCGAACCCGGACCCTCTGTGTATTACCGCACTAGTCCCAGATCAAAGCTAGTGCACACAGCTAAACAGAATGGATAAACATCACCAACAGCGATTTATTACAATAGCTGAGAGCACCGACCGAAAGGTCTCATTATTACAATAGAGGTTTAAGACCTCGCACACCTAAAACACAGCGGAAGCAAAAGATAACTCGATGACGACCCATCAATACGCCACAGGCAATTGACTGGGGAAGCGCAACCTAGTTCTCCGGGAAGAATCCATCACATCCACAAGCGAAGCAGTAGTCGTAGTCACCTTCTTGAGCTTCAACTTCCTCTGAGATTTATTTTTGAGTGTAGCATGTGAGTACATAAAGTACTCCGCAAGTCTTGGGAAAAATGCATAGATGCAAGGCTTGACAAAGGAAGGCTATATGGCTCTTTTGCACAAAGCAATATTTTAATTTCAATTACTACTAATTATTTTCGAAGGCATCAATTAAATAAGGTAAATGATTTTAACAGAACTAACAATTATACTCTAGTGAAGGTTCCATCCACCAATACTAGCTTAATCATTTCCAACTGAACCAGTTAATATTTCGGGTTACATCCACCCTCTCTGGCTCCAACCGCCAGGATTCCCTTCCGAGAGTTCCCTCCACTCTCGGAGTACAAATTTTTTTATTTTAAAACCAAAACCAGAAATCTACCATGTGAATGCATTCCTTGCCCGCCCTTGACCGTGGGCACGGCTATTCGAATAGTTTTACACTCTGCAGAGGTTGTACAACTTTACCCACAAGAGATAAATTATCCTAAAAGTCAACACGCTTCCTTTGGCATGAGACCCAGATAAAATATCACAAAGCCTTTACCTTACTCTAATCTAGCTAGATACCACCCGCTGAGGTTTCACCGCAGGTAGGCTAACTGCCCGAACCGAAGCCCCCTCTTGCGCCATATGAGTACAGTAAATCCCTGTCCCTCACTGTGAATAACCAGTCCATCCCTGGCACCCACTTTCCACTGGTGGCACCTAAACTAGACTATCATAAGTTAGTCAGCTAGGTCGTACCCATATAGACTTGTGGTTGTACGGTTAATGCTCAGTCTGGACAAACACAAGCGTCGGTCCTTAATTGACTAGGGTGGAACATACACATTACAAGTTCTCGTGCTTCCTGCACCAATCCAAACCAACCATCCACCCTAATCTAAACCAACTTTCACATTTTATTTTATTTTAAAAGAACAGTGGTAACTCCAATTACCACTAAATTTGTAAACACAAGGGTATTACAATAATTCATAATTTCCCATTTGCATGATTTATGAGGTATTCAATAGCATGGCTAAGCATTGTTCTACCATTCTAATACCAACAATTAAATATATTACTCTCATTAATGAGTCAAAGGAATTTCTAGGGTTGCAAAGGTACATGACAATCAACTTCAAGTGAGGTCATAACAAGGTTGGATTAACTATTACCTTAAGATTTGAACTAATGTTTTATGTAAATAGCAATGCACATAATTTAAAATATTTAAAACATTTCAAAAGCATAGCTTCAAGATGATCAAAGGAGACTTGCCTTCTTGCAGGTTCTCTGAGTCTTCTTGTTGTTGAGTGGAGAGATCTTCGACAACGTTGGATTCTACGCGCGAAAAGACAGAACAGCAAAACAAATAAATACAAACAAAATGCAAATAAAATCCAAAAATTAAAAAGGAGGCCATATTTGGATAGATCATGATTTTAGACGAATTTAGAAATTTGAATGGCTGAAATCGGAGTTAAAATGAGAAAGTTATGACCTTTGGAAGTTTTAAATCGGAGAAAAGAAGATTGTCTTCGGGAATCAACGTGGTCGGAGAGGGAGATACGACTACTACAATGCAGTTGGAAGAGATTACGACTACTCTGAAGACTTACGACTACAAAGGAGACTTAAGACTACGAAGAAGACTTACGACTACTCTGAAGACTTACGATGTTTACGACCACGTAGTCGTTCACGACCAAACAGTCGAGATTACGACCGCAAAGTCGTTTACGACCACGGAGAATGAGTTACGAACACGTAGTCGAAATTATGACCATGAAGTCGCTTACGACCACACAGTCGACTTACGACCACGCAGAAGCTAACGACCACGTTGCCGTTTACGACCACGGCAAACGCTAACAGAACGCGGCCGTAGAGATGCTCGATCACGTGGAAGGCCACGACTTCAGCGGCGATGGTTGTAACGAGATGCGACCACGCTGAAAAGACCAGTACGCAATTATAAACGACTACGACCGTGATGAAAGAAGTGGACATGATCGATAGGGGTTTCGACCACGGTGAATTGAGTGGCTGAAGCCGAGAGCTGCTACAGGTCTTACGACCATGACTCAACGTGATCGACAACGAGTTTAAGCGGTCGTATGGTATTGCAGACGGTCGAAAAGGACTCTAACATGGTCGTACAGGATTCTAAGGGTTTGGATTTGATCGTAAACCATCTAGGGCGGTCGTAAGACTCTACGACCACACAGATCTACGACCATACGGACCTACGACCACACGGAAGATTTACCTTCGGAAATTGGTCGGCAGCGGGGTGGTCGGAGGGGAATGGAGATGGTCGAAGACGCGATCCCGACGCAGAGTCGAAGTCGAAGACGGGTCGGAGGGGTTCGGCGACGAGTGGAGACGGTCGGCGACGAGAAGAAGAGGCGGCGCGACTCGAGTCCAAGCGGTGACGGGGCTCCGGGGCACACGACCACGGCGAGGGCGGAGGCGCAACCGGTCAAAAGGTGGTCGAGGCACGCACGACAACCGTGGAGATGGAGCAGGAGGAGGAGGAGGCTGAGGGGGTATATTTATAGGACGCGGGGAAGGGGTGAGGCGGCGGGATTCCTCACCGAAGACCACGGCTTGAGATCCTATTAACACGGGAATAAGGCAACGGAGCGGCGCAGAGTTTGAGAATCAAAGAGATAAGGAGCTCATCTCTTCGGAATTCAAATTCCCGAACGAATCGAATGAAGAGATAAAATTCGGGTAGGAGTCGATTGCCGGGGTTCTCGGAAAGAAGAGAAAGGAGAGAGAGAAGCGGCCGGGATGGACCAGGCGGCGACGTGGACGACATCCGTCCGTCCAAGTGTCAGCTGAAGGGAGGGGTTGGATTTTTATTTTGATTTTACAATTTCAGAAAAGGCTAGGAAATTATTTAGGCCTCAGAGAAAAAAAATGAAAATACCTCCAAAAATTCCAGAAAAATTCACAGAAGCTTCTGGACATATTTTGGACTAAGCAAAATTATTTCCAACTGCTGTTGGTAAATTATTTTCATAGTTTGAATTACCTTTTAATTTTTAAAAATAGGTTTTAAATTCCAGAAAATTCAGGAAAACCAAATAAAATCCAATTACTTTAAAAATACTTTATTTGAATTTAGATTTTTCCAAAAAGCAAATTTTTGGGATGTGACACGGGCCGTGACGGGCCACACCACGGCCCGTCACTGTAGACCCGGCCCGGGCACGGCACGGCGGGGCGGGCCGTGCCTGGGTCGAGGGCGCGGCACGGTGGGCCGGCACGGCACGGCCCGTTAAGAAATCGGGCCGTGCCGGCCCGGCACGGCACGGCCCGCCCAACGGCACTAAACGGGCCGTGCCGGCCCGGCACGGCACGCCCGGCCCGTTAATTTCAAAAAATAGCCGTTTTTTGTGACCGTTGGGGGGGGAAAATTCGGGAAAAATAGCAAAAAATTCGGGAAAAATCTGAAATATTTCCTATAAATAGGGGGGCATCCGGCCTCCATCTTCCACACCTCAAATCTCATTCTTCTCTCTCGGTTTAGCTGTGAAAAATCTGAAAGTGTTAGCGCAAATTTGGTCAAAATTCGGGCAAAATTCCGAAAATTCAAAAATCTTCAAATTTTTTTGTGAGAGCTGCAAAGGAGGTAATAATGCTGTCTTATTTCAATTTTTTGGTATTATTTGTTGGTTTAATTTTTTGTTATTATTTGTAGGTTTAATGGAGAACTACGATTTTCAACTCTCCGAATACGGGCTCACGGCGGAGGATGTGCAATCGTTTCAACAAGCATATCCATCCGCGGAAAGTCCAGATGTACAAACTGGAGATGCCGAAGAAACGACGGCCCCGGTGGCGCAGGGTCCAATCGATCCATCTTCTGCTGGCTCAACAAGTGCATCCACGACCCAAAGCACGGGTGCAAAAAGAACAAGAACTAGTACATCAACAGTTTGGAATGATTTCGACAAGAAGATCAAGACCGACAGTGATGGAACTGAAGTGAGGTATGCTGTTTGTAAAATTTGTGGTAATGAATTGACTGCAAAATCTTCAGGTGGTACGGGTCATCTACAACGACATGCTGCAAGCTGCAAGAAAAAGCAAGGAATACAAATGCGCCAGACTAACCTGCAATATAACCCCGACGGCTCGGTACGTACGTGGGAGTACAACCCAGAGGTAGCTCGGGAATCTCTTTGTAGATTAATTGCTTCTCAAGATTTGCCTTTAAATTTTGGTGAATCTGATGCTTTCCAAAAATATATTAAGACTGCTCATAACCCTCGATTTAGTACTGTATCTAGGCAAACAACAACTAGAGATTTAATTAAATATTATAACAATTGTCGTGATAAATTGAAAGAAATGTTTCATACATGTACATTCTCTATTGCTTTGACATCCGACATATGGAGTGGTAGGGCTAGAGAGGACTATATTAGTGTTGTTGCTCATTATGTTAATGATGACTGGATAATGGAAAAAAGAATTATAGGATTTAAATTAATTAATGTTTCACATAATGCTGAAAATATTGCAGAAAACATTATTAAAGTTGTAGAAGATTTTGGTCTCACGGATAAGATTTTTTCCATAACTTTAGACAATGCAGCTGCAAACACTAAAGCTATGGAAATTCTTACTCCTTTGTTTAATAATTATGCACAGTCTTTCTTATTGCATCAACGTTGCGCTTGTCATATTATTAATCTTATTGTTAAATCCGGTTTAAAAAGATTAGATGCTTGTATTAATTCTTTTAGAGATGCAATTTCATTTATTAATTGTTCTAACCAACGAATAGCCTAAGAGTTTTTGCGTAGCAATGAATGTTCGTCCTAGAAAATTTGGTTTAGACATGCCTGTTAGATGGAACTCTACTTATCTTATGCTTAAACATATATTGCCACATAAGAGCACTGTATCTGTTTTCCTTCACACCCAAAGTCATCAATCTCGTAGCTCCTCAAGTAGAACCCAAGTTAGAGACCCTGAACTTACTGAGGACTATTGGGATGTTGGTGAAAAAATATTTTCCTTTCTAGAAATTTTTCATAAAGCTACAGTTTGTCTTTCTGGAGTATACTACCCTACATCTCCCATGATTGTTCATAATATTGTTGAAATTGCCACTCACCTAAAGGCTTTTGAAAATGATCCTATACTACGGGATGCTGTAGGTGCCATGAAATCTAAGTTTTTAAAATATTGGGGCGAAATTCCTATTTTATATGCATTTGCTTTTATTTTGGATCCTAGGGCCAAACTCCAAGGATTTATAAATGTTTTACAAGTTTTAAGTGAGGCTACCGGTTTAGACTATTGTTCATACTATACACAAGTTAAGGATAAATTAAATGAGGTATATAATAAATATGAAAATAAATTTGGATCTGTGCGTTTAGAAAGACCCCCGGTAGTCCCTAGCACCTCTAGGGGGGCTATGCAATGGGGCAAGATTTTTGGTTCTTCGTCTAGTTCTCGTGCAGGTGCAGGTACACAGCAGTTAGGAGGAGGAAGGCGACAAAACACTGGAGACCTATCAAGCTATCTCAACAGTGATAGCGTCAGCTTCGAGCAGGAGTTGAACATCCTCTCATGGTGGCAAACCCAGAAGGTATCATATCCAGTGCTATCCATATTAGCGCGGGATGTGTTGACTGTTCCTGTCTCTACAGTCTCCTCGGAGTCAGCATTCAGTCTTTCCGGAAGAATAATCGAGGAGCGACGAACAAGTCTCTCCAACGAGATGGTCGAAGTACTTATGACCGTCAAAGACTGGGAACAGGCTGAATCAAGACTCCAACATACTGCAGATAATAAATATTTAGAAGAATCTTTTGAGAATTTGTATTTAGATAGCAATGAATAGGATTTTCAATATTTTTCTTTCACATGTGGTCAATAATGAGCTTTATAGGCTGTACTCTTTTTTCTTTACCAAGGTTTTCTCAAATTGAGTTTTTACTTGGTAAAGTTTTTAATGAGGCAGCCATCCCATGTAATTTAATAAATTAATAAAGCTCATTATATCATTGCAAATATTTATTTTTATGATTAACAATGTCTAAAATTTTCTATATTGTTTTCTGAATTTTCTACAATTTTTTTGAATTTTCTACAATTTTTCTTAATTTTCTACAATTTTTCTTAATTTTTTCTTTTTTTTCGGCTAAACGGGCTAGCCGGGCCGGCACGGCCCGTTTAGCCTTAATCGTGCCCGGGCCAGCACGGCACGGCCTCGGGCCGTGCTTGGGCTCCCACCGCGGCCCGGCACGGCACGGCCCGTTTAATACACGAGCCTTAACGGGCCGTGCCGAGCCCGGGCCCGTGCCGTGCCGGCCCGGCACGGCCCACTGGCCACCTCTGATCCCCGTGCAATATTCTTGAATGGCGCCAAATTCCATGTGCGACGTCATGATTTATATTTATCAGTTCCCTGAATATCCTGTCCTTCAGGTCACTGCGGCTAGAGCAGGTACAATAAGGCTTAGTCAGCAGGCTACAACAAATATAATATCAACCAAATCTTACGTGGCAGAGAGAGAAAGGAAGAGAGAGAAGGAAGCTGGCTACTAAATTACAGCTAACTATAGCACGTAAAAATATGCATTTCACTCTCTTACACGTGGGGTCAAATAGTTATTGTAATAGCTGAGCAGGTACAATAAGGCTTAGTCAGCAGGCTATAGCAAATATAATATCAACAAAATCTTATGTGGCAAAGAGAGAAAAGAAGAGAGAGAAGAAAGCTGACTACTAAATTATAGCTAGCTATAGCACGTAAAAATATGCATTTCACTCTCTTACACGTGGGGCCAAATAGTTATTGTAATAGCTACCTTATTGTATGAACTATTTTTTTGAAGGCTATAGATGAAGTGGACAAGTGTTATAGCCACTAGTTAGCTATACTATTGTACTTGCTCTTATATGAACTATTTTTTTGAAGGCTATAGATGAAATGGATAAGTATTATAGCCACTAGTTGGCTATACTATTATACTTGCTCTAAGAGGGACGTGCTCAGTTTGTTGCAGGTTGCTCCACCACTCATGGGCGCCTATGAGTTGCATGCCTTTCGAAAGCAAAGAGGACCTGGACCTCTGATCCGTTAGGCAGGATTTTACAAGATTGTACTGTCCCATGGAATTAGACCACCATGGTCGGAGATGCTCCAGAACAAACAAAACTGCACTGGCAAGTCGATGGCAATTATGATATTGCAAATAGGCCCATGAGCGTGCTGACAGGAACATCAAGAAGATAGCACAGAGCTCCACAAGAAATCCACCCAGAAACAACACATAGGTTATCATGATATCAACTCTATGATATCCTCCCTTGCTACTCACCATGAACAGTATGAAGGCTGTGAAAGTGGAGAGAAAAGCTATACCTCGAACAATGATGCCAACAGTAGTTTTGACCACTGGGGCCTTTGTATATAGATCCTCATAGATAAGGGCAAGCTCAACATCCATCACGCCATAAGCCATCATTGAACTCATACCAGCGAAAGATGGCCCCCTCCATAATGCATCCCACATGCTGATACCCAGACCGCTGAAGAGATCTCTTGCCGCTACAAACGAAGGAAGAGCATTAGTCATGACCTGGAAGAATGGTTGTATGTGTTCCTGATCCCGGAGTACATGGTACAACTGTCTCCATTGTTCTGGATCCCTGTGTTGCTCCACAAATTAAGTTCGTAAGGGCCTTCCTGGTTGCACCCCTGAGTGCTTGTATCCTCTCGGCATATTTCAATATTCCAGCAAAGAACAGGAGTACAAGTGGGAGCATGTACTTGCTGTTGAAAATATAGGTAATATTTTAATTCCAAGTTTTATTTGGAGACAAAAATAATAAACTAATGATGCAAAACTCACGACTAACAGCAAGCTACTCATCATACTTCAGAAATTATACAAGAAAACAATAGAGTAACAAAGTCGAACGTGCGCACGAACGACTTACTTGTTAGCTTGATGAAGAACAGGAAGCCGCGCAGGCTTGACGCAGTGCAGAACGAAGGTGTTGCAGTGCAGTGAGCGGTCGCGCTGATGCGCTGCCCAGAAACCTTATTGCCGTCCCCGTGCAGGTCTTCACGGCAGCAACGGTCCGGAGATACCGCTCCTCTTCTTCGCGGTGCACGCCGGGAAGAAGAGTCGACGAAGTTCAGACGGCGCAGCACAACAGCACACAAAATTTTGGAGGAAGAGAATGGAGGCAGTCAGGTTCTCACCCTTGCTCTGGACGTCTCCAGGCATACAAATAGACAGACTAGTAACTGACAAGATTAAAACAGCCAATTACCCACTGGTAACTGACACATTCAACCAGTCATTTACACTAGTAACTGTCTATCATCAAAACCCCAGTAAAGCCTCTAATTCAAACGTTTGAATCTCATTCAAACACAGAGAGAGAGTGGTGCAGATTTTGGCAAAAATAAAGATGGACTTGGTCTGCCACGCGGCGTGCCACGTCACGACACGGTCGCGCGTCGCAAGTAACAAGTCACGCGATTTTCACGCGAAAATACGCGAGTACGCGCGCGCGTGTGTGCGCGCGTGTGTGACTAGACAGAGCCATCATCATACCATCTTTTTCCATATTCAAGGAGTGGGGAGGACTCCACCTTATAAATCGGTCTTCCTCACCCTGCCTTAGCAATATGGTACTAATCATGCATGCTTTGGGATTCGCGAAATGGGCCTTGCTCATTGGGCCAATTTCTAACAATCCCCCACCAATTCCAAAGCAAAAAATTAACAAGATGTCAAAGATATTGTGCTGAAGTACTGTTAATATACCAGTCTTTTAGTGTAAGTCCCATACGGGTTGAACTTGCACCTAGAATGACAAGATTCACCTTCTCACAGCTGATGAATGGACTATGCCTTGAATTCACAGCTTTTTGTGATCAGATTTCACTTGAAATCTCAACTAGTACTAGGCTGCCAATGAACCTCGCCTAAACGGAGCGTTATATGGTCATGCTCCCTTATCTGCTCATGAGCTTTCTAGAGAATGCCCCGTTCTCGTGAACTGCGACCACACAGTTAAGCTCAAGTAGGTGTATTCTTTCTAGGTATCCTGCAGGCTAATACCTTTTCCTTATTTGGACAACAGCATACATTAAGGCTTTATGCCAACCTTCCATACAGTCGAAAGTACATTGTTTATTAGGACATGGATACAATAAATATGTACTCTCTTGTTACAACATCAATTTGTTTTTCCCATTGCCTAAGTCACGGGATCTCTGATTAAGAAGGTATGGGTTACCATTGTGATGTAACTTAAATGGGCCTCATTCCCATGTCCATAGATGCAACGGAAATCGCTTTCCGTGCTAACCCCTTTGTAAAAGGGTCTGCCAGATTTTTCTCAGTGTGAATATAGTTCACAGCAATCACTCCGGAGTTTCTTAGTTTTCTGACAAATTTAAGCCTACGCTTCACATGTCTAGAGGACTTCATATTATCCTTTGTACTTGTGACTTTGCCCAACACTGTTTGATTATCACAGTACATCAGGATTGCAGGTATTGGTTTCTCAACCAATGACAAGTCCAATAGAAGTTCTCTCAGCCATTCAGCCTCAACTGTGGCTGTATCAAGTGCTACAAGTTCTGCTTCCATGGTTGACCTTGTCAATATGGTCTGTTTACAAGACCTCCATGAAACTGCAGCACCAGCTAAAGTGAATACATAACCACTTGTAGCTTTGATCTCATCCGCATCAGAGATCCAATTAGAGTCACTGTATCCTTCTAAAGCAGAAGGATGTCCAGTATAATGTATTCCAAAAGATGTTGTGCCTCTCAAGTAGCGCAACACTCTTTCAAGTGCCTGCCAGTGATCATCTCCTGGGTTAGAAGTAAATCGACTTAATTTGCTCACAGCAAATGAAATGTCAGGTCTTGTGGCACCAGCTAAATACATTAGTGACCCAATGATTTGTGAATATCTTAATTGATCTTTTCCTAACCCCTGGTTCTTTCGAAGTTTAATGCTCGCATCATAGGGTGTTGGTGAAACTTTACAGTTTTCGAAACCAAACCGGTTTAATATTTTCTCAGCATAATGGGATTGATTCAAAGTAATCCCATCCTTACTTTTGATCAATTTAATATTCAGAATGACATCTGCCTCTCCCAAGTCTTTCATATCAAAACACCGAGATAAGAAAGATTTGACCTCGTCTATTACGGCAGTGTTTGTTCCAAATATAAGTATGTCATCTACATACAGACATAAGATCACTCCTTGACCCCCACCATAACGATAATACACACATTTGTCGGCTTCATTCACAACAAAGCCAGCAGATGTTAAAGTTTTGTCAAATTTCTCGTGCCATTGTTTTGGTGCTTGTTTTAGGTCATACAAAGATTTCAATAATCTGCATACTTTATTTTCCTGTCCAGAAATCACAAAACCATCCGGTTGATCCATATAGATTTCTTCCTCTAACTCTCCATTAAGGAAAACTGTCTTCACGTCCATTTGATGAACATGTAGACCATAGGAAGATGCTAACGCAAGGAGCACTCTGATGGTAGTTAGTCTGGCGACAGGAGAATAGGTATCAAAGAAATCTTCTCCCTCTCTCTGGGTGAAACCCTTGGCCACAAGCCTTGCCTTGTACTTCTCAATAGTTCCATCAGGCCTTAGTTTCTTTTTAAAAATCCACTTACATCCTACAGGTTTACACCCTATAGGACGATCTGTGATATCCCAAGTCCCATTAGACATAATAAAGTCCATCTCGCTATGGACTGCCTCTTTCCAATACTCAGCATCAGGAGATGCATAAGCCTCCGAAAGAGTCTTTGGCACATCATCCACGAGGTATACAATAAAGTCGTCAGCAAAGGTTTTCTCAACCCTTTGTCTCTTGCTCCTGCGAGGAGCTTCTGCGACTAGATTGTTATCCTCCTCAGGGATATCACATATTGGTTCAGAAATAGTGGGAAGTTCAGAAGTTTGATTATTCTCACTTTCAATATTATCAGTTTGAACATTCTCTGTTTGTGAAGTACTGCCTGCTATTCTCATAGGAAAGATATTATCAAAGAATGAAGCATCTCTAGACTCCATTATTGTATTAGCAATAATCTCAGGAGTTTCTGATTTAACTACTAAAAATCTATAGGCCGTGCTATTTTGAGCATATCCTAGAAAAATACAATCAACTGTTTTTGGTCCAAGTTTTCTCTTTTTCTGCAATGGTATATTGACTTTTGCCAAACACCCCCAAGTTCGCAGAAAATTAACATTAGGTTTTCTCCCCTTCCATCTCTCATACGGAGTAATCTCACTTTTTTTAGTGATTACTCTGTTTAGGACGAAAGTTGCTGTTAGAATAGCTTCCCCCCACCATGCCTTAGGCATACCGGCACTCTCTAACATGGCATTAACCAAGTCTGTTAGTGTCCGGTTTTTCCTCTCAGCTACCCCGTTTGATTGGGGTGAATATGGTGGAGTAAATTCATGGACTATTCCATGCTCAGAACAGAATTGAGAGAATTCATGAGAGACATACTCTCCTCCACGATCAGACCTCAATCTTTTTATTTTCTTTTCTAGTTGGTTCTCAACCTCGGCCTTATAAGTTTTAAAGTAGTTTAAAGCTTCATCCTTAGTTTTCAGCAAATACACATAGCAGTAGCGTGTTGCATCATCAATAAAAGTTAGAAAGTATCTTTTGCCTCCTTTTGTCAATAATCCATTCATTTCACACAAATCTGAATGAATAAGATCTAAAGGTGCCAAGTTCTTTTCATCCTCTAATCCCTTAAAGGGTTTTCGAGGTTGCTTTGCTTGCACACATGACTGGCACTTTGATCTTTTGACAATTTCACATCTTGGAATTAAATCTAATCTGGACATTCTAGCAATACTATCAAAACCAATATGACAGAAACGAGAATGCCAAATATTTGCCTCACATTTATTTGAACCAGTTGCAATATTCAAATTATAACAAGACTCTAAGATACTTAGGCGGAACAAGCCTCCGCTCTCATAGCCTTTACCAACAAATTTTCCGAACTTAGACATTACAATTTTATTTGACTCAAAAATTAGCTTATAACCATCCCTGCATAGGAGAGAACCACTAGCGAGGTTCTTCTTTATTGTAGGCGCATGCTGTACGTTCTTCAAGTGGACAATCTTCCCTGAAGTAAGCTTCAGATCCACCGTGCCAACACCAAGAATAGAAGCATGCGACCCGTTTCCCATTAGGACGGAGGAAGCCCCTGCTGCCTGATAAGAGGAAAACAAGGAAATATCAGAACATACGTGAACATTAGCTCCAGTATCAACCCACCAATCAGTGGATTGACAAGCTGAAAAGACAACAGGTGAATTACCATACCCTCCTGAAGTCGAGGCCTCGCCTATGGTCACGTTAACAGCCTTCTTCTTAGGCTGTTCACCATCTCTGATTTTGCGGAAACGACAGTCCTTCGCCATATGACCGTCTTTACCGCACACAAAGCAGGTGATGTCCTTCAAATATTTTTTCTCAGTTTTCTTCTTAAAACTAGTTGTCTTGTTCGGTTTGTTGGATTTGTACTTCTTAGCAACAGTCTTTCTCTGTATGACATTTGCATTGTTCTGGCCAGATGTGCTAGGTGCATCTTTTGCTCTTGCTTTTTCTTCCACATCGAGGGCTGCAATGAGATCCTCAACAGAAATCTCTTCCCTCTTATGTTTCAAGCTAGTAGCAAAATCCCGCCAAGAGGCAGGGAGTTTAGCAACAATGCCCGCAGCCACAAACTTTGGAGGCAACACACAGCCCAAGTGCGCAATTTCACCAACTAGTAGCTGGAGGTCATGAGCTTGTCCGACTATGGAGTTAGCCTCATCCATGCTAAAGTCGAAAAACTGCTCACATATGTAGAGCCAGCGACCTGCCTCTGCCTCTGCATATTTGAGCTCTAGTGCATCCCACAACTCTGTGGCGGACTTGAAGTCCATGTACACATCATATAGTTGATCTGCCAGAACAGTCAGAATGCAGCCAAGGGCAGTATTGTTCGCAGTCTTGAACTGCATGTACTGCTCAATCGTAAATGGATACTGCGGGTGGATAACCCACCACAGTCCCAAAGACATGAGCCAAAACTTGACTCTAGTCTACCATCTACGAAAGTTCTGACCAGAAAACCTCTCAGGTTTCATCGCATCAGAAGCATTAGCCATTTCTGTATTGCAACAAAATTCAAAATAAGGTTTCTGGAATGTTGAAAATATAGGCAATATTTTAATTCCAAGTTTTATTTGGAGACAAAAATAATAAACTAATGATGCAAAACTCACGACTAACAGCAAGCTACTCATCATACTTCAGAAATTATACAAGAAAACAATAGAGTAACAAAGTAGAACGTGCGCACGAATGACTTACTTGTTAGCTTGATGAAGAACAGGAAGCCACGCAGGCTTGACGCAGTGCAGAACGAAGGTGTTGCAGTGCAGTGAGCGGTCGCGCAGATGCGCTGCCCAGAAACCTTATTGCCGCCCCCGTGCAGGTCTTCACGGCAGCAACGGTCCGGAGATACCGCTCCTCTTCTCCGCGGTGCACGCCGGGAAGAAGAGTCGACGAAGTTCAGACGGCGCAGCACAACAGCACACAAAATTTTGGAGGAAGAGAATGGAGGCAGTCAGGTTCTCACCCTTGCTCTGGACGTCTCCAGGCATACAAATAGACAGACTAGTAACTGACAAGATTAAAACAGCCAATTACCCACTGGTAACTGACACATTCAACCAGTCATTTACACTAGTAACTGTCTATCATCAAAACCCCAGTAAAGCCTCTAATTCAAACGTTTGAATCTCATTCAAACACAGAGAGAGAGTGGTGCAGATTTTGGCAAAAATAAAGATGGACTTGGTCTGCCACGCGGCGTGCCACGTCACGACACGGTCGTGCGTCACAAGTCACGCGATTTTCACGCGAAAATACGCGAGTACGCGCGCGCGTGCGTGCGCGCGCGTGTGACTAGACAGAGCCATCATCATACCATCTTTTTCCATATTCAAGGAGTGGGGAGGACTCCACCTTATAAATCGGTCTTCCTCACCCTGCCTTAGCAATATGGTACTAATCATGCATGCTTTGGGATTCGCGAAATGGGCCTTGCTCGTTGGGCCAATTTCTAACACTTGCCCCCCATAGCAAGTGACTTGAAAATGATATAGAAGACCATGCACCCTTGAACAACTAGGTTTAGCATGTGCCGTGTCCACAATTCATTATCTTCAATTGCAAATGCGGTAATGGTGTCCTGACCTCCAAGATGGATGAGGAGAAACGGTGCCCAAAGCACCACGAGCTGCCAGTCCATGTTAAAAATATGACCTCCATCACTGTTTCCTACCGTCTGATGTATTTGCCAGTCGTTCATTTCTTTGCTGTGAGAGATATACTGTGACGACCCGCATTATTACCATGGGGTAATAACACCAGTCAACGGATTTTTATTCGTTTTAGCCGATAAAACATCGCTCTAACGAATAATAACCCATCAGAGTGTTGCAGCGGAACAATAATTAGAGACAGAATACGATATTACAAGAATATCGCCACGCAGGGCAAAAATTTGTTACAAAGCCTCAAGGGCTTAAATATTACAATCTTTAGACAAAATATTCTAACTACTTCCTATTCACACAACTCTACACGGGATGTCCACCTTGTACCCACTGTAATCCGAGTCCACGGTACTCCATCCAGGTAACTTCCTCCTAATCTTAGCCATTCTCTGCTTTAACATGCTCCTAAGCAAAGGAAGGATTATAGCAAGGGTGAGTAAAGAAGTACTCAGCAAGCGTTATTAGCAAAATGCACAACATGCTTATCCTTTACACATTTAGGAATCTCAATTCCTATCCTCAAATCTTGCTCATTTTTATACTCTTTTCTTTACTCAATTTCCTTTCCAGGACTTATAGAAAATAAGGTTTGTTGGTTTTGAAATAATTACAAATTATTAATTTAGAAAACTACTGAACATACGCATGAACAGCAAAAACCCCCATAAGTTTTTGTAATTCTCCTTTCCCGGAGACAGGCATGAATTCATGATTTTGATAGCATTGCGCAAGCTTGTATCACTTTACCCATCATCACTCTGATCGTGTTGGCTCTTGGGTGATCCGCAATTCCTTTGAAGCGGCGCCCAGACCAGAGTACAGTACGATTATCTCTAGTTCAGTAATTATATCTCCACCCGGTTACTCACAATCAGCAGCCCGGAGCGGTGTAACACCCTCACACAGACCCACTGAAAATGACATAACCGTTGGCTGGTAGGGTATTCAACCTTTCCCCAGCCCCCTGACTCGCGTATATAACGCCCATGCGTAACCCGCCTGTGGGTTCTTACGCTCCGGTCTTCCACCGGTTCCTTTGGGTCTATCCCATAAATAATCACTCCTGTGGAGAATATAACACCTCACTAGAGTACCGACTGCCCGTGAAAACGGAACGTTGGTTGATACGAGTTGGTACGGTCTGTCCATACGGATGAAGTTTGTGACCCCTTATATTCTATTCTTATGCAGAGGTCCCACCTGCCCACTCACTTCTTGCCCCGGCAACCTCTGCCCACCTTTTTACTTAACTTTAATGGCCAACTGCTCACTCAGTTGCCATCTATCTCTTATCTCTTGCCATTTCTCGATTTAAATCTTCTTTTATTTATTTCATGCAGGGTGATATTAGATTAATACAAAAATACTTGTTTTGAGCAATATACGCTAAAGACATGATCAAAGGAATGCTTGCCTGGATTTCAACCATAGAATCGGGTTCAAGTAAGACCAAAGTGAAGTCACTCCCGTAGCTTGGATCGTGGTCTGCAATTAAAATACGTCGACTACAATTTAATTTATGGAACTGTAATGAAATATGAGATGTCGATGTGTTTGTGCTCCTAGGGTAGAGATTCGTTTACTTTAATTCAAATACGGCAGTCCTAACTAACTTGTATTCTATATTCGTTATTTGACGTTATTTTCTTGGCATGGAGTGGGGTTATTTACTTAAAAGTTAAACCCCGTCTTTTGTTGCTTTCTAGCTATCTATTATTGCGATACGATTAAATATATACGTACAATTATTGGCGAATCTTAATTCTAATCGATCTCGTGCATGCCATTATGTCAATTTCATTCCTCATATACGCGTATGTATATATTCACCTCTCTAATTCGTTTTAGATTTTTAAGGTTACTCGAATACATTTTTCTCGGGCTAGTACGCGTGACTAATTAAATTATAATTCCAACAGAAAATGGTTCTTAATTAATCAATTACTTAATTCCTTAATTAAAATATATTTAGGCGTCCTTATGAGATTCATAATTTCTATTTTAATCATTTGCGTATTTTTACAGCTTAATTACTATTTAATTGCCATGAATAATTTTAACTGATACGCGCACTTTTTAAATTGACGAATACTATTCTAACTCAGCACATGCTATTTTCGTCGTTGCCAATAGTCTTAAGTCTCCTGACAGCTATGAATTTATTCTAATGATTCCGAATACTTATTAGTGGATTTCTACAGTTTATAATTGACTAATAACCATTAACTAAGCATTTAATTATGCCACGGAGATCTAAATGATATTATGATAATATACTTTGCACGCGTACAAATTCTAGCCTATGGGCATCATTTAACTTATCTTTCATCACCAAGAGTATTTATTAAGACAGTTATGTGATTAGACACTATCGGGGTTAATTAGGTATTTAGTTACGACCCTGAACGATTTAATTAGCGATGCATTAATTAAATCGGTACATAGATGACAAATTATGTATTCTAATCATTATAAATACTGATTAGTGGATTTCTATTGTTTAGATGACTTAGTCAATTTATCTGCATATTTAAACCTGCAATGAAATGGTCTTAAACTATAGTACTTTAATTTAATCCTTATGAGTACATGTTTAATCGGCGTGTATACTTAACATCGTCGGACCACAATTAGCTGGTTTTAATATTTCGAAATAAGCAAGGTGGATTTCTATAATTTAACTATTATTAACCAAATTGTCTAAGTAATTAATTATGCCGTTGAGTAGTCTAAATAACAATACACCAGTTCCAATTTTTATGCGGACCTGTTTTAGTTCATTGGCGTTTTTGGTTCATTTATAATGATCATGAATATTTAATATTTATTATTAATGTCTCATGAGTTTATACTACCAACATGGTTAAGTAATTATTTGATTAGGATGTCAATTGATTTGAACGGCATTATACCATTTCACTCGATACGCTCCATATTGTTAATCTATTGACAGCCTTTTGTCAGAAGATTATACTACGAACTAATCTAGGGCTTTGCAATATAGTATGGTTAAATTAATTAAGCGAATGTTATTGAGTATGCGTATGGGTTCTTCTAAGTTTCTATTTAATTCTTAAAAGAAATTCTATCGCGATGCTACGGCAATAGTCCACTATTAAATTCTTAAAAACATATGCATGTAATTTCCTTAATTTTAACAAATCTATTATAGCAAAGTTATTACATTGTATACTTATGAACATTCCCAATTTTAGTAAATTTACCCTTTCTACATTTCCTATTTTTCCTTATCTCTCTCTGTTCCTTCCTTCCTTCTTTCCCTATTTCTTTTATCTTCTTCATTTCTTCAGCCTGGTCCCCTTTTTCTTGCTCTCTGCCGACGCCTCAGCTTCCTCCTCTTTTACCCCACCGACGCCTCCTCTTTTCTCGCCCACTCCGCCGGCTCTCTCTCTCTCTCTCTCTCTCTCGCCGCCGCCTCTACCTCCGCGCGGCTCCTCCCGCTCGCGCCCCTGCCTCCTCGCGCTGCCGCTCTGCTCCTCCAGCGGCTCCGCCGCCCGCTTGTGCCTCCCCTCCGGCGCTTCCTCCTCCTCACGCCGCCGCTCTTCTCCGTGCGCCGCCGCTTCCTGTGGCGCCGCACCCTGGCCCAGTCGTTCCCGCCTTGTTGCTCGGCGCTTCCCGGTGAACCACGGCCAGATTTGTCCGATCTAGTTCTTTCTCCCCTCATTTCCTACCCCAATCTATGGATTTGGTTTGTTCTTATGATTTTGCTAACTGAGTTAGGTTTGGGAGGCGGGTAACCATAGCTGACCGCCGCCGGTGAACCATCGCCGCATGCCGGGGGAGTACCGGTGGCGGTGAACTGGTGGCTCGGCCGGACACCCGCAGCCGCCCTCACTGGTAACCCTCTTCTCTCCTCTGCTATTTCTGGTGACATGCCTGAATGGTTCATATGCTCTACTGTGGATGAATGCTTATGGTTTCTAGTCTATGTTGAATGGATTTGGATAATGGCATTGCATGGATGGCTAGAGTTGTGGGGATTTACCTGCACTGGTGAGCACAAGAGGGTTAGGGTTTGGGCCTGCTGTGGTCGCTGACTTGCGGTGGCTGGTGACGGTTGTTGGCTTGCGGTTCTCCTGCTGCCATCACGGTCGCCTTGCTCCCGTCGGCTTGCCGCCTTCACTTCCTTGGCCTTCGGGCTCCACTCGATGTCTGGCCTCTCGGTGGTGTTGGGACTGACTGGGAAGTGCTGGGGAAGGCTTACCTTGCCTCTCTCTGTCTCTCTGTGCTCTTTCCTCGGTTTGGCTGGTTGATGTATTAACCGTGAGATATTTTGGCTGGCAGTGCTGTCTGGGCATGCTTGGTCTGGCCGGGTGTTATCTTGGTTGCTATTGTGCTATGTGGTGAGGGCTTTGACAGGTGCCTCTCGGTTATGGTTTGGGCTTGAAAATGGGTTCTGGTATTTTGGCTTTGCCTTAGCTGATGCCTATACTCCAAACAGGTTTGTATAATAATAAAAATACCGTGTGATGAGCCTATGGTTGTGAGAGGTGCCGACTGGCCCCCGGACGGTCAGGTATCTCCGTGAACGGATTACCCCGCCCGAAGTTAATCCTTAGGGCTCTGACGGCAACGCTTACTTCACTTTAATTCGATTAATTCTTTTGTTCGGTCTTTTTCGGTCTTATAATTTAGTTGCTTGTTCATATGTAAATAGCGGTGTATCGGCAATTTGACGACAATCGGATTCATGTATGAAATGGCCTAGATTGTAATTCGGCTTTCTCTTAATATTGTAGTATTACTCGAATGTAGTTTCTAATGTGGCAATTGTGTTGCAATTATCTAAGTTTGTGAGGCGGTCATTTGGTTAGGACCGGAACTTGTAAACTTATAGTAATTTGTATTGTCGTTATTAATGTAAAGAGAGTTGTAATATCTTTATTTACTTTAAGCTAGTTTTAGTTGTAGCTCAATGAATGTAACCTGATTTGTTGTACAAGAATTGTAATAATTACACTGTTGTACTACGGACGGTTATACATATTTTAATTGACTTGAAAGTTTTTATTTGTCGTGCAAGTATATTTTATCTAGCTCTAGTCGTTACAATTTGGTTTGCGTCCTCATTGACGGAATTACGGTAATAACGTATTCGTTTATCATTCGTTGGTTTCAATTATACGGCTACGTAGAAAAGTTTAAATTTCCTCGTATTTTTAGATTATCATTTATATAATTAATCCTACTTAATGTGCTAATTCGCTAATTAGGGTTAATTAACGACGTGGATTGTTACATATACCCAAGAGTGTAAGATGCAACAAAGTCTGCCAATAAATATGTCAGCCAGAGAAGTAGGTTAAGAATGGGCTTGACATTGCGTCGTCGAACCCCTGAAAACAGTAGTGTGACTTGCAACGAAAAGCTAAGGATCACAAGGACACGGACTTCCCACTGACTCCATAGTTGTATGAAACCCATAGCCTTGAATATTACGTCGAGCCAGCAGTGCTTGGAGAAGGTACTTCAGATATGTAGATAGATACTGGGAAATGGTGATGTAAACCTGCGCGTAAATTTGCACCAGTTAGAAGTGAAACTTGTGCGTTGTGTGTGTGTGGGTGGGGGTGGGGGGTGGTTGCGCGGGGCGCTCCCAAATGACAACAACCAATATTTATTCAAGCGTTATGGATTAATGTATACAAGGACATGTTTACTTTTGATTAATGCGTGATCTCTACAGTCGCTAAATTCGTTGATTTTTCTACTCGTGCTACATGTAATCTGACCGAACCTCGGTGTTAAATTGTTTGATTCTTATGGAATTGACATTGTACAATTTTTGTCTAATCTTCGTTTCAATTCAATATACATAACAAGTAACCCGCCCGCAGTTTCCTAAAAAATGTAGCACATGCCATCTTATCTCATAATTTTTTTAAAAAAACAAGGCATGCGTCCGAAGAAGTACATATCTGTTGTCACCACACTTATGTACTCTTCCAATCTGAAACAAGAAGATAGAAAAGATCACCAGCTCCCTCAAGGCACATGAGAAGTTATTGAAGGGGTTTCAGTCACATAACGAGCAAAGATCTCAAACTCATAACGAGTAGGCGTTGCGAGTAAAGGGAGATCTGAGAGACGGTCATGACTCATCAAACAACCGCAGGAGGTGTCGCGGTCGTGGTGGCCAGAGTGGTCGAGGTGGCAGAGGTGGCCAGGAGACAAGGCTGGGTAAGGCGGTGGTGACAGATCTCGTGATAAGTCACATGTCAAGTGCTTTGAATGTGGCGAATACGGGCACTACGTGTCAGAATGCCGCAACCACATAACGAGTATGGGCACTATGTGTCAGATTGTCGAAGCAAGAAGAAGAACAGGGAGGCGAGCTTCGCCCAAGACGAAGAAGATGAAGAACCAGAACTACTTCTCTCCTCATATGTTGAAAAGTACTGAACGAGGAGAACGTAATTCCAAAACTATGCACAAAGGAAGGCAGCCACGATCACACATATCAGTGGTACTTGGACAATGGAGCAAGCAACCACATGACGGGAGATTGCTCTATGTTTCATGAGCTCCACGAGAAGATTTGGGGGTAAGGTCAAGTTTAGCGACGACTCCATGGTGGAGATAAAAGGCAAATGGACAATGCTGTTGTAATGCAAGAATGTAGATAAGAAGTTGTTGATAGGGATTCACTATATACCAAATCTGTGCAATAACATACTTAGTCTTGGGCAGATGATAGAAAGAGGGTGCAGGGTGGTGTTACAGGATAAGTTCTTATGGGTGTATGATAAGAACAAAGATTTGTTGATGAAGGTGAAAAGATCTCCGAATCGGTTGTAAAAGATTTCTTTGAAAACTTGTAAATCGATTTGTCTGAAGAGCAGCTTGGAGGCGTTAGGAGGTGGCAGGACCTAGGGGCAAGATTCAGTAAGAATAGCTTGGGGCAACCAAGTAGGGCATGCTGAAGGCTAAGATGACAGGACCCATACGCGTCACGTGCAGCTGGCAATGAGGCATGCATGCAACGTCACATTAGCAGCCATAGGGAGAAGGGCATGTCTATGGACTCCACACACGCAGATGGCAACAAGCCACACGACCATGCACAAGGTCTAAGAGGAAGAGTTAGAGTACAAGTTGGTGCAGTCTTTTGTGGTTTTGCAGAGGGAACGCAGGAAGTGTTGGAGATAGGAGTTAAGGGTGGTATAGTCTCAACTAAGATATACGCGGGAAAGCGGACAGACTTGGTCCAAGAAAGAAGAGCGAGAGGCTCAGGTAACAGCGAAGCCAGGTGGCTGTGGCAACAGGTGCTCTAACTGAGGCAGGCGTGCAAGGAAGGATGGGATCAGTCCAGGTGCAAGACGCGGCAAGCGTTGGATTGTGTGAGGCTTAGGACGGAGCAAGCGCATGTGGTAGGGCGGTGACGGCTCAGGCGCATGGGAGTGCAGGTAAAAGGAAGAAGTAGAAGCAAGAGAGAAGATTGGTGTGATCAAGAAGGAGAAACAAGATTAAGGAGGTGATTGTTAGAGTTAGTAATCTTGTTTAGTCGTATTCGAGTTAGTTTTGCTGTATTATATGTGCTCGAGTCATTTACGAGTGTGTTTCCACATACGAGTCAGCTTTGGAGTCCATCTTGGAGTTGTAGTTGTCTTCGTGTTGTAGTCGTAGAGTTGGGTATAAAAGGCAGAGCAATGTAACAAAAGGGAAAAAAAGAAGCGATCGGTGTGATCGAACGAGAGGGAGAGAAATAAAGAAGAGAAGAAGGAGTGGTTTTGGCTCCGGAAAATCGGAGGTGTTCGTGAAGCTGAAGACATGGTCGTAAATGCTTTACAACCATGGTAATCGAGTCTACTACGTGATCGAAACAGTAGGGTCTGTAGTTGAAGTCTCGAGTTCTCGTAAACCGGAGTGGTCGTAGCTCGGTTACGAGAACGTGCAGCGCAGTGTGCATGTGATCGTAATTCTCGTCAGTAAAAGTTATGAGTACGTCACATGGTCGGAGCAAACACAAGTGATTGTAACTACTCTGTGTGTGGTCGTAACTTTCACGTGGTCATAACTATCTGTAAAGTGGTTGTAAATCGACTTAGCGTGTTCGTAATGATTGCAGAGTAGTCGAAGCACAACATTAACCATAGAAAAAACCCACCCGTAGTCTTTAACTAGATATAGCAAGTCGGAAGGGGGCTTACGTACGTACGAACATGCATTATGTATAAGGTTGTGAATTAATAGAGAGATCAGGTCGACGGGAGCGATCAATTAATCAAGAACATCAACGTCACAAAACGCCAATAGTAGAACCAAATTAAGTAAAGCGTAGATCGGAAGGAGAGATCAAGGCACGTACGGATTTACGTGCGGAGGACGAAAGCCTCGCCGAGCCGGCAGGCGGCCGCCGGGATCGACGGGAACGGCCGGCCGGGAGAGTTGAAGCAGGCTAGCTGCTACGTCTGGCACCAATATAATTTAACTTGCAGCTCAATCAAACGTATAGCTCGGCGGTTTATTAGCATTGCGAAGGCGTATTTATACGGGAGTAACACGTATGAGCATTCAGCCATTTACGCGTGTATGGCATCCACGACTTAGGGCAGTCCCAATGGAAGAAACTGACACGATTTCCATAGCACAAGAAATCATCTATAGAAACTATCTTCCACAGTGGAGGTGTCTTCGAGTAATAATTATTTTCTCTTTCTCTCTCCCAACTCTATCTTCTTCCTCCAATGAGAGTGTGCCACGAGGCTCCTAGAAACTGGTGGTTTCTTCCCAATGGCGATTTCATAGTTTCTTGGTGCATTGGGTGGAGTGAAGACCTGATTTCTTCATGAGGAAACCGTTTCTAGGATTTGTGCTCTCTTTCATCATTAATTACGTTGCCATGTCAGTATTTTGCCTACGTGGCAAGTCATTTAATGAGGATAGAAACCATCATCAATACACCATTGGGACTGCCCTTAGCTTCTTCGTCTTTCTTTACTACAAGTTGCCGTACTACGGGTCAGTAATGCTGGCATTGATGCTATTTGCTATACGAAGTCAGAACGCAGCAAGGCACACTCCACACTGGGCAATTAATTAGATTTTAGCTCCAGCAGTTGATCCGATTTAATGCATAAAACAATAAACATATTCCCAATCAACGCTTCACTGGAGGGTTGAATACTCGAGAGACCATGGAAGGTGGTCTAGAATATTTTGTGATGAACTATCGTCAAATGCGTAGAGTTGGATTTTGAATTTTCACTACTATAGATGGTGTTATCATAAACGGTTCAAAACTGTTATCCCAGATGGTTTCTGAACCATCTATATTTATGTGTTAGTGATAATAGGTGGTTATCACAGATAGTTATCAAACCGTCTGTGATAAATTAAAACACAGACGGTTTTTTTGAAAAACCGTCTGTAATATTCCGCTATCACAGATGATTTTTGATATTAACCGTCTGTGATATGATATATATCATAGATAATGTTTGTTATTAACTGTCTGTGATATCGTACATATCACAGACGGTTGTTTTTAAAAATTGTCTGTGATATTTACATATCACAGACGGTTTGGAACATCAAACCATCTGTAATAGCTATTTCAAAAGGTACATTATTTTCTGTTTTTCAGCTAGCCCCAGGAAATGCTAGCCATGCCCTCTGAAAACAAGCAAGGAGATCACATATATATAGCACAGGACAATCATGACACAAATCTCACAAATGAATTAAATAATGCAAGTAGATCACATATCTAGCAAATGACAATCGTTACATAGATCTCCCAAATGAATTAAATAAGTGAATGAAGTACAATTGAATGAATTATTTAACTAAGCATAATTGAGTAATTATAATTGTATCCAATGATTCAATATCTAATCACCATTGTTGGGGTGGAACTCTCTAGTGTTGTTTATGACTACAACTATCAATAATTGGGAGAGCATTCCTCAAATTTCGGTGAGTTTGTCAAAATCGATTGCACTTTTGTCGAATTCCACGCGTTGTCGCTTGGAGTAGTGTTAAGTCATTAGCATATATATATATATATATATATATATATATATATATATATATATATATATATATATATATATATATATATATATATATATATATATATATATTCACAAAACAATTATTGGTAGGTCGACAAACCTCTGGATCATTCGTCTTAGCATCTATGATTTCCTCCATATGGCGGCAAACGTAGAATCCACATACGTTGCCCAATAGCTGCTAGTGGCACTGCAAAGATAGAATTACATACATAGGTATTGTCAGTACTAGAGGCATTATAATGAAGTGTGATATAAGATTATTTTGTTGTAGTGGGTACCGAAAATCGTGTCCTGTGTTGCAATGTGACGCTGGATTCCTCATGTCTCCCTCCCTAGGCAACATAAGCGCTGAATGGCCTACGTGATTCTAAAACGTTAGCCTCGGCCATTGCAAACGAAGGGAAGATTACAATAGAGTTATGCATGGAGTCAATGAGTTTACCTGTCAATTTCTTATTGCACACGGGTGAAGTTGTAGTTGCCACTAAGTAAGGAATCAAGGTATATTACCTTGGTTAACTTTGGTACAATCATGATCAGAATTCAATGACCCCTAGTCATGTATGTCATCATAGTGATTAATCCTATGTTCATGTTGCGTATAAAATACTACAAATGGAATTTGTATGGCAACTAGTGAAGCACTTACCCTTGGTTGAATGGTACCGTCATATACTCCTTGTCATTATGAGAAAAAAATCCCCTCGTTATGTAATCTTAGAGGAAGGATGCATTATCATTAATGGATTGCTCAGAGAGCAAGTGTGGGTCGAGAAAACCCACCGGTTCTTGCCGTCGTCAGACATGTTGGATCATGGATCTATAAATAAGCAATGAGTTATGACATTTATCAGTATGACATGAATGTAGAACATGATTGTTGTAGCATCCTGATTTTCAGAGCCTTTTCGAAGCTTTTGAAATAAAATTCACCATTTGGATTTTTCTAGAATTAATAAAAGCTTAAAATGAATTTTTATTAATTAAAAGGATTTAATATGTATAAATTAAACTTTAACATTTGCTGAAAATATTTATTTGGGTTCCTTGTGTCTTAAGGATTTTTCTCAAAATTTTCAAGATTTATTTGGATTTATTTGCTATTGTCTAGAGCTCTATTTGAATTTTTGAAAATAAAAAATCCCTGGAAAATCTTTAAACAGTAACGGGCTGAGCCCATTACTGTTCCTTCAGCCCATCAACCCTGAGCCGTCCGATTTTCTTCCAGCCACGCGTCAGCCATCCAGGCCATGGTCATCGCAGCTGCTAGATCTCTCCCCTGTCCATGTGTCGAGCATCGGGGAGGCCACACACTATTCATCATTGTCCTGGTCGAAGCCACCGTCGTCTCCATGTTTGCCTCGGCATCCGTGTCCTCTCCACCATGGACTTCGAGCCCTCACCGCCCCGGACTCGGTGTCCGTGCCCAGCACGACCTCATCGTCCGTGCTATAAAAGCCGCCTGACCCCTCGACTTTCGCCACTCTCTCTCTCTCTCGCGTGCACCGTCGCCGTTGGAGTTCACTGTTGAAGTTGTCATCTTCGTCTCCAATGGCCATCGTGCTCATTCGACCTCTGCCGTTGTTCACCGCCACCGGTGAGTTTTGTTGCCACCGTTCAGCCGCCGTTACCTCGTCGGTCCGCCGTAGCCGCTGTCTCGTCGACCCTGCCGCTTCGCTCGATCGGTTGTCGCTCGCCGTCACGCCCTCGCCCGCATCGCCTCGGTCCTCACGCCAGCCGATGTCAGCGTCATCCCGTACCCCGCACCGCGCCGGCCCATCTTTCTGCAGTCCACGTCCACCGTGAGCCGTGCGACTGACACTTGGGGCCTGCTTGTCAGAGCACTGTGCTGTAGACTGTAGACCGAGCCCAGTCAGCCGTGCTAGGTTAGCTGCCACCTCAGCAGCCATGTTAGACCTAGGCCAATGTGTCTGCTACGTGTCTTGCCATGTGTGTCCCACATCAGCAGCTGAGCCTACCCATGTGCCACGTCAATATGCCATGTGTGATGCCATGTCAGCGTGCCTCGTCAGCCCTAGTGTGGATGTGTCCGCCCAGTCAGTGTCACGTTAGCAAGCCTCGTCGGTAGTGTACTATTCTGTGCGCTGGGTTCACCATACACCAGCTTTTCTGTGAGCCGAGTCTATAGTACAGAGGTTTTTCCGATTTTCAGCCTTTTTCTCCAGATTAGATTTTCCAAGAGCCCGTTCTCCTCTGTCCAAACTCTGATTGACCCGATTCTTTTTCCTAAATTCATCTAAAATTGAGCTCTATCTTTTGGTTCTAGTTTTGAAGTTTTTAGAGTTCATTTGAATTTTATTTGAATTTATTTTGTGCTTCATTTTGTTTTTTCTCTCGTTAGATCACGCCTTCAAAGGAGCTGAAGCAATATTTGAAGATCAAGAATTCTTAACTGAGCAAGGCCAAGGCAAGTCATGTCCTTTGGTCATGTTGAACCTCGTTTTTAAATATATTATGTATTATTTAGTTTTAAATTATCATGCATTGCTATTTTATTACAAACCCCTTGTATTTGGTAATTATTGTCCAAATTGATTAATTCCTCCTTAATAATTTGAATGCCATGATTCCATTGTCACCATAGGATGGGTAATTATCTAATGATGCAATACTAGTTGTCACATGGGTTGTACATTTAATTTGCTTAGCCATGCTTATAGTCGCGTTGGGTTTATCATCACATGTGATCAAATAATTAATTTTGACTTAATGAGATATTGAATCATGGTTTAGCCACAGTGATAAAATTTGTGTGCCATGACATCGGGGTGTCATTGGTGTTGGTTATACAAAAATGGTTTTCACTCAGGCAAATGATCGTGCAGTAAAGAGGGTGCAATTTGCACATTGGGATGTGGATGTTTCGCTTGGGTAAATCTAAGGACATAACTTTGTGCACCATTGATCTGAGCCTTACTACGCAAACCACATGTCTAGTATGGGATAGACCTAGCATAATAATTTGTGAACTCTCAACTTTGATTTCACTACTGATGTTATTTTAGTGCAAGAGGGGGCAATTATCGACTAGGTGGTAGCCTACTAGATGGCGAAACCTTGAGAACACCCATCGACGTTCACCCTCTACCTCCATCTCATGGAGGTGCCTACCGAAGTAGATCTTTTCCTCCATCCCGTGGAAGTGCCTACCTCTATAGGTCTTACTCAAGAGTGCTTCAGATTAGTCATATAGCATTATCACCGACTTGGCTCATCACTCTGGATTAGCTATATGACTTACTCACCACCCTAGCTCATATGCATTGTGCATGATGTAACATTCTTCCAATGTTGCAATTTAACCATATGCATCACTTCTCATGCACGATTAACACGTAGTCATGGATGTCATCTCATAAAATAAAGCGTGAAAGAACAAGTATTAAGTCTCTATCACAATCAACTATTCTATCATGAACTTGCGTGTTTATCTTTGTGGACGATGCATGGATAGCACCAAACCAGAGTCTTCACCTATACAAGCATCATCTAGTCTCAATACACCATAATGATACATGCACACAAACGAATGGCGTTGCTACCATGCACGAACCCGACACAAGCATAAGAATGCTCAGGGTTAAAAATTTTATGAAGCAAAGATTTTTATCGCACATGATAAATCTTTTTCGCCCCTTTTTTCTTTTTCTTCTCTTTCCTTTTCTCTCTCTTTTCTTTCCCCTTCTCCCTTTTCTTTCCCCTTCTTCTTTTCACCTCCTCCTTTTCTTTATCGGCCCTTTGATTCACCTCCTAGTGGCTTCGGCTCCAATGGTTTACTCCGCCCCTTCCTCCCACCCGAGACGGTCCATTCCCTCTTCCTATCTACCACATGCGTTTGTTTTAGTTACCATTTTTTCCTTACTTTACTCTATAACTACGCACAATTTTGGGAACACCTATCATAGTGCGGCACCGAGCGAGGAAGGTCACTTTTTTTGGTTTATTCACTGAGCGATGGAACTTGGTAGGAGAACATATGCCGGGGAGTATGTTTTCCTTCCAAGGATGTGTGGCAACTCCTTTGGCTCACCGCTGGTAGTGTAGTGGCCAGCATGACCAAGGTAGGGTGATCCCTTCTCGGCCACCTTGCTTGGCCGGCTGTCTTGCGATGTGTGATAGTGCTATGCAATTGTGTCATGCCATAGACGAAAGGGAAAATGGGTTTAGGGGAGAACCTTAGTTGGTTCGGGTTGGGTGGGGGATGAGAAGGTGATGACGATGGTCATGGTGGTGATGGTGCTCTCCATGCATTTTCGTCAATCTTTCTCAACTCCTCCTTGTTCCGGTCTGGTTCATCGTGGTTCCAGTGGCCCTTGGTGGCTTGTGGTTGCCGTGGACTCCATCTTCACACCATCGGTCTTCCCCAACTCCCCAAGAGCTCTTCTCCCCCTCACTATCTTTGGTGTGGCTGCCTTGGAACTTTTGGGTGGTGGTGGTGCTTGGCTTCTGCCTTTGCCGAGCAATGGAGAGGCAGTGGCTCTCTTGCTTGGCTTGTGCTCTCAGTGTGTTCTCAGTTGGGGGAAGGGAAGGAGATGAAGGTGAGAAATGAGGGCTTGTGTTGGCTTTGCTTATGAATGAGGAGGCTTCAGCTAGTATCTCTCTCCCTCTTGATTGTGCAATGACTTGGCTACTCTTACCTTATCCACATCTCCCTCTTGGCCGGCTGTGTTGGTGGGTAAAACTATTGGACTATTGGTCCATGGGACACTATTCTTTGGCTTTTCTGCTATCTGAGGTAAGTCGGTAAAAGAAATATAGGTGTTGGATTGTTTTTGCTACCGAAAGATGAGGCCCACTTAAGCGAGAGGTGCCGACCGGCTTCGGATGGTCTGGAACTTCAATGAGCGCTACTTGATTTGACATTCTAAGCCGAAAGGGTTCTAATGGCAAAATAATTTATTCATTTATTCTCCCTTGGATTATACTCAATTCTCACTTTTCTTTCTACTGGTATTACGTTCTTGCTGCCCTGCTTAACTAACAGGAAAGTTTGCAGCGGAGATAGCGAAAAACTAATTAGGTAGAAGCGATTGTCATCTCCCATCCTAGAAGCGATTGTCATCTCCCATCCTTCAACAGTAACTGCTAATGATATGAAAGGTGATCTTTTTTATATGGTGCTGTGGTTGCAATTTGTATCATTTTTGAACTTCTTATAAATTCATCTGAAACTTACAGGTCAAATGCCCCATTGGGATCCTTGGAGCACAGAATGATACAGTTACACCACCATATTTAGTGTATCAGTTTGCGCATGCCTTGCGTGAAAGAAATGAGGTGAGTTCATATTGGCTTCATTGACTCTGGATACCAAATGCATCAGCATATTTCACTTGGCTTGTTACCTTCTACATAAAAGTTTGTAAAGATAATTTGCTATTGCCAGGAAGAGTCAGAATTCAGAATAACTGAAACTTAAACAGAGCACACAGAAGAGAATATACCCAAATGAAGATTGGATGGTAAAAGATCATGCAGGGTTTAATTAGTATTAAACATTGCCACATTAACATGACTGAAAGTCTCGTGTTTAAAACACCGGAAAAGTGTGGCTCTGTTGCTTCTAAACATGCAGCTGCAGAGTCGTACAGTTTTTTTATATTCTTTAACAGCAAATAATAGAAAAAACTGTAAGTGAGATCTTCATATGAGCTTGCTTGTTGCAGATTCATTTCTTTGCCAAGATCTTTCCAGGAGTTGTCCATGGCTTTGCTTGCCGATATGATGCCAAAACCGCTACGCTATCAAAACCGCTGATGTGATACATGGCTTTCCAAGATTCATTACTTCGCTATCAAAACCGCTGATTTTCTGGCCACCGCGGGACCATGCACCTTTGAAAGTTGAAAGCATTCTGATTTTTTTTTTCTATTTTTCGCGTTGAAGGATGGTGGCAGCAGCGGGTGGCGGGTCCTCCACATGTCGGGGAGCTAGGCGCTGTCGAGCCATGTGTTCCAACAGCATCAAGACGCACGGTTGGAAATGAGTTACGTGTTTTGTTTATATTAAGGCCTTGTTTTGGTTATATAAAACTATGCATAGGCTAAATTTGACACTTGCACAGGTAAAACTTGAGCATGACCCAATTGTTGCATCAGCCCAATATATACCGAAGTGGCAAATAATGGTGAATTTTACACGGGAGCAGGGCGTGAAGTCCAGAACATGGGTGCAAGGTGCTCGTATGCATTCTCACTTGACATGGTGAAAAAGTCATGCATTCATCCTATTGTTGTGCTTTGGCAATATGATGATCTCACAGTCTTTAAGACAAAACAAGAAAGGAATCGGTGCAATATCACAATGCAAGATTTCGGATATGAAACCAACACCACATCACAGCATTTGATGTAAATATAAAAACGGTTTATAGAGAACTCCAATAGAAATATGTATTGCATCTAGCTGGATTACATGTATCTAGCATTAGAAATGATAAATATTCTCACACTGCTAGATTAAGATATATTATGAATGATCAGACTAGACTCACAGCCATCACCCGCCAAATTGGCCATTGAAGAAATTGCCAGATCCACCAGCCCTTTGGGAACCAGTGAACATGGAGTTGACATCAAGCCCCTCATGCAGTCCATAGGTGGAAATAGGAGAGCGATAGACATGGGTGTGACACTTCCCACCAAACAGGAATGGTGAGGCCGAAGCTGTGTGCATATGTAATTGTGGTGATGGCTTCTTTGATTGCTGGCTTCTTGCCGCACCTGATAAACCTTCACATTGACCATCTCGGTGGAAATCCAACTCATCTGTGCCCTAGCGCCCTAACATCTGTGACCCATTGCATCACGCGTCCCCCACTCTTATCTCCCTCTCCATTGCTGCCTGCACCCTCTCCTTTGTTAAAACAAGTTACCGATCGGACTGCTTCGAACGTAAGCTAGTCGCCGATCGAACTGGTCCGAACGTCTCTTCTTCTCCGATCGGACTGGTCCGAACATCTCTTCTTCTCCCGTCCTAGACGGTGATTTCGGTGGCTACGAACAGAGACGACAGAGACAAAGATTTGCCGTGTGCAAACTGCCACACGTTTTCTGGTTTTTCATCCTCTATTTATACATTAGCAGATTACATCGTACCTTTTACAGACTCAATCAAAACACCAAAACAATCGTATCTCATGTGATCCGATTGATCTGTTACAGCAGAAAGCAGAGACCACGAAAATAGAAAGCTTCTATCTCTAATTAACTTTCTATCTCTACGATATGCAGAATTTGAAGACATACTAAAATATCACAAAGGAAACCAAAACTGAAACTATGGTGCGGTGAAATTAACCAACAATCACTCCCTAATTTCGCTGCACCTCGATCATCTCAAATTTGCTTCGTAGTTTCTGAGACCGAACTCTCCCAAGAGATTGTGTTAACACATCAGCGAGTTGTTCTTTAGAACTAATGAACCCGATATCAATATTTCCTTCTTTCACACATTGTCTGATGAAATGAAAATGTGTATCAATGTGTTTACTCCGATCATGAAGAACATGGTTCTTTGCCAAAGCTATAGCTTATTTCTTATCCACATATAACTTTATGCAGCCAGGCTTCTTGTTCATCAGATCACCAAGTAATCGTGCAATACAAATTCCTTGGCACGCAGACATGTATTCTGCCTTGTAAGATGACAAAGCAACTGTCAGATCCCAGAGCAACAACTCCTGGATCCTCTATGTTAATCGCACTAGTCCAGGATCAGCTAGTGCACACAGTGATAACAAAAACAAATATCATGCATAATGACAAACTTTATTTAACTGAATATGGACTTGATAGCCAAAGTTTACATCAATGGTTCATAAACCAAAATTAAATATAAGAAGTGGAAGAAAAACACCGTAGCGGAAGAAGCCCACTGAGCCTACCCACAGGCAAACGATAGTAAGACACGGCCTACTCGTCCAAGTCTTTACCGTAGTCGAAGTCGTCTTCCTCTGTGTGGATATAGCAAGGTGAGTACAAACTTATACTCTGCAAGTCACACGAAGAATGCAACATAATGATAAAGGCAACAAAGAATGGCATATAGAGTTAGTTTGAGCATAAAATAGCATTTACAGAAATACAATAAATAGATTGAAAATTGCTGAATTTAATACAATAAGTAAAAACAGTAATTGTAAATGAAATTAATACCGTTAGTGTAGGCTCCGACCAAACACTAACTTAACCATGGGTATCCCACTCGGATCATCTTTTCCAAAAGATCTCATATGGATTCCATCCATCCACATGCTTTCAATCACTCATGGATTCCATCCATCCACAAGCTTTCAATCTCTCATAGATTCTATCCATCCATAAAGTTTTTATAAACTATTTTGAAAAACAAAGTCTAATCCGTGAAAAACTTTTACTCAGCATGCCCATGAGCGTGGGCACGGCTATCCAGGATAGATTATACACTCTGCAGAGGTTGTACAGCTTTACCCACAAGACATGATCATCTCATATTGCCACGCGATTAACACACTTCCTTAGGTGTGCGGCGGAGAGATCATGATAAGGCCTTTACAATGCAATGTCTTCAACCTGGCCAAAGACAACACTAAGGTTTCACCCCAGTAAGGAATCCACCAAACCAGGACCCCCTCTTGAGCCGAGTGAGACTTCTCATAGCTCTAATAAATGGTATTAGAGCTCCGGATATCATCTCACACAGGGGCGCCAGCAGCAGGCGCGCTCTTCTTTGAGTGCGTGGCTACACGGCCGGGGCAGCGGCGCAGTTGCAGCGGTGCGCAGCTGGTATGCACGCGGATGAGGCGGTGGATCTAGGCGTGCAGGCCTTAGCCTCGGCGGTGGAGACCGTGTTCAGCGCGGTGGCGTCGGCGTGATCCCCACAATCACTTCTGCGCTCGTGAGGCAGCAGAGACTTCAGTCTTTTCCTTGGTCCAGCGCCCGGCAGCAGAACAAGTTTCCTGAAGCAAGTTTCGTTCGACAGCAGGCAACAACGTGAAGCAGTGCACCAGGAGAGAAAAAGAGAAGCGACAGAAAAGAGTGCATGCAGCCCGAGGAGAGAAGGAAAAAGTTAACCTTCGGACTCCAGGCCTTCGGCACCAACAAAAGCAGTGTCCTTTTTTCTTTGATTCCTTCGGTCCAAGCAAGGCACCACTACTACAGAAATACTATTAGTAGATGCTAAATCAGAGATGATTTTGTCAAGTTAACCTTCGAACTCCAGGCCTTCGGCACCAACAGAAGCAGTGTCCTTTTTTATTTGATTCCTTCGGTCCAGGCAAGGCACCACTACTACAGAAATACTATTAGTAGACGCTAAATCACAGACGGTTTGACAAAATCGTCTGTGACCGACACTATCACAGACAGTTTTAATTTGGACACCGTCTGTGTTGATGGTGTCGGAAAAAATGAGTTTCACAGACGGTTCTTACCGATGAACCGTCTGTGATACTGGAATATCACAGATGATTTTTATTTAAAACTGTCTGTGATAATGTGGAATTATCACAGATGTTTTTTTATTAAAACTGTCTGTGATAATCCTGCTACATATTTATTACGCCGCTCATAACCGCATTTGTCTTCATTTTGATCCAGATCTAGCCGGTGCCGCACTTTGTCTTCATTTCGCTCAGGAGGCAAGCTAGGCAATTTCTGGCTAGTTAATTTGGTGGGAGGAGGCAGAGATAGAGCTTTGAAGATTCATACGTTCCTGGTTGCCCTAGATATGGTTAGTAATAAAATTTATTTTTCTTTGCATTACAATTTAGATCTAAGTTTTGGTGAGTGTTATTGAAGATGGTTTGCATCTACTTGACCATACATGATCAGTTCCCGTCATGTGGGAGGCCAAATTTGTCAAAATTGTTGGTTCTATACCTTCTGCGATCACTAGGCAAATAGCTGTTGTGTTTCTAATATGAATTAAGCTAGCAAAGCCTCAATGCTTGTGGTATATATATGTAGTAATAATTAATTAATTTAATTTTTAATACTAAGTTGTTATATATATGCATAACGTAGGACCGAAGCTGGATGTATGCCGCGAACCGTGTGAGTGAAGAGTACATTAATGCGTGTCCACTTTTACAAGAGCTGCCGAGGAGGATATGTTGAATAAGGGGGTGGAATATATGTACTGTCCATGTACTGACTGCGAGAATTTCAAGATGTTTAAGAACCAAGAGCAGATTGAAGCACACTTGATTCGGAGGGGTTTCAAAAAGGGTTATACGTGTTGGACCAGTCATGACGAAGTCAATGATATGCTGCCGGATGACATCACTGGTGAAGTGAATGACATGCCGCCAGATGACATCGTCGGTGAAGTTAATGATATGCCGCCGGATGATGTCGATTTTATTCGGATTCGGATAGGTTGCACGATGACAATCTAGATCAGATGCTTCGCGATGTAGAAGAGAACTACGATGAGACAGAGTATGTTAAATTCTGGGGCTTGATAGAGGACTCGGAGAAACCTTTGTTCACGTGCTGCAGGTCAAAGTACACGAGGTTGTCGGCCATGCTTGAACTGTTGAAATTGAAGGCAAGCAACGGTTGGTCCGACAAGAGTTTCACGGTGCTGCTAGGTCTTTTAGCGGACATGCTTCCGGAGGGAAATGAGTTGCCTAAAACCACGTGTAAAGTCAAGAAGGTTCTTTGTCCATTGGGAATGGAAGTAGAAAGAATACATGCATGTCCGAACGACTGTATCCTCTACCATAAAGAGTATGCAAATATGCATGTATGTCCGGTGTGCAACGCATCCCGATACAAACGTAACAATCAATCAGATGACGGTGAGGGAACAGAGGTGAAGAAAGGACCTCCTGCTAAGGTGGCATGCTATTTTCCTATAATTCCCCGTTTGAAACAGTTTTTTTTGCAAATCCAAAGGAGGCAAAACTGCTGCGTTGGCACTCGGAGGAGCGCAATAAGGATGGAATGCTAAGACACCTTGCTGATTCCGCCCAGTGGAGAAACATCGATAGGAGTTTTGCAAACTTCAGTGCAGAACCGAGGAATATATGGTTTGGACTGAGTACAGATGGAATGAATCCTTTCAGTAGCATGAGCAGCCGACATAGCACTTGGCTCGTGACTCTCTGCATCTATAACCTTCCTCCTTGGTTGTGTATGAAGCAAAAGTATATTTTGATGTCGATACATATCCAAGGGCCAAAGCAACGTGGGAATGATATCGATGTGTACCTAGCACCATTGGTGGAAGATCTAAAAGTACTGTGGAACGAAGGGGTACAGGTATGGGATGCATACAAATGAGAGAACTTTACTTTGTGCTCCTTATTATTCTGCACCATAAATGATTATCCTACTCTTGGTAACCTATCGGGCCAGAGTACAAAAGGTGCCAAAGCTTGTACTCACTGTTTAGATGGTACCGAGAGTGTGTGGCTGAAACACTCACGCAAAACCGTGTACAAGTGTCACCGCCGGTTCCTTCGGAGAGCTCACCAATACCGCAAGATGAAGAAACAATTTGACGGAAAGAAGGACGATGGTTCAGCTCCAAGGCATTTAAGCAAAAAAGTGGTTTATAATATGGTTAAGGATTTAGATGTTGTCCTCGGAAAGGGATGTAAATTGAGGGCTCACAAGAAGAACATGTGGAAGAAGAGATCAATATTTTGGGACTTACCTTATTGGGAGTACCTAGATGTTCAACACTGCATGGACGTCATGCATGTAGAAAAGAATGTATGTGACAGCTTGATTGATATCTTACTAAACATTCGTGATAAAACAAAGGACGACGTCAACGCACAGCTTGACTTGGTTGATATGGACATCAGGCCTAAGTTAGCACCGACAAAAATAGATAATGGAAGAACGTACCTTCCCCTGCGTGTTACACTCTGTCCAAGCCCGAGAAAACAGAACTGTGCCAGTGCTTGCATGGTGTTAAAGTTCCGTCTGGTTACTCCGGCAACATGAAGAAAATTGTTTCTATGCAAGATTTGAAGTTAAATGCATGAAGTCTCATGATTGTCATGTGCTGATGACACAGATGCTCCCTATTGCAATTAGAAATATTTTGCCGATCAAAGTCCGAGAGACAATCATGAGGTTATGTTATTTCTTTAACACAATTGCTCAGAAGGTCATCGATCCCAAAGGACTAGATGCTCTGCAGGACGAGGTGGTGATGACTCTATGTCATCTTGAGATGTATTTCCCTCATTCATTTTTCGATATCATGGTCCATCTCATTGTTTATGTTGTGTGGGAGATGAAAATGTGCGGGCCCGTATTCCTACGTAGCATGTACCCATTTGAGAGGTTCATGGAAATTCTCAAGTCATATGTACGGAATCGATCTCGGTCGGAGGGCAGCATCGTCGAAGGTTATGCAAGTGAAGAGGTCATTGAGTTTTGTGTTAATTATATGGCTCAAATTCAACCAATAGGTGTGCCTCAATCTCATCGTGAGGGGAGGCTCAAGGGTATCAGAACGATCGGAAGGAAAATAATGACTCCAGATATGGCTGCGTATGCTCAAGCCCATTTCACGGTCTTACAACACATAACTAAAGTGGCGTCTTATGTCGACCAGCACAAGGATGTGCTTCGGCAACAGATTCTGGAGCGACTGGATATTTGGATCATGAGGCAATACAACAGTCGGTTCAACCAATGGTTGAAGGAGCAAATCGTTAGGAGCTCACCAAGTGAGATGCTAACATGGTTGGCAAAAGGGCCAACACTTACAGTTGTGACATGGCAAGGTGATGAGGACATCCCAGACAACCAACCATTATCGCAAGTAAACCAAGACGTGACTCACGTAATCCATAAAGAACCCCGTGTAAACCATGGAGCAAACCCAGCACCAGTTACACAAGTTGATGGACAAGTTACACCAAACAAAATATGTCATGTAGTGAAACAAGGACCGCTTACACGAAGTCGCGCTAAGAAGCTACAACAATAGGTGACTTCACTCCTTGCTGAAATTCACATTAATGTAACCGAGAACTTTATACTACCTAAATCATGTACATTATTGTTGCTTAGATTTATACATGAGGAAATAGAGGATAATGAAGTGGAGGATGGTCACGCTGAAAATGAGAAAGATTACACGGAGGATGCACAAGTTGAGGAAGGTTACACAGGCAAGACTACAGCTTACACAGCAAGAGCTGCAACTTCATGTGGATGGACGTACTAACCTTTGAAGTTCTGGGCGTCATAATATATATGGTTGGAAAGCTTATCAAGTATATTTTCCAACGCAACAAACGGTGCATCATTTGGACTTCCCAATAAGGAGTAATGACCCTTTTAGTGGAGACTGCCAGGAACAGTCAAACAGCCACGCGAGAACTCGAGGAGGCTTCGTAAATGCCTTTCCAACTGGCCCTTCACCTCCTAACGTGAAGAGTTCAGTTCACACCTTGCTGGGATGGTTGTTCCCAGTATAAATAACGTCTTAGAGCTACCAATTAAAGGACTTTTGATAACTTGGTAAACCAATACATGGTATTGCAGCTGAGCTGCCGAGTGACTTACTCCCTTGTTCTTGCGAGTTCTTCTTGGGCTGGCGAGAGATCTCTCTGAGGTCTCCTAATTCGTGCTTTTGGCTCCCGGGCTTCTTGTGTGGATTGGTCCTGGTTTGTGGTTCTGTGGTCGTTTGGAGATCGGGTCGGAGTTCAGAAGGCTTTGGATCGTCCCTCCCCGCCACTTGGTCGCAACCACCCTTGGCAGGTATAGAGCCAATTACCGTTGTTGTTTCAGCTAGTTACCCTTGATCTGTCAACCTACTGCCGTGAAGATCGGGCCACCCTAGCGTGTTCACATCATCTGGTATCAGAGCCTCCGTTGTCACGGTAGGTTTCACCACCATCCACATATCAGTTTTAAGTTGATCACTTGATCTATTTTTTTCTCCCTATTATGTTTGATTTATGTTCCTTATCCTAAAGTCCACTAAAAGCCACTAAAAATCCTATAGCCTTTGTTTGGTACTTTTAATCTAGTGTCTTTTCATCTTGTTGGTAATCACCGTCATAGCTCTTGCACCATATTTTCATCTTTTGTTAGAGCTGGCTACGTTGTGAAAAAAAAGAAAAAAGGAAGAAAAGTGAGCGAAACAAAAAGATTCAGAAAAGAAAAAAAGAGAGAGAAAGAGAGAAGGGGGCTGTTTTGCGGTTGTTCTTTGAAAGTTTCAGAATTTGTTATTCTGAATTTTGTTGCTCTGGGTCAGCCACATTTACGCAATCCTTGTGTTGTTTACGACACTTGATTTTAGTACCATAGCCTCCTTGAACAACCCACCTATAGCTCCACTAAAACCGTTGCCGGATCTTGCGACTCGTTATCCTTTCGACCCCAGAATCACTACTGCAGTACTGCCACATTGCACACTCGCTGCCCTTGAGAACGAGTAAGACATTGGTAAGTAAGTAGTGAGGTTGTGAGTTTCCACAAAATTTTTCCATTCCACTATATTTTTGCCTTGCTCTAACATGGCAGAATCTGAATCAAGTGTTTTCGGTGATCACCATAACAATGGGGAAGAAGAGCAACCGGTTGCACGTGCTGACCTACAACAACTACATAATTCTTTGTTGCAGGCCATGGAGAGGATGATTGATGATCGCCTTCTTGCAGCAGGAGGCGGGGCTCGACATCAACATCGCCTTGCCAACTCTCGTAATGAGATTAGTGATGAAAATTTAGTGGGAAGTGCTGAAAATAACTTAGAAGACCATTTCGGAGGTGGTCGTGGTGGCGGTGGCCGTGCTAGGAGGCATGGTCGCCACCATGATGCTCGTGATGGGCAGCATGGAGGAGCTCCCGGGCGGGCTTTTGGCCGTCGTGTGCACTTTGATGATGAAGAAGACCATAATGATAATGATCATGATGAGGAATTTGATGATAGTGAGAATCCATTTGCTGATGATGGGCGATATGGACATCGAGCTCATCGTCGAAGTGCTGTCCATAGAGATAGAAGACAGCCCCATGGTCGCGTGATAGGGATGACCCGGATAACATTGCTCGGGTCAAGTTGAGTGTCCCTAAGTTTACGAGAAGAGAAGAACCTAATGCATATCTTGAGTGGGAGGAGCAATGTGATCAGATTTTCAGGGTGCATAATCTGTCCGACCAGAGGTGTGTAAACCTTGCTTCAGTTGAGTTTTCTGGTTATGCCCTCACTTGGTGGAATCAAATACAAGAGAATCAGCTTGTGTTGGGACGTGAACATATTGATACATGGGCTGAAATGAAGCGTGCCATGAGAAGGCGCTTTGTTCCTTCGAGCGATAATTGTGACCTTCACAATAGGTTGCAAACATTGAGACAAGGTTCTAAGTCAGTTGATGAATATTATAAGGAGATGGAACTACTCATGGTTCGTGCTGGGATTAGAGAAGATGGTGGATCAAAAATGGCAAGATTTTTGCGTGGTCTCAATGAAGAAATTTCAAGTTTTGTTGAGATGTTCCCATATTATAATCTGCAAGATCTTGTGGATCAAGCAATGCGTATGGACAAGAAGATTCAACGAGAGGGACATAGACATTCTTCTGGGAGCCGTTTCACTTCAGCTCCATGGCGTCAGCAGCAGCCCAGTACTTCTATTGTTGGTGATCGATCTCAAGGCACTGCTGCCAGGTCTTCACCATCTACTGCTGCTGCAAAGTCTACACTCTCTTCGGCCTCTTCACCTACAGCACAACAAAAAAATCAACACCCTGCTGCCCGTACAGCAGCACCTTCTATCGCTTTGGCTGCAGCATCATCTTCACATAGCCGAGAGATTGTATGTCACAAATGCAAGGGCCGAGGACATGTCTCTGCTGAATGTCCTAGTAGAAGAACCATGTTTGTGAATGAGCTAGGCGAGTGGGAATCTGGGAGTGATCTGGAAGAGGGTGCTCCACATGAGGACACAATAAGGAATGAGGAGAAGAGATTAAACCTAATGAGCATGACTACAATTGCTTCATCTCTCGTCGAGTGCTTAGTGTGAATGCTGTGAAGGAGGAAAATGGACAGTGGCACAATCTTTTTCACACCCAAGGCATGATCAAAGACAAGCTATGTACACTGCTACAGACAGACCTATCACAGACGTTTTGGAACCGTCATCACAGACGGTTCCTGAACCGTCAGTGTTTAGGTGTCAGTGATAATAGGTGGTTATCACAGATGGTTTTGTATAAAAAACCATTTGTGATAGTCGAGTATCACAGACGGTTTAGTAACAAAAACCGTCTGTGATACGAGACTATCACAGACGGTTTTTTTAGACAAAACCGTCTGTGATACTCGTGAAGGACTACGGGTTGGCTACGCTAGCGCAAATTAAAAAAAATTCTACCCGTAAACCAAGATCACTGCAGTTATAGATCACGGAATTACCACTAGACGCGCAGGTGCGGAATTGATGCAGCACGTCGGGGCAGAGTAGTCGTACTACGTCGATGCAGCACGTCGGGGTAGAGTAGTCGTACTACTTCCTCGTCCTCGTCGCGGCGTCCAACGTCCAACTCCTCTCTTGCGGTTCGTCCAAACGCTACAGATGCAGCGCCGCCAAAAGGTATCCACACGTACGGGAGGAAGCGACGCACGCTGAATTACTAGATCCGCGCGAGCGCCCAGGGCGTGGGAGGGGTGGCGGCCAGGGTTTGAGGAGGTCACGAAAATTCTCTCCCTCAACCCTATGCGCCCTTGCCCTCCTTTTATAGACGTCCTTATAATGGGCTTCAGCGAATGGAGGCCCATTAGGACTCAATACCCAGTCCAACCCGGATCCAATCCGAATTAGGCTTCATCCCTTAAGTGTGTGACCCTATGGGTTCACGTATGTTTAGACATGACACGAGTTTACCTACTCGGTCAATAGTTGGTAGCGGCCTCTAGCAAGACGTGCCAACTCCTAAACATACACAAAGATCATATCGAACGAACCATCACAACTTTATGTACATGCCAATCCCTTTGCCTCACGATATTTGGTCGAGCTCCAAGCTGACCACTCTTTCTCGATCCTGTGATCCGGAATCCCTTACTAGGTTAACTCTTAACCTTAAGTAGCATGGCCATGCATTTCTGGATCCGATCACTCGAGGGGCCCAGAGATATCTCTCTCAGATAGAGAGGGGCAAATCCCATCTCGACTTACCATGCCTCGCAGCATGCTTCATGACAAACCCGAAAACTACCTTTATAACTACCCAGTTACGGAGTAGCGTTTGATAGCCCCTAAGTAGGTCGATTCACATCTCAAGTACATGCGACAATCTCAGGTCTAAGGACAAAGCGTACACATTGTGTAGAGAGAGAACCATAAGTATAAATGTTATGTCTCATGTTGGGTCGGTCCAACCCCATGTTCTAAACATGTGTCCACATTATTGGTTTGACATCTCCATGTCTATGACCTGTGAAACATGGTCATCAACCGATACATGTGCTAATCCATTATTCACGTGTGTCCTCACATGAACTCCGACTAGGGACAACTTTAGAATAACCATATAAGTAAAGAGTTTCACAAACAAGTCACATACTTGTTAATCAACACAAAGGCAATATTCAAGGAACATTTATTAAATCATGGATACAACGAAATATCATCATCTCTATGATTGCCTCTAGGGCATATTTCCAACAGTCTCCCACTTGCACTAGAGTCAATCTAGAAGATATCTAATACCCATAGCTCTTGTGTGCGCCTCATGCTTAGGCTGTGGGAGAGGCTTCGTCAAAGGATCTGAAATATTCAAATCCGTATGTATTTTGCATATCTTTAAATCTCCTCGATTGAGGATCTCTCGAATGAGATGAAACCGCCGCAGTATGTGTTTGTTCTTTTGGTGATTCCTTGGCTCCTTGGCTTGCGCAATGGCCCCACTGTTATCACAGTAAAGATCCAGAGGACTGCACGCACTAGGAACCACACCTAGTTCAGATATGAACTTCCTTATCCAAACACCTTCCTTTGCTGCTTCAGAAGCTGCAATGTACTCGGCCTCCGTTGTAGAGTCAGCAACAGTCTCCTGCTTGGAACTCTTCCAACTGACCGCACCACCGTTCAAAATGAACACAAAACCCGATTGCGACTTGTAATCGTCTTTGTCGGTTTGGAAGCTTGCATCGGTGTAACCATTTACAACGAGCTCTTCCTCACCTCCGTAGACTAGGAACACATCCTTAGTTCTTTTCAAATACTTGAGGATGTTTTTAACCGCTGTCCAGTGACTCTCACCGGGATCAGCCTGGTATCTGCTCGTAACACTTAGAGCATAGGAAACATCTGGGCGAGTACATATCATAGCATACATGATAGATCCAATGGCCGAAGCATATGGAATCTTACTCATGCGATCTCGCTCATCAGTTGTCGAAGGACACTGAGTCTTGCCAAGATTTATGCCATGAGACATGGGCAAGAACCCTTTCTTTGCCTCCTCCATGTTGAACTGTTTCAACACTTTGTCAATGTAAGTACTCTGGCTTAATCCTATTAGCCTTTTTGATCTATCTCTATAGATCTTAATACCCAAAATATATGCCGCTTCCCCTAAGTCCTTCATTGAAAAACTATTTTTCAGTGAGGTCTTAACGGACTCGAGCATAGGAATATCATTTCCAATCAGTAATATGTCATCTACATATAAGATTAGAAATACGAGCGAGCTCCCACTTGCCTTCTTGTAAACGCAAGATTCTTCTTCGTTTTTGATGAAGCCAAACCCTTTGACCACTTCATCAAAACGAATGTTCCAACTCCGAGATGCTTGCTTCAATCCATAAATGGATTTTTGAAGTTTGCATACTTTTCTAGCATTGGTTGGATCGACAAAACCCTCGGGCTGTATCATATACACGTCCTCGGTTAAATTTCCATTAAGGAAAGCCGTTTTGACATCCATCTGCCATATCTCATAGTCAAAATATGCAGCAATAGCTAGAATGATCCGTATAGATTTAAGCATCGCTACAGGCGAGAAGGTCTCATCGTAGTCAACTCCTTGAACTTGCCGAAAACCTTTTGCGACAAGTCGAGCTTTATGGATATGAACGTTTCCATCCATATCAATCTTCTTTTTATAGATTCATTTGCACTCTATGGTTTTAACACCATCAGGCGGGTCAACCAAGTTCCAAACTTGATTGTCTCCCATGGATGCTATCTCGGATCTCATGGCACTTTGCCATTTCTCAGAGTCTGGGTCCATCATTGCTTCCGCATAGGTCGTAGGCTCATCATTGTCTAACAATAACATATCTCGCGCATTGCGGAGCCTTTCCGACCTTCGTGGTCGTGGTGCTTCCTTTGCCATGGGTTCCTCAACTTGTTCTGCCACGTGGGCATCATTCGTCGAGTCTTCCCCGATTGGTTCATCTTGAACCTCTTCAAGCTGCACCGTTCTTCCACTTGTCTCCCTGTTGAGAAACTCTTTCTCTAGGAAAACACCACTTCGAGCGACAAACACTTTGCCCTCTAGTCGGTTGTAGAAGTAATATCCAAAGGTTTCCTTCGGATATCCCACGAAAATGCATTTATCCGACTTGGGTGTGAGCTTGTCCGACTGTAGTCGCTTGACAAACGCCTCACATCCCCAAATCTTTAGAAAAGACAAACTGTGACTCTTCCCAGTCCATATCTCATATGGTGTCATAACTACGGATTTAGACGGTACCCTATTAAGTGTGAAAGCTGCTGTTTCTAGAGCGTAACCCCAAAATGATAATGGTAGATCTGACTGGCTCATCATCGATCGAACCATGTCCAACAAGGTCCGATTACGCCGCTCGGATACCCCGTTTCTTTGAGGCGTTCCGGGCGGTGTTAGCTGTGGAACAATTCCGCAACTCTTCGGATGATTGCTAAATTCATGACTCAAATACTCGCCACCACGATCAGATCGCAGAGCCTTAATTTTCTTGGCACGTTGATTTTCAACCTCATTCTGGAACTCTTTGAACTTTTCAAAAGTTTCAGACTTATGCTTCATTAAGTAGACATAGCCATATCTACTAAAATCATCAGTGAAAGTTATGAAGTAATGAAATCCACCTCTAGCAGTCGTGCTCATTGGTCCACATACATCAGTATGTATGATTTCCAACAAGTCTGATGCCCTCTCAAAAGAACCTTTGAAAGGTGACTTGGTCATCTTACCAAGCAAACAAGCTTCACATGTCTCGTATGATTCAAAATCAAACGAAGTTAGAAGACCATCATCATGGAGCTTCTTCATGCGCTTTTCACTTATGTGACCCAAACGACAATGCCAAACAAAGGTGGGATTCAAATCATTAGGTCGAAGTCTTTTAGCATTTATGTTAAAGATGGGCGCATCATCAAGATTTAAAATAAATAACCCATTCACAATGGGCGCAAAAGCCACAAACATTTCATTTTTAGAGATCAAACAACCATTGTCTTTACTTGCAAATGAAAAACCATCTCTCATCAAACATGAGGGGGATAAAATGTTTCGACTCATACTAGGAACATAATAACAATTATTCAATTCCATAATAAATCTTGAAGGAAGCTGAAGTTGCATGGTGCCGACGGTCAACGCAGCAACCCTTGCTTTATTTCCGACGCGAAAATCAACTTCACCTCTTGCGACTCCTCTACTTCTTATTAGCCCCTGCATCGAGTTGCAAATGTGAGCAACTGATCCGGTATCAAATACCCAAGAGTTAATAGGAGAATCAGCAAGAAAAATGTCTAAAACATTTATGACAAGTGTACCATGGGTGGAAGTCTTACTTCCAGACTTCTTCTTGCATTCCTCGGAATCCAGGTACTTCTTGCAGTTTCTCTTCCAGTGGCCAGTCTCTTTACAATAGAAGCATACTGTCTCAGCTCCAGGTCCAGCATTAGGCTTAGGCGTTGGCTTCGAGATCATATCTTTAACCTTGCCCTTATCCTTTGCCCATGACTTCTTACCCTTTTTCTTGAAGCTAGACTTGTTCTGCACAGCCATCACATGGCTAGGCCCTGCACACTTCTTAATGTCACTCTCTGCTGTTTTGAGCATCCCACAAAGCTCATTAAGGCCCTTTTCCACCCCATGCATATGGTAGTTCGAAATGAAATGTCCATAGCTAGGTGGTAAAGACGCCAAAATAAAATCAGTTGCCAACTCTTGGCTAATTGGAAAACCAAGTTTATCCAAAGTCTGACTGTAACCAACCATTTTGATCACATGTGGGCCTACGGGTGCACCTTCTGTTAACTTGCATTCCAGAAAAGCCTTAGAGACATTGAACCTTTCAGTCCTGGCCTGTGTCTGGAACATGTCCTTAAGCGCCATGATCATATCATACGCTTCCTGATCCTCAAACTGCTTTTGAAGGTCAGGTTCCATGCATGCAAGCATAAGACAGCTAATCTCAAGAGAGTCATCACATGCTTTCTTGTAGGCATTTTTAACAGCAGCAGCCGCATTGTCAGCAGGCTCTTCTGGGATTGGGGTGTCCAGAACGTTTTCCTTTTTATCTGCCCTGAGAACAATTTTCAGGTTACGGACCCAGTCCGAATAGTTTGTTCCATTTAATTTTTCTTTCTCAAGAATCGATCGCAAAGCAAAAGGGTGTGCGCGGTTGTTAGATGCCATTGATCTACAACAGAAAATGCAAAATACTAAGACAAATAAAACCATGATAGAGTAAACCGTATTAAACAAATTTAATAGAATGTACTCCCACTAAAATCAATATCCCTCTATTGATTCTTAGCGATTCAAGATCCGCAATTAACTAGTCTACTAGTGAGCTTTTGCATCACCGCTAGGAGACAAGGTAATTCGGTAAGTAACACCTTACTAATCATATCTCTATATGACTCTTGTTGTTGGGTGACATCTCTATGCCTCGACACCCAACCTTTATGCCCCAAGGCCCATAACCTTTATGATAACCTTGTTAAGTTCACCAACCCTTATGCATGTATGTATCCGATACAAACCCATCTAGTCAAGGAAAGTCGATGGTGCCCTAATTTTATAGACCCACCATCAATTTACAAGACATGGGATGGTGCAGAGTTTAGTTGGGAGGGCATATGTTCAACTTAACATTTTGTGAGGGATCGTTATACTTCTACCATTCAAACATGCATAGGAGTAAAACAATCGGAATAGCATTCACACAGTTGTGACTCAGTATGGCCCATTTTCTCATGGTGATCTCCATCGCCATAGAATCTGTCCACCATGATGATCTCCATCTCCATGGTCAATGTGTGCCATCCCTCCAAGTGATGTGTCTTCCAAGTACTAATATAAGCTATTACTCATAACAGCTAGTAATAAAATACATGGATACAAGGCATCATCACAAGTCGGCACGCAGGCCGTTAATACAATACTTTGACAACACAATGGCTCCAGCCGTGTTGCCGAAACCACGACACGCAGGTCATGAAAATATTACAAACATGCATCACATACACATTAGGCCATACTGGTCACATACATCCTGCAAAAACAAGTTATGCATAGATTCACAATCTACCGGATAAGGGGGTCGAGGGGGATTCCCCCCGCGGGGTTCGAAGGGGCAGCGCCCCTCGCGGTAAAAAAAACAGAGATCCAATCTATGCAATTTTTACTTAGGATTTTGATCGGCAAATCATATTTACCCCAAATCGACTATTGTTCCGATTCGACCAATTTGCATTGATCTTCGCGTGCCGCAACTGGTTTTACATGTCACTGTCTACCCCGATGGTGATACCGACCGGTAGGGGTATGTTGTGGCACGACCTTAGCAGCACAATCACGGAATATCGATTATTAATCTAGGTTCCGATTCGACCAATCATATTGATCTTCGCATTCTGCAATCGGTTTTACGTGTCACTGTCTACCCCGATGGTGATACCGACCGGTAGGGGTATGTTGTGGCACGACCTTAGCAGCATGATCACGGAAACCAGATCTATCCATTACCAGAACTATACAATCGATCACATCGATCATACCGACTTACATATCACCATATGCAAATCACCCGAACCTATAACATGACAGCAATGGCTCTGATACCACTGAAGGACTACGGGTTGGCTACGCTAGCGCAAATTAAAAAAAATTCTACCCGTAAACCAAGATCACTGCAGTTATAGATCACGGAATTACCACTAGACGCGCAGGTGCGGAATTGATGCAGCACGTCGGGGCAGAGTAGTCGTACTACATCGATGCAGCACGTCGGGGCAGAGTAGTCGTACTACTTCCTCGTCCTCGTCGCGGCGTCCAACGTCCAACTCCTCTCTTGCGGTTCGTCCAAACGCTACAGATGCAGCGCCACCAAAAGGTATCCACACGTACGGGAGGAAGCGACGCACGCCGGATTACTAGATCCGCGCGAGCGCCCAGGGCGTGGGAGGGGTGGCGGCCAGGGTTTGAGGAGGTCACGAAAATTCTCTCCCTCAACCCTATGCGCCCTTGCCCTCCTTTTATAGACGTCCTTATAATGGGCTTCAGCGAATGGAGGCCCATTAGGACTCAATACCCAGTCCAACCCGGATCCAATCCGAATTAGGCTTCATCCCTTAAGTGTGTGACCCTATGGGTTCACGTATGTTTAGACATGACACGAGTTTACCTACTCGGTCAATAGTTGGTAGCGGCCTCTAGCAAGACGTGCCAACTCCTAAACATACACAAAGATCATATCGAACGAACCATCACAACTTTATGTACATGCCAATCCCTTTGCCTCACGATATTTGGTCGAGCTCCAAGCTGACCACTCTTTCTCGATCCTGTGATCCGGAATCCCTTACTAGGTTAACTCTTAACCTTAAGTAGCATGGCCATGCATTTCTGGATCCGATCACTCGAGGGGCCCAGAGATATCTCTCTCAGATAGAGAGGGGCAAATCCCATCTCGACTTACCATGCCTCGCAGCATGCTTCATGACAAACCCGAAAACTACCTTTATAACTACCCAGTTACGGAGTAGCGTTTGATAGCCCCTAAGTAGGTCGATTCACATCTCAAGTACATGCGACAATCTCAGGTCTAAGGACAAAGCGTACACATTGTGTAGAGAGAGAACCATAAGTATAAATGTTATGTCTCATGTTGGGTCGGTCCAACCCCATGTTCTAAACATGTGTCCACATTATTGGTTTGACATCTCCATGTCTATGACCTGTGAAACATGGTCATCAACCGATACATGTGCTAATCCATTATTCACGTGTGTCCTCACATGAACTCCGACTAGGGACAACTTTAGAATAACCATATAAGTAAAGAGTTTCACAAACAAGTCACATACTTGTTAATCAACACAAAGGCAATATTCAAGGAACATTTATTAAATCATGGATACAACGAAATATCATCATCTCTATGATTGCCTCTAGGGCATATTTCCAACAACTCGACTATCACAGGCGGTTTTTTTTATACAAAACCGTCTGTGATATACACAATATCACAGACGGTTTTTGTTACTAACCGTCTATGATATAATCATATCACAGACGGTTAGTAACAAAGGTCGTCTATGATATCATTCATACCACAGACGGCAGTCTTTGAAACCGTCTGTGATACAATATCACAGACGATTTTTAACAACGAATCGTCTGTGATAGCAAGTGCATAACCCATTTTATTTGCCGTTTTTTGGCTAACCTCAGGATATGCTAGCCATGCCCTCTGAAAGCAAGCAAGCAAGCAGATTACAGATAAATGACAGATAAGTTTATTGCAACTCAAAGTAAATTACAACAAAATACGCTACACAGATGAATGTAACAAATGGCCAGCAGATCACATACATATATAGAATGAAAATCGTTACACAGATCTGACAAATGAATTAAATTGAAGGAATTGTTTGACTTGTACAATTGAATCCAATGTTTCAACATCTAATTATCACCATTGCTGGGGTGGAACTCTCCAGCCTTGTATATGACCTCTGCTACTAAGAATTCGGAGAGGTTTCCATGAATTTCTATGAGTTGGTCAAGATCATATGTACTTTCGTCGAAGTCCACCCGCTGTCGCTAGGAGCAATGTTAAGTCATTAATTAGCATGTGTGTATAAATATATATCCATATATATAATCAGAAAATAATAATTATTGGAAAGACCTGACAAACCTCTGGATCATTGATATTAGTATCCATGATTTCCTTCATATGGCGGCAAACGTAGAATCCACATACGTTACCCTGTAGTTGCTGGTGGCACTGTAAAAATAGAATTACATACATAGGTATTGTCAATTCTAGAGGCATTATAACAAAGTGTGATATAGGATTGTTGTGTCGTAGTGGGTACCGAAAATCGCGTGTTGTGTCGCAGCGTGTCACTGGATTTGTCGTGTCTTCCTCCTAGGGCAACATAAGCGACAAACGACCTATGTGATTCAAAAAAGTTAGCCAAGGCCGTTGCAAACGAAGGAAATATTACAATAGAGTTATGTATGGAGGAAATGAGTTTACATGTTAATTACTTCAAGGTAATCAAGGTATATTACCTTGCTCCACTTTGGTACAATCATAATCAAAATCCAGTGATGCCTAGTCATGTGTGTCGCCATAGTGATTAATCCTAAGTTCATGCTGCATGTAAAGTACAAATGAAACATATGTGTGGCAACTAGTGAAAAGTACTTACCCTTGGTTGAAGGGTACCATGACGTACTCCTTGTCGTTGTAAGTAATCAATCCCCTCGTTATGTAACCTTGCACGAAGGATGCATCTTGGTTGATAGATTGCTCGGAGACCAAGTGAGGGTCGAGGAAACCCACCGGTTGTCGTGATCGCCGGATTTGTTGGATCATGTATCTATACATAAAGAAAGAGTAATGACATTTATCTGTATAACGTGAATGTAGAACTTCATTGTACAGTACACTTACAGTGTCCAGCATCGTAGAAGTGAGGCGTCGAGTTCGTTGAGATTGAATAGTAAGAATAAGTCTTCGAATGTCATGACGATGTAGCCCGAGTCATGGAGGAAATGCGTCTCCTTATATTTCAGAGTGAATGCACTCTGCCGGTTTAGCTTCATGTTGGACTTCTCCATGTACCAGGCATGCAATGTATTGCAAACCAAACCAAGCCGGGGTAATTGTGACTCGGGCACCAATGACACTCCTAGAATGAACTTCCATGGCCCGGGACATGGCTTAATTTTCTTCGCATGAGCCTTGGAGGCCTTGGAGCCTCACTTATGATACGTTTTCAGTGGCGTCTCGGCGGGAGCCGATGCAACAGATTTCACTGGATTTGGAGGTGGAGCCACCGGAGCCGATGTGACAGGTCCAGGGTGACGTCCCTCTTGGGCCACTGAATGAATGTGTGGACGGCATCCCCTAATGTCTTAATCTCTTCGTTTGGGGGCTTCTCAAGAGGGACGGTCTTAAAAATATCATTAATCATGTCCACCTGGACCTTTATGAAACCGGTGTCTACTTGTACACCGTGCAACAGCGTCCCTGGGAGCAATGTATACGCCATGCCGCGCCTAGCGTCAACAAGAATAGAGCCAACTAGCCTGACTCTAAGGATGCAAGGCATGGGCTCCTACATAACGACACAAGATGAGTTAAGGCGTCCACCAGAGAGATATATGCACCATTCTAAAGAGGTACATTATCTGAATGCCATCGATAGGTAAGCGGGCGTCTCTATGTTCAGTATTTGGTGTGGACGCGTAGCTACTACGACGTTGAGGGGGACTGGGTACCGTAGTAGTAGGGGTGGGTTGCGATTGGTTGCGGACTTATCTCAGTTCTTCCCTCAATGAATCTATCTCTCCTCGAAGTGAGGCAGTCTGCTCTTGAAGTGAAGCAGATAGTTGTTCCTCAAGTTGAGCATGAAGCTCCTATTTTATTTGTTCGTTGTTGTACGCCTTGGATCTCTTCCTACTCCTATATGTCTCGGAGTAATCTGGAAATCCGTGCCTCCAAGATACATAAACCCCCATGCCTCGTGTGCGACCTGGGTGCTCTTTGTTTTCCAAGGCCTGTGATAGTAAATCTCTCTCCTTATATTCTTCAAATGAGCCACGAGAAGATCCGGTAGTCAATGATTGCTGCAAGAGGCAATTAATCATGTTATTTTTGAACCCATGAAGTTCAAGAGGTGTTAACAACTATGTAGTTTAACATATTTTACCAGGCGTTGGGACACTTGCTCATCTGCGGGGTTTTTGAAAGAGACACCCGAAGATGTGGTTGATGACCTCGCTCTCAACCAGTTTCGAGCGCGCTCGTTTGCGATCCCGGCAAATGGTGGGGAGGCCTCCGATTGGATTACGGCCTCGTCCTGCATATTCCACTGCTGGATTTTACTCGCGTACCCAGCGGTGCCGAGCCTATGAGGGTGAGTGTTTTGTGACTAGAGAGCCTTGTGCACTGCACTTTGTTCTTGAAATTCGGTCCTTATCTTCATCTGCACAAAGGCCTCCCATGTTTCCGGCGACACGAAAGGATACTTCGTGAAGGGCGTGACATCCTTGGCCACGTAATGCGTCACAAGATTGCTCTTAAAATTCTTTCATGCTTTTCCCATTGCGAGGAGCGCCTGTCGTTGCACGAGTCCCTGTAGTTCTGCTGGGATCTCGAACGAATTTGTAATTTCCTTCCATAGCTAGTTTTTGTGATCCTTTGTCAAATCTTTCCAGCTTGCTATGGTGATGGGGACCCGTTGCCTTCCTATTATCCCGTAGGTAGTCCGAAATGTTGACACTGCTTTCGTCAATTCCAGAGGGACCCCATTCGGAGAGACCACCGTGATGGTCATTCGGCCCTCTGGCCTTTTCGATACTCCTCGGCCACGCCCTCTGACCCAGATGACGACGACGAAGACTGTGTGGACGCCATCTCTCTTCTAAGAAAAAACTAATTGTCGTGAGCTATGGGCGTCGTTAGGGAGCGGCATCGAGAGGGACTGGCGGTGGGAGCGAGGGGCGTCGGGAGGAACCGGCGGCGGTGTCGGGAGGGAACGGCGGCGGGAGGGACCAAAACCTAGCTAGCAGGGGCACGAGTGCTGACTCCGCGGGTATTTATAGGGAATCTATCACAGATAGTTCCGTAAATGAACCGTCTGTGATAGTTATATCACAGACGGTTCTATAAATATAACTGTCTGTGATATGCTATTATCACAGACGGTTCTATTTATATAACCGTCTGTGATATGCATATTATCACAGACGGTTATATGTATAAAACTGTCTGTGATATCATATTATCACAGACGGTTCTATTTATAGAACCGTCTGTGACGTGTTATCACAGACGGTTTCTTTCAATAAACCGCCTGTAATAGTTGAATATAAATACCAGCAGCTAGCTAGGTTCCTATGTCATTTTACAATTACAATGGAACATAGATACATTTATGAAAAACGCAAGCATAACCATAAATATAACTATTTCTTAGTTCCTGAGTCATTTTACAATTACAATGGAACATAGTTACATTTATGAAAAACGTGAGCATAACCATAAATATAAATATTTCATAGTTACATTTATTACACTTGGCTATTTCATTTTAAATAAAGTCGTTCACGATGATCGACACGCATATAGTTTGCTTCATTGCCTTGTTCTTCCTCGAGCCTGATGCCGTCACCGAATGGAGGCAAATCATCAAATTGCTTGTACTCTTCCTCATCCACAACATTCTCAACCCCGACAATCCTTCTTTTCCCCTGAAGAACTACATGGCGCTTCTTATTTGTCAGGTCGGTTACATAAAATACTTGAACAACTTACCTTGCGAGTACGAATGGTCCGTCTTTGTATCCTACACATTCGAGGTCCACGGTAGTGACGCCGTACTTGTCGATCTTTACACCCCGTGGGAGTTGGACCCAACGGCACCGAAATAGAGGAATCTTGAAAATTACATAGTCAAGCTCCCAAATCTCCTCTACAAGCCCGTAATATGAGCTTCGGCCAGCGGTACTGACGTGCGCATCATAGGCATCTATGCGGACACCTGAGTTCTGCACTGTGCTCTTTCTATCCTGATCTGTTGTATAAAATGTGTAGCCATTAATGTCGTATCCTTGCCATGTCACAATTGTAAATTTTGGCCCTTTTGCCAACCATTGTAGTGTTTCACTTGACGACCTCCTAGTCAATTGCGCCTTCAACCATTCGTTGAACTGACAGTTGTGTTGTCTCGTGATCCAAACTTTTGAGTGGCCTGCATTCTCCTGATGTAGCATGTCCTTGTGCTCTTCAATATATGGGGTCACTTCAGTCATGTGTTGTAAAACCATGAAATGGGCTTGAGCATACGTATTTTGATCCAGAGTTATTGCTTTCCTTCCGATAGTCCCGATACCCTCTAGCCTCCCCTCGTGACGAGATAGAGGTACACCTATCGGCTCGACCTGAGCCATGTAGCCGATGCATAATTCAATGACCTCTTCTGTTGTATAACCTTCGATAATGCTACCCTCCGGTCGTGATCGATTGCGTACATAGGACTTCAGAATTCCCATGTACCTCTCGAAAGGGTACATATGACGTAGAAATACGGGGCCGCATATTTTTATCTCTTTCACAAGGTGGACAATGAGATGGACCATGATATCAAAAAATGATGGAGGAAAATACATCTCTAGATGACATAGAGTTGTCACCACCTCGGTTTGTAGAGCATCTAGTTCAACGGGATCAATGACCTTCTAAGCAATTGCGTTGAAGAAATAACATAGCCTTATGATTGTCACTCGAACCTTGTTCGGCAAAATACTTCTAATTGCAACAGGTAGCATTTGTGTCATTAGCACATGACAGTCGTGAGACTTCATGCCAATTAATTTCAAATGTTCCATGGAAACAAGTTTCTTCATGCTGGTGGAGGGACCAGATGGAACTTTCACACTATGTAAGGACTGGCACAGTTCAGTTCTCTCGGACTTAGACAGAGTGTAGCAAGCTAGGGGAAGGTACATCCGGCCTTTATTGGTCTCTATCGGTGCTAACTCGGTCCTGATGTTCATAGCGACCAAGTCACGCCTTGCGTTAACACCATGCTTTGTTTTATCAGGAATGTTCAGGTGGAGACCAATCAAACTGTCACATACATTCTTCTCTACATGCATGACATCGATGCAATTGCGAACTTCTAAGTGCTCCCAATAAGGCAAGTCCTAAAATATTGACCTCTTTTTCCACATGTTCTTCCTCAATTTACGTCCCTTTCCAAGCACAACGTTTATATCCTTGACCATATCATAGACCTCTTTCCCGCTAAAAGGTCTTGGTACTGAGTCATCCTCTTTTTTTCCGTCAAATTGTTTCTTCATTTTGCGGTATGGGTGATACTTTGGAAGGAACCTACGGTGACGCATGTATACAGTTTTGCGCGAGTTGTTCAACCACACACTCTCGGTATAATCTAAGCAGTGCGGACACGCTTTGGCTCCTTTTGTACTCAACCCTGACAGGTTACCAAGGGCAGGAAAATCATTAATGGTGCAGAACAACATGGCGCGTAGAGTGAAGTTCTCTCGTTTGTCCGCATCCCATACATGTATCCCTTCGTTCCATAGTATTGTAAGATCTTCCACCAATGGTGCTAAGAACACATCAATATCGTTGCCAGGTTGCTTCGGCCCTTGGATAAGTAGTGACATCAAAATATACTTCCGCATCATACACAGCCAAGGAGGAAGGTTGTACATGCACATAGTCACGGGCCAGGTGCTATGTCGGCTGCTCATGTTACCAAAAGGATTCATTCCATCTGTACTCAACCGAAACCTTATATTTCTCGGTTCCACACTGAAATCTACAAACATCCTATCGATGTTTCTCCACTAGGTAGAATCAGCAACATGTCTTATCATTCCGTCTTTCTTATGCTGCTCCCAGTGCCAACACATCAATCTTGCATCCTTGCGGTTTGCAAATAAACGCTTCAAACGGGGGATTACCGGAAGATACCACATCACCTTAGCAGGAGGTCCTTGCTTCACCTCGATGCCCTTCCCATCATCAGAGTCATTTTTACGCTTGTATCGAGATGCTTTGCACACTGGACAAACATGTATGCTAGCATGCTCTTTACGGTACAGGATAAAATCATTCGGACATGCATGTATTCTTTCTACTTCCATTCCTAATGGACAAAGAATCTTCTTGGCTTGGTAGGTGGTTCTTGGCAACACATTTCCCGTTGGAAGCATGTCCGCTAGGAGACCTAACAATGCCGTGAAACTCTTGTCGGACCAACCATTGTTTGCCTTCAATTTCAGCAGTTATAGAACTGATGACAACCTCGTGTATTGTGGCTTGCAGCCCGGGAACAAAGGTTTCTCTGAGTCCACCATCAAGCCCTTGAATTTACCAAACTCTCTGTTACTATAGTTCCCTTCTGCATCACGTAACATCTGATCCAGATTGTCATCCTGCGACCTATCCTCATGATCGAAAGAACAGTCCACATCTGGCATATCGTTGTCTCCCTCGACTATGTCATAACTACCTTCTTGTGTACTCTTCTCTTCACCGTGACTGGTCCAACATTTGTACCCTTTTCTGAAACCCCTTCGAATCAAGTGAGCTTCGATCTGCGCTGAGTTGCTAAACATCTTGAGATTATCACAATCAATGCTTGGACAATACATATATTTCATCCCCTTCTTCAACATATCCAGCTCGGCCGCCCTTCTAAAAGCAGACACGCCATTAATGTATCTTCACTCACACGGTTCTCAATGTACATCCAGCTTCGGTCCATCTACGCTACATAAGTAACAAATGGGTGTCAAAAATGATTATTATCGCTACTACATAGAAAATCAGACTAGCTATACATGCTTACATGTACATGACATACATCTATATATATTACATAGGTATATAGCTAGCCAGCCACCCATTCTGAAATCCAGCAAACTAACATTATCTTTCTAAACCTAGCTAGCTAACTAGATTTAAATTAAACAAAATACGGTGATCAGATCAGATCAGATCACTAAGAATGTTAAGTAATTGAGTACTAACCTCTGATCAGATCACTAAGAAGACAGTGACAAGTTTTCACCTCTAACTCCCTAAAGCCGGCCACCTTGCTCCACCGATGCAGCGCAATGAAGACAGATTTGTGTTGACATCGAGCAAGTACACCAAGTAATTAATAGTGTGCAGAATATCATAGACGGTTCCAACCACAAACGGTCTGTGAAAACATTATATCACATACGGTTCGTGTTAATAACCGTCTGTGAATTATCACAGACGGTTCTATATACGCACCATCTGTGATACCAACAATATCACAGACGGTTCATATTAATAACCGTCTGTGATTGTTCTTATCACAGACGATTTGTATAAAGAACCGTCTGTGATAGTCTACATTATCACAAACGGTTATTAACACGAACTGTTTGTGATGTCCATAATATCACAGACGGTTCGCAATAAGAACCGTCTGTGATTGGTGAGTGTCACAAACGGTTTGTATATAGAACCGTCTGTGATAGTCCTTTACAGACGGTTTACACTACAAACGGTCTGTGATAGTTCACTCAATACGGAAACAGGAAATAAAATAATGTTACCCATGCCCTCTGAAAATAAGCAAATACAGAGGCAAGCACAACAACACATTCAGATCTATTACAGGATAACAAGCTAACGAACCCTTCATAGCACGACGGTGCAGCTGAACAAGACACACTTACCACACTTACGGCAAGAGTGTGTTGGCAGTAGTCGGCGTTGTGGAGGAACAAGCAAATACAGAGGCAAGCACAACAACACATTCAGATCTATTACAGGATAGCAAGCTAACGAACCCTTCATGGCACGACAGTGCGGCTGAACAAGACACACTTACGACACTTATGGCAAGAGTGTGTTGTCCAGCCACCCACCGTGCCGCGACGGAGGCGCTAGCTCATAGCGGAGGGGAGATGCATGAAGGAAGCTAGCAAGTGGATGAACTCACGCGTGACTAGTACCGCTGGAAAGGTAGATGGGGAGTTATTAATAAGGGCCGAGCCGTGGGAGGAACTGCTGCCTGCCATTCGATGTGGAGAGAGTGGACAGGTGAGATCGAAATCCTGGGTATACGCCAATTATTGGTAACATTTGCTTATCATAGACGGTTATTAACACGAACCGTCTGTGATGCATACTATCACATGTGATGCATACTATCACAGATGGTTCGTGTTACTAATCGTCTGTGATTGTGCTTATCACAGATGGTTTGTAAATAGAACCGTCTGTGATAGACCTTCACAGACGGTTTATACCACAAGCCGTCTGTAATAGATCACTCTATACGTAGAATTTTTTTAGTTTGTTTGGCTAGCCTCAAGAAATTAAATAATGTCCCATGGTCTTTGAAAACAAGCAAATAGAGACGCAAGCGCAACAACACATTCAGATCTATTACAGCTAACGAACCCTTCGTGGCACGACGGTCACACTAAACAAGACACACTTACGACACTTACGACAAGAGTGTATTGCCTAGTATGCCGTTGTGCCGCGATGGAGGTGCTAGCTCACGGCAGTAGTCGGCGTTGTGGAGGAACAAGCAAATACAGAGGCAATCACAACAACACATTCAGATCTATTACAGGATAACAAGCTAACGAACCCTTCATGGCACGACGGTGACGTTGAACAAGACACACTTACGACAAGAGTGTGTTGTCCAGCGTCCCGCCGTGCCGCGACGGAGACGCTAGCTAGCTCACAGCGGAGGGGAGATGCATGCAGGAAGCTAGGTAGTGGATGAACTCACGCGTGACTAGTACCGGTGGAAAGGTAGATGGGGTTATTAATAAGGGCCGAGCTGTGGGAGGAACTGCTGCCTGCCATTCGATGTGGAGAGAATGGACGGGTGAGATCGAAATCCTGGGTATACGCCAATTATCAGTGACATGTAATCATCACAGACGGTTATTAACACGAACCGTCAGTGATGGCCATAATGTCACCGACAATTTGTAATAGCAACCGTCTGTGATAGATCAGAGACAGTTTGGAATACGAACCGTCTGTGGTATTAATATCAGAGATGGTTTGGAATACGAACCGTCTGTGATATTAATATCAGAGACGGTTTGGAATACGAACCGTCTGTGTTAATGCTTAAATATGCGCACCCTAATCCTGCTCTTCTACACACTGTACGTACTCTCCTCATTTTCTTCATCACCACATTTCTAAATAATGACATCTAAAATTATTTTGATCTCCTTCCTCTCATCTATCCATCATGAGTTGCTCGGACGCAACCTTACACAGGCGGCCAACAATATACGTCTGCAGCAGCTCCTCCGCTCACGCCCTGCTCTCCTTCGTCGACTCGCTTCCATCCGTCAGCTGGACCTCATCATCTGCCATCGACGGAGGTGTCTCGTTGCCGCTCAAGATAGGGAAACCACCCTCAGCCTCGTTCTTCTCTACAATGTGTGCAAAATGGAGGAAGATCATGCGGCAATGCAGACACAGATGGATAACCTTGCTGATCAAGCAGAATCGGCCGATTCCGATGAAGCTTATCATGGCATCCTGTTTGAGATTATGGAACATGCTAATGATTTGTCCAGGCTTGAGGAGGAAGTGGAGAGGGCAAGGACAATCTTAACGGCATTCGAGAACACAACGGCTGATCCTCCAACTCCAGAAGTCGACGAAGAAGCATATGAAGCCCAGAAGATTCAAATCTAGGAATCCTTTTTTTTGCACTTTTGTAATAAAATTGCCTTGAATTTGACTCTCGTCTCAGTTTAGCTTCTGTAGTTCATACAACAACAGTCTGTCAGGTTTACCACAGACGGTTCGTATTAAGAATCGTCTGTGATAGTTTCACAGATGGTTATTAACACGAACCGTCTGTGTTGTCCAGATTATCATAGACGGTTCGTATTAAGAACCGTCTGTGATGTCTCAATTATCACAGACGGTTCGTGTTAATAACCATCTATGAAAATATCACAGACGGTTGCCAGTATAAACCGTCTGTGACAGTTTAATCACAGACGGTTCATACGGAACCATCTGTGATGTAGCCGTCCAGTATAGCCTCTTTTGTAGTAGTGGTAGGATTATTGTTGATAATGGCAGCTGCAATAACATTGCGAGTTTTGAATTGGTTAAGAAAATGGGGCTCAAACAGCGGCGCCATCCTGATCCATACAAGATGCAATGGCTTAATGAGTGTGGTACGCTGCGAGTAAACACCATTGTGACCGTACCATTTTCTATTGGTAGGTACCATGATCAGGTGGAGTGTGATGTGGTGCCAATGCAAGCATGTTAGTTGTTGCTGGGAAGACCATGGCTATATGACTGTGACGTTCAGATTTGCGGTCGAGCCAACAAGCTTATTCTCATGTACAAAGGAGAGAAAATCACTTTGCATCCTTTGACACCGGAGGAAATTTTGAAGGATGATCTGAAAAGAAAATAGCGAGAGAGCGAGAAACACTTGAGTGAGACCCACAAACATAGTGAGAAAGAGCTTCCAAAGCCAAAAATAACTCCACAGCCACAAAAAACCAAACCACATGGAAAAGAGGGATTTGTGATGATGGCTAGGAAGGGAGATTTAAAACAATTGAGTGAACCCGATGCCATGTTCTTTGTACTCTTGTACAAGGATAACTTTCTTTCGACTAACGACTTATCCTCCACTTTGCCAAGTGTTGTTTTTGATGTGTTGCAGGAGTTTGAGGATGTGTTTCCTGATGAAGTCCCACCAGGGCTGCCACCAAAGAGGGGCATTGAGCATCAAATTGACCTTGTCCCTGGTGCCCCACTTCCAAACCGAGCCCCGTATCGCACCAACCTGGAAGAAACAAAGGAAATTCAGCGCCAAGTTCAAGAGCTGATTGAGAAAGGGTATGTAAAAGAAAGTCTTTCACCATGTGCTATCCCTGTTCTTTTAGTTCCAAAGAAAGATGGCTCATGGAGAATGTGTGTTGATTGCCGAGCTATTAATAACATAACAGTAAGATATAGACATCCAATACCTAGACTGGATGACATGCTTGATGAGCTTAGTGGTGCTATCATTTTCACAAAAATTGACTTGAGAAGTGGCTATCACCAAATCCGAATGAGAGAGGGAGATGAGTGGAAAACTGCTTTCAAAACCAAATTTGGGTTGTATGAATGGTTGGTGATACCTTTTGGTTTAACAAACGCACGTAGTACTTTCATGAGATTGATGAATCATGTACTTAGAGCTTTTGTTGGCAAGTTTGTTGTTGTTTACTTCGATGATATCTTGGTCTACAGCAAATCCCTTGAGGAACATGTTGAACATATAAAATGTGTGCTTGCTGTTTTAAGGGCGGAATGCTTGTATGCTAACCCTGCCAAGTGAACCTTTTGCATCGACAAGGTAGTCTTTCTTGGCTTTGTTGTTTCAGGTCAAGGTGTCGAAGTTGATGAAGAAAAGATAAAAGCTATTCGTGAATGGTTGCCTCCACAAAATGTGAGCCAAGTACACAGCTTCCTTGGACTTGCATGTTTCTATCGTCAGTTTGTGAAAGACCTCAGTACCATTGCTGCACCCATCAATGAATTGACAAAGAAAGATGTGCTATTCCATTGGGGTGAGGCACAAGAGAAGGCATTTGAGGATCTAAAAATGAAGTTGACAACTGCACCACTCCTTGCACTTCCTGACTTTGGTAAGACCTTTGAAATTGAATGTGACGCAAGTGGTGTAGGGATTGGTGGCGTGCTCATGCAAGAAGGTAGGCCTATTGCATATTTCAGTGAAAAGCTAAGTGGTCCAATTCTAAATTACTCCGTTTATGATAAAGAATTGTATGCTCTTGTAAGAAGTTTGGAAACTTGGCAACATTATCTCTTGCCCAAAGAATTTGTAATACACTCAGACCATGAATCCTTGAAACATCTTAAGGGCAAACTAAAACTAAATCGAAGACATGCTAAGTGGAGTGAATTCATTGAGTCTTTTCCTTACATTGTTAAGTACAAGAAAGGGAAGGATAATGTTGTAGCTGATGCTTTGTCTAGACGCCATGCTTTGTGTTGTAGGGGTGGCCCCCACCTAAGCCCAGCAGGCCTGTTAAGAGAGTGTAAGGCCCAGAATGGGACATGTATAGTGACATTGGTACCCCTGAGGGAAATACTCATGTGTAAGGGTATAATTGTAAAGGCACTCCCCATGTGGATGTATATATGTAGGACATAGGCCATGGAGAAAGACCCTAAGCCATTTTTCTACTCACTTAACTTCCCACTACCATACTCTCTCTCTGTTTGGTCTGTAACCACAACAGTTGGCGCCGTCCGTGGGGAGGACAAGAGCAAACCTCCAGGTCTGAAGGAGGATGGCACCAAAGAAAGCTTCACCGTCGGCGGCGAAGAAGAAGAAGGCGGAAGCGGCGAAGTCTCACGTTAGCACTAGGGCTTCGACTTTAGCAGCCGCAGGTACGAGCGGTGGTGCAGGTGCGACCGCCAACCCCGCCATCGATGCGACGACCAACCCCGACACCGATGCGATGACCGACCCCGCCACCGATGCGATGATCAACCCCGCCATTGACGCGACAACCAACCCCGTCAGCGACACAACGCCAGACCCCACCAGCACCGCCCCGGCGACAAACCCCGGCGACGGCAGCGCAGTCACACCCATTTTTCCACCCGGCGCAGAGGCGGCGAATGGCCCCAGCGGCAACGCGAACCTCGTCACCGGCTCCAGGGTCCTCCAGGACAACACGGCGGGCAGCCCGGCCGCACAGGCCGTGGTCACCGCCGTGCCGGCAGCACCGCCAAGCGCACCGATGGCCCCAGCCAAGCCCACGATGGAGGCTGCCCTGCTGACGGCCCTCAGCGCGTTTCAGCGGGAGCTAACAGACCTCCATGGAGCCGTGCGGGACATGCAAGAGGCTCAGAGCCAACACGCCCCCCCGGCGGTGGCATCCGAACCCGCTCCGGAAAGGGCGGATAGCCGCGACGCCCCTACGTCCAGTCGCGTCCCATTGCGGCGCGTAGACCCAGAGTCTCCGCTCTCCACAGGCCTACAGCAGGGGCATGGCCTGAAGATTTCATGTTTCCGAGCGTCATCGAGGCCTACAAAGGCGACTCCGACCCGCGAGAGTTCGTGCACGTGTACGAGACCGCTATCGAAGCCGCTGGCGGAGACGACACCACGAAGGCGAAAGGGCTCCCTCTCGCGTTACAAGGGGTGGCGCTGTCCTGGTTCTTCACCATTGAACCACAGTCCATCTACGCGTGGGAACAGATCCACGACCGACTCTACAATAACTTTCAAGGAAACTACGTCGAGCGCTTCGCGAAAGTGCGCTGCCAGGTCAAGGACGTCAACGAAACAATCATCATCAACGCAGCAATCCAAGGCCTCCGACCGGGACCGATGGCCAAATACAACGCGCACAAGCCCATTAAGACGGTCACGAAGCTCTTCGACAAGATGGAAGAGTACGCCAGAGTGGAGGAGGACGCGTGGAGGCGACACGGTGATGACTCCGACACCAACAAGGCGGAAGGCTCGCCGAAGCAGGGCTCTTCGAAAGGTAAGCACAAGCAAGAGCAGCCGAAGGCCGCCTCCGAACGCATGGACCCCCAACACAATGACCCACCAGGCGATAGGCCCAAGCGCGACCAACGCAAGTCCAGGAAACCTCATTACGTCTTTGACATCGAGGGCGGCTCCGAAGACAACGCCTCCGCAGGTCACGGGGGCAGAGGGCGCCGAGGCCGAGGACGGGGACGTGACCGGGGTCGCGACGACAGAACCCGCGAAGAGTACGGCGACCAGCACCACGGGCAGTGGTGCGAGATCCATGGCCGAGGCAACCATGACATGCGTGCTTGCGCCACTATCGCAGCGCTACGACAGAGCGTCGCCAAGGAAAAAAACCTGGATACACGTGCGCCCGTTGTGGCCCACGTCCAACACCCCCAGGACCAAGGAATATAGCCCCAGGAAGGCCTCCTGCGAATTCAGGCACGTGTGCAACAACCTCGGGAGGGCCTCCTGCAGTTACAAGCCCCGGAAGGAGCCCAGCGCAGGATCATCAACGTCATTTCTGGAGGCTCCTCGCTGGAGTTCGCCTCGGCGTGGCAACAGAAGGCTTATGCGAGGAGGCTGCATCACGTCGCGGCATACCCGGCGCAGGCGCCGCCGGAATGGGCACAACACGAAGTCACATTCACGCCCGCCGACGCCGAGGGCGTGGAGTTTCCCCACCAAGACCCTTTGGTCGTCCGGGTCCTTGTAGCCGGATGCGAAGTCAGGCGCGTCCTAGTCGATGGAGGAAGCTCCGCGAACATCCTGTTCACCGCGGCCTTCGACCAAATGGGGATCCCTCGGAGCCGATTGGGCCCTTCAGGCATCCCGCTGTAAGGATTTGGAGGGCAGCCTTTGCGCGCTTTGGGCCAGATATGCCTCCAAGTCTCCTTCGACCAAAATGACAACGTGAGGAGCGAAGACGCCATCTTCGACGTGGTCGACATTGCATACCCCTACAACGCCATATTAGGGCGGCCGCTCTTAAATACCCTTGGGGCAGTCCCGCACCATGGCTTCCTGTGCATGAAGCTTCCCGGACCGCAGGCTATCATCATCGTCCATGGCGACCAGGACATGGCTCGGCGCATAGAGCTTGGCGCCAGAGGTCCATGCCACGCGGCTCGCCAAGGCACCTAAGCCGGGTATGCAGATGCGGAGCCCTCGGGCGCCCCCCAAGAGCGTCTCGCGTTCCTCGGGCACAAGGTTGCCTCAGCAGCAGCGACTCGTCAGCGGTCGCCCCGTCATAGCGGTTAGTGGTCGGTATCCCCCCTTTTTTTGTAATCGCTCACCCACGCAAATGGGAATTTAATAAAGTGCTTTGTTCATGCAAATTCTCTCGTTTTCATACCAAAAGCGCACGAAGGATCACCTTCGTGTGCACTATGCATGAGCATGAATAAAGACGCGTGGGGGGACACCTCCGCGCGTAGTCCACAGACTCTAAATAAGACGTAGCGCCGAGGTCCGCCTCCGCACGCACTCTACGGAGTATAAATACGACGTAGCGTCGAGGTTCGCCTCCGCACGCAATTTCACCGCCCGCAACGCGCGGAGGCTCGCCCCCGCGCGCAGTCTACGGACTCTAACTAAGACGTAGCGTCGAGGTCCGCCTCCGCACGCACTCTCCGGAGTATAAAAAAAAGACGCGGATGCTATCCCTGCGCACTCTACGGAGTACAAACAAGACGCGAACACCGCGCACGCATGGGCGTTCCCCCAGTGCGTACTCTTCGGAGTATAAATAAGACATGGATGCCGATCCCACGCACTCTCTGGAGTATAAAAAAGACGCGGATGCTATCCTGCGCACTCTACGGAGTATAAACAAGACGCGAACACTGCGCACGCATGGGCGTTGCCCCAGTGCGTACTCTTCGAAGTATAAATAAGGCGTGGATGCTGGCCCCACGTACTTAGAGTACAGCTCACCCCGGTTAATTCTACAGAGTGCAAATCGAACCACGGAGGCCCACGCGCCGCCCATGCGCCTCCCACGTGCCGCCCACGAAGTACCAAGGCGACGTGTCAGAGGCTAGTTCCCACGCGAGCGCACCCGCGAGCGAGAAACACCAGAGGCTGTTCTTGCATCATCTTGGGAAGGAGCGCTCGCGCAGCGCTCGCGTGTCTACTTTGACTAGGCGCCAGCTCCGCTGCCACCACTTCGAAGCGTAGGGGACGGAGTGCTCACGCGTCTACTGCGCTCGCGCGTCTACTTCGACTAGGCGCCAGCTCCGCTGCCACCACTCCGAAGGGTAGGGGACGGAGCGCTCGTGCGTCTACTTCGACTAGGTGCCAGCTCCGCTGCCACCACTTCGAAGCGTAGGGGACGGAGTGCTCGCGCGTCTACTGCGCTCGCGCGTCTACTTCGACTAGGCGCCAGCTCCGCTGCCACCACTCTGAAGCGTAAGGGACAGAGCGCTCGCGCGTCTACTCTGACTAGGCGCCAGCTCCGCTGCCACCACTTCGAAGCGTAGAGGACGGAGCGCTCGCGCGTCTACTTCGACTAGGCGCCAGCTCTGCTGCCACCACTCTGGAGCGTAGGGGACGGAGTGCTCGCGCGTCTACTGCGCTCGCGCGTCTACTTCGACTAGGCGCCAGCTCTGCTGCCACCACTCTGAAGCGTAGGGGACAGAGTGCTCGCGCGTCTACTGCGCTCGCGCGTCTACTTCGACTAGGCGCCAGCTCCGCTGCCACCACTCTGAAGCGTAGGGGACGGAGTGCTCGCGCGTCTAGTGCGCTCACGCCTCTACTTCGACTAGGCGCCAGCTCCGCTGCCACCACTCCAAAGGGTAGGGGACGGAGCGCTCGCACGTCTACTTCGACTAGGCGCTAGGTCCACTGCCACTACTTCGAAGTGTAGGGAACAGAGGGCTCACGCGTCCACTTCGACTAGGTATCAGCTTCGCTGCCACCACTTCGAAGGGTAGAGGACGGAGCGCTCGCGCGTCTACTTCGACTAGGCGCTAGCTCCGCTACCACGACTTCGAAGGGTAGGGGACGGAGCGCTCGCGCGTCTACTTCGACTAGGCGCCAGCTCCGCAGCCACCACTTCGAAGCATAGGGGACATAGCGCTTGCGCGTCTACGTCGACTAGGCGCCAGCTCTGCTGCCACCACTTCGAAGGGTAGGGGACGGAGCGCTCACGCGTCTACTTCGACTAGGCGCCAGCTCCGCTGCCACCAGTTCGAAGCGTAGGGGACGGGGCGCTCGGGCGTCTACGTCGACTAGGCGCCAGCTCCGCTGCCAGCACTTCGAAGCGTAGGGGACGGGGCGCTCGCGCATCTACGTCGACTAGGCGCCAGCTCCGCTGCCACCACTTCGAAGCGTAGAGGACGGAGTGCTCGCGCGTCTACTGTGGTCGTGCATCTACTTCGACTAGGTGCCAGCTCCGTTGCCGCCACGTCGAAGCCGCTACTTCGACTAAGGCACCAGCTCCGCTGTCACCACTTCGAAGATTAGGGGATGGAGCGCCCGTGCGCTTACCCCCACGCACCTAGCACCCCAGACCACCCCGCAAACGCCTGCTCTCCGCGGCTACTATCCTCCAAGGCAGGAGACCAGCAGTTTCGGAACACCGCCCCGCTGCCCGCCTTGTAGACACCGCCTCGGCGGGACAGCACGTCCGACGGCATTCCCCGCACATCGCACCGGCGCAGGTTATGTCACACCAAGTTTTGGCTTGTTCTCATAAACAGGCCACCTTCAGTCCGTCAATATTCTCTCGAAAGACAGGCTTGATCACAAGCCCCGACTGAAGGTGAGCCTGTCTAAGAGAACAGGGCAAACCTTGCCGTTATATGCAGAAATGCGGCACGAGCACGCAGGTGCGAGCAGTTGCCGTTAACAGACGCTAACCAAGCTCCCGAGAAAAATAGGCCTCTATCAGTACATCAACACTCCCCGAGCCGCGTGGTGCCGCCATGGAATGTGGATGCACTGAAGAGGCCCATTTTAGGGGAGCAGCACCTATCCAAGCACACAATGCAGGTACAATGTTACACCAGCACACTATATATACCCCATCAGTGGGAGAGCCAACCGGCAGAAGTCCAATCGGCAGAAGTCCAGCCGGCGGAAGTCGAACTGGCGACAGTCCAACCGGCAGGAGTCAAACTGGCAGGGGAGCGTTGCAGCATTGTACCACCACGATGCTCCAAGATCCGCGCAGGGATAAGGAACGTCGCCACATGGTATCACCGCGCCCCCCTCAAGTCTCGCACCGCGTCAACCAAGCCCCGCTGGGTAGACTGGCGGTCGCTTGTCGTCAAGGGCGCTCGACGCCGGAGACGCGCGCGCGGGACGACTTACGACCCGCTCCGTCTCCTATGCCGACGCATTTGACTCCGCCAATATCTCCACTCCGGATGACAGACCCGACCACGCCACGGCAGGACTCTGTGGGTGACGAAGCCTTCGACAAGCCGCCCGACGCCATACCTTCGCAATAAGGCGAACACTACACTTCGAACGTTGAAAAAGCTCACAGGCCGCAGGGACGGAGGGGGCCAAAGGGCTCGACAACATGGCTTCGGCCCGTGAAGCCCTTCACCATGAGAGGCTCCTGTTGTAGGGGTGGCCCCCACCTAAGCCCAGCAGGCCTGTTAAGAGAGTGTAAGGCCCAGAATGGGACATGTATAGTGACATAGGTACCCCTGAGGGAAATACTCATGTGTAAGGGTATAATTGTAAAGGCACTCCCCATGTGGATGTATATATGTAGGACATAGGCCATGGGGAAAGACCCTAAGCCATTTTTCTACTCACTTAACTCCCCACTACCATACTTTCTCTCTGTTTGGTCTGTAACCACAACACTTTGCTTTATCATCTTGATGCTAAAATTCTTGGATTAGAAAGTGTGAAAGATTTGTATATTACTGATCCTTATTTTGCTAAACCATATTCCAAATGTAATGATGGAAAGGGCTTGGAAAAGTTTCATTTACATGATGGATTTATGTTTCGGGCTAACAAACTTTGTATTCCAGAATGCTCTGTTTGTCTCATGCTTGTGCAGGAAGCTCATGCCGGTGGGCTTATGGGTCATTTTAGTGCTAAAAAGACGGAACAAGTGTTGGTTGATCACTTCTTTTGGCCGAAGATGCGGCGCGATGTGGAGAGATATGTCATGCGCTGCGAAACATGCCACAAAGCTAAGTCCCGTTTGAACCCTCATGGCTTGTACACCCCTCTACCTATTCCTAGTGTACCTTGGGAAGATATTTCAATGGATTTTGTTCTTGGTTTACCTCGAACTAAGAGGGGGAGGGATTCAATCTTTGTTGTGGTTGATAGATTTAGCAAGATGGCTCATTTCATTCCCTGTCATAAGAGCGACGATGCTTCACACATTGCTGAATTATTTTTTAGGGAAATTGTGCGACTACATGGTGTGCCACGAACTACTGTTTCAGATCGTGACACAATGTTTTTGAGCTACTTTTGGAAGACTTTATGGGGAAATCTTGGAACAAAATTACTGTTTTCAACAACCTCTCATCCGCAAACAGATGGGCAAACTGAAGTTGTGAACTGTACATTATCAATGCTGCTACGAGCTGTCCTAAAGAAGAACTTGAAGATGTGGGAAGAGAGCTTGCCTCATGTGGAATTTGCTTATAACAGGGCGGTACATTCGACCACTAAGTTTTGTCCATTTGAGATTGTTTATGGTTTCAAACTTGCTGCTTCAATCTATCTTTTGCCTTTGCCTTTGCAGGAATGTGTAAACTTTGATGCAAGCAAGCATGCTGAACAAGTCAAGAAGCTTCATAAACAAGCACGGGAGAACATAGAAAGGCTGATCAAGCTATATGAGAAGCGCGCCAACAAAGGTCGCAAGAAGTTGTTGCTTGAACCAGGTGACCTGGTTTGGGTACATCTACACAAGGATCGTTTTCCTGAGTAGTGCAAGTGCAAGTTACAGCCTCGAGCAGATGGACCCATCAAAGTGCTACAGAAGATCAATGACAATGCTTATGAAATAGATCTTCCAAGTGCATATGGTGTTTGTTGTAGGGGTGGCCCCCACCTAAACCCAGCAGGCCTGATAGGAGGTTATAAGGCCCAGACTAGGCCATGTGTAATGACATAAATGCCCCTGAAGGGGATGATCAGCTGTAAGGGTATAATTGTAAAAGCACTCCCCATGTATATATATATGAAATACAGGCCATGGGGAGGACCCAAGCCATTACTCATCTCCCTCACTCTCCACTACCATCTCTCTCTCTGTTTGGTCTGTAGCCACAACAGTTGGCGCCGTCCGTGGGGAGGACAGGAGCAAGCCTGAAGTCCGAAGAAGGATGGCACCGAAAAAAGTTTCGTCGACGGCGGCGAAGGGAAACAAGGCGGCTGGGTCGGAGCGTCGCATCGGCACCGGAGCTTCGGCATCGGCTGCTACGGGCGCGGACGACGATGCAGGCGCGGTGGTTGAGGACGTCGACGCTCGCGCTACGACGACCGATTCCGCCATCGGCGCTGCGACGATCAACCCCGTCACCGGCGCTGCGACGACCGACCCCGCCATCGGCGTTGCGACGATCAACCCCGTCACCGGCGCTGCGACGACCAACCCCGCCACCCTGCTGGCGGCCCTCAGGGCATTCCAGCAGGAGCTAGGGGATCTTCGTGAGGCTGTCCACGACATACAAGAGGCTCGGAGCCAGCAGGCCGCGCCAGTGGTCGCGTTAGCACCCACGCCGGAAAGGGCGGACAGCCGAGACTCCCCCACATCCAGCCGTGTGCCGCTGCGGTGCGTCGATCCGGAGTCCCCGCTTTCGACAGGTCTGCAGCAGGCAGCGTGGCCCGAAGACTTCAAGTTCCCCAGCGTCATCGAGCCGTACAGAGGCGACACGGACCCCCGCGAGTTCGTGCGCGTGTACGAAACCATGATCGAAGCCGCGGGCGGAGATGACACCGCAAAGGTGAAGGGCCTCCCCCTCGCGTTCCAGGGAGTGGCGCTTTCTTGGTTTTTTACCATAGAGCCAAACTCCATCTACGCATGGGAGCAGATCCGCGACTGCCTTCACAACAACTTTCAAGGGAACTATGCTGAGCGAGTCGACGCGAACTAGCTCTTCGCCGTAAGGCAGAAGCCTTCGGAAGCCCTCCGAGACTATTTCAAGCGCTTCGCGAAGGTGCGATGCCAGGTCAAGGACGTTAACGAGTCAACCGTCATCAACGCGGCCATACAGGGCCTCCACCCGGGCCCCCTGGCCGAATACCACGCGCGCAAGCCTATCAAGACAATCGCCAAGCTCTTCGACAAAATGGAAGGGTATGCGCGGGTCGAGGAAGACGCGTGAAGACGCAACGCCCCCACCCCCGACCTCGCCCACGCGACGCGCTCGCCATACAAGGGGCGGTGGGCGATAATCCCCCAAGGCAGGGCCGGAGTCGACAACCCCGGGAGGACACCCCTGGAAGCGACGGCCCCGGGGCGCTGGAAGGCTCGTCAGGCAACACGCGCAAGCCCCGGTGTCACCGGCGCAGACCACACAAGGCTCGCCATGCCCTCGGCATTGGGAACGCCCTTCGGGAGCCTGCCCCCATGTCGTGGAAAGAAGGCCGCAGATGTGAAGACGGACCCGGTCATGGCGAGCGGCCCCGCGCGGAGCAAGAGCTTCGGGATTGTGGCAGGTGGTGCGAGGTACATGGTTATGGTGATCACTATACAAAGGCATGCACCGCGGTCACGGAGCTGCGACGGGTGGTGGCCGAAGCTCGGGTCTCACCTCCCAGGCCCCTGGCGGAAGTCCAGGAGCGGCAGCCAAGAGGTGACCTCCTGCGAGCCTCCGCCAAAGAAGGTGTGCAGCACCGCACCATCAGCGTCATCACCGGAGGCTCCTTATCAGGGGCCCCTTTGGAGCAGTCGCAGCCCTGGATGCCGCCCCGCAGCATCACCTTTACCTCAGAGGACGCCAGGGGTGTGGAGTTCCCTCACCAAGACCCTTTAGTAATCCAGGCTCTCATCGCAGGCCATGATGTCAGGCGCATCCTCGTCGACGGGGGGAGCTCTGCGAACATCCTATTCACAGGGGCCCTCGAACAAATGGAAATTCCCCGAAGCCGCCTAGAGCCACCAGGAGCGCCACTTCAAGGCTACGGAGGCCAACCGCTGGAGGCCATAGGGCAAGTGTCCCTCCCAATTACATTCCGCCAGGAGAGCAACGTCTGAAGCGCGCACGTCGTCTTCGACGTCGTAGACATCCCGCACCCCTACAACGTCATACTGGGACGGCCCGCCATCAACTCCCTCGAGGCGGTCCCGCACCACGCCTTCCTGTGCATAAAGCTCCCAGGCCCGAAGGGCGTGATCACTGTCTTCGGCGACCAGGACCTCGCCAGGCGCGTCGAAGTCAGCGGCCGAAACTTACATCGCCCGGTGCACGCCCTCTCGGGCGCGCTCGACGACACGCCCTCCGCTCTGGGATGGACGCCTAAGCCTCGGCCCGAAGGGGGAGTCAAAAAGGTGCCGCTCCAGGCGGAGGGGCAATTTGTGTCCATTGGCGAGGGGCTCCCTGCGGAGGTTGAGCGCGATCTACTCCAAGTGTTCCGGGCCAACGCCGACATTTTTGCATGGTCGCCGGAGGACATCAGGGGCGTAGACCGTGTAATAATCGAGCACCGTCTGGCGGTCTGCCCAGACGCCAAGCCAATCAAGCAGAAGCTTCGCCGTATGTCCATAGATCGGCAGCACGCGGCCAAACTGGAGGTGCCGAAGCTTCTCCGGGCCGGGGTCATCCGCGAGGTCCACCACCCAGAGTGGCTCGCCAACCCCGTATTGGTCAAGAAAGCCAGCGGGGCCTGGCGTATGTGCATTGATGGGGACGGGGTCCCGATCTTCCAACAGGTTCTGGGTAAATTCGATTTGGTGGAGGCGCAACACAAATCGATCCGGCTTCCGAACGACACGTTCCGAACCCCGCAATCGCAGCACCACGTCTCCTCAGGTTATCAACCGTGCGCAGCCCGGTTGACCTCGCCAAGAAGGCTAATCCTCGCCTGCGAATCGAAGAACACAAGCAAGAACAAGGAAGAACACAACTGAATTGCAGATGGATAGATTTAGCACTCGAAAGTTGGGGTCTCACAAACCGATGAACGGCGAATTGTTCAAAGACAAATCAATCTAAGCAAAACCCAAACCCTAATGGTGGGGGTGGCGGCTGGATATAGAGGAGTTAGGGGCGTGCAAAACCCCTGGACGCGCCCCTAATGGGCTCCAACACGATACAAAGCCGATCGGCCCAAAAGACGGTGGCGCAGCACCCTGACAGATTCTGAACGCCCACTTGTTTCGACGATTCCTGTTGACTCAGAAGGAATTTTGACATGGGACCAAAGCCATTGGAAAGGTGGTCTTCTCGGCTTTCCATACATATGTGGAACGTCCAAAACGGAGTCCGGATGCGATCTGGGCGTCCGTTTTAGTGCGGTCTGGTCCTGGACTCCGAATTGGATTCGAAGTCGGTTTGAGTTGGGCCTCCAACATGATTCGACCGCCCTTGCTGGACTTGTGCGCCTTGTAGCCCTTCTCCAAGTATTTCCAGGTCCTCTCCATGGTTCCTAATCATAATTAAATCATTAGGTAGCAATCTATTCTCAAATGAACAAAAGAAAGTACTTAGGAACGAGCTCACCTGTAAATTCAATTGTCGGGCGCGAGCTCTAGTGATTGGTCCTTGAATGTCAAGTGGAGGAGTGTTGTATGTATCCGAAGAAGTGATGTCCTCATCATCCTCCCCCTCTTGAAGCGGAGTTGTCCTCAACTCAGCCTCATCTTCTTCTCCCAAGTATGGCTTCAAATCTGAAATGTTAAAGGTGGGACTAACCCCAAACTCGGGAGGCAACTCAAGTTTATATGCATTATCATTTATCTTCTCAATTATCTTAAAAGGACCAGCAGCTCTAGGCATCAATTTTGATTTTCTTAACTCAGGAAATCGATCCTTTCTCAAGTGCAACCAAACAAAATCACCCGGTTCAAGTTTAACTTCCTTTCGACCTTTACTACCAGCAATCCTATATTTTGCATTCATCTTTTCAATGTTTGCCTTAGTAGTCTCATGCATTTTGACAATAAAATCAGCACGGTCCTTAGCATCATTATGAACTCTCTCACTAGTTGGCAAAGGTAAAATATCAATAGGGGCACGGGGATTGAATCCATACACTACCTGAAAAGGACTTACCTTAGTGGTGGAGTGTTCCGCTCGATTATATGCGAACTCAACATGCGGCAAACACTCTTCCCACAACTTCAAATTGTTCTTCAAAATAGCTCTCAACATGGTAGACAATGTGCGGTTCACCACCTCAGTTTGGCCATCAGTTTGTGGGTGACATATTGTAAAGAACAGCAACTTTGTACCCAACTTGTTCCATAGAGTACGCCAAAAGTGACTCAAGAACTTGACATCACGATCTGAAACAATAGTAGAAGGCATACCATGCAAACGAACTATCTCTTTGAAAAAGAGGTCAGCAATATGAACGGCATCATCGGTTTTATGACATGGTATAAAGTGAGCCATTTTAGAAAAGCGATCCACAACAACAAAAATGCTATCCCTCCCCCTCTTAGTCCTGGGCAATCCTAAAACAAAGTCCATAGAAATATCTGCCCACGGAATAGAAGGAACAGGAAGAGGCATATATAAACCATGTGGATTCAAGCGAGACTTAGCTTTTTGACATGTAGTGCAGCGAGCAACAAACCGCTCAACATCTCGCCTCATCTTTGGCCAAAAGAAGTGTGTGGCCAGAACATCTTCTGTTTTCTTAGCACCAAAATGTCCCATCAAACCGCCTCCATGCGCCTCCTGCAACAACAAAAGACGAACGGATCCAACTGGAATGCATAGGCGGTTAGCTCTAAACAAATACCCATCATTGATCATGAATTTATTCCATGCTTGTCCATCTTTACAATGCAACAACACATCCTTAAAATCAGCATCAAAAGCATATTGTCCTTTAATAGTTTCAAGACCAAAAATGCGACAATCAAGTTGAGACAACATGGTATAGCGTCGAGACAAAGCATCAGCAATCACATTATCCTTCCCTTTCTTGTGTTTAATGACATAAGGAAAAGATTCAATAAATTCAACCCACTTAGCATGTCTACGATTCAAATTGGTTTGACTACGAATATGCTTAAGTGATTCATGATCGGAATGAATGACAAATTCTTTAGGCCATAAATAGTGTTGCCACGTCTCTAAAGAACGAACAAGAGCATACAATTCTTTATCATACGTGGAATAATTAAGAGCAGGACCATTCAATTTTTCACTAAAGTAGGCAACAGGTTTGCCTTCTTGCATCAAAACACCACCAATACCAATTCCGCTAGCATCACATTCGAGCTCAAAAGTCTTACCAAAATCCGGAAGTTGGAGCAATGGTGCGTGTGTAAGCTTGTCCTTCAAAAGATTAAAGGACTCCTCTTGTGATGGCCCCCAATGGAACACGACGCCCTTCTTTGTCAATTCAATCAATGGTGTCGCAATGGTGCTGAATTCTTTGACAAAGCGGCGATAAAATCCTGCAAGGCCAAGAAAACTCCGCACTTGGGAGACCGTCGTGGGCGTGGGCCAACTCCATATCGCCTCCACCTTGGCTCTATCAACCTCAATGCCCTGTGGAGTCACAACATAGCCAAGAAAAGAGACTCGATCCGTGCAAAAGGTGCACTTGTCAAGGTTACCAAACAAACGTGCATCTCTCAAAGCATTAAAAACAGCACGTAAGTGATTCAAATGTTCATCCATGGACTTGCTATAAATCAAGATAAAAGGACGTAAAACCTCGTTCATTAATCTCATGAAAGTGCTAGGTGCATTAGTTAACCCAAAAGGCATGACTAACCACTCATACAAGCCGAACTTAGTTTTAAAAGCAGTTTTCCATTCATCGCCAAGTTTCATTCTTATTTGGTGGTATCCACTACGCAAGTCAATCTTTGTGAAAATTATAGCACCACACAACTCATCAAGCATGTCGTCTAGCCTAGGAATAGGATGACGATACCTTATAGTAATGTTGTTAATGGCTCTACAATCTACACACATACGCCAAGAACCATCTTTTTTGGGAACCAAAAGAACAGGAACAGCACAAGGACTAAGGCTCTCACGTACGTACCCACGGTCCAAAAGGTCTTGGACTTGTCGCTGAATCTCCTTAGTCTCTTCAGGATTGGTCCTGTACGGCGCACGGTTTGGCAAACTCGCTCCAGGGATCAAATCAATCTGGTGCTCAATCCCTCGAATGGGTGGAAGTCCTGGAGGTATCTCATCAGGGAAAACATCTCTAAACTCCTGCAAAAGGTTAGTGACAGGAGCAGGCAAAGTGCAAGGCATATTATCAAGAGAAAATAAGGCATCTTTGCACACAAAAGCATAGCATGTATCATGAACATCATCAATTTCAGCAAGGTCTGATTTTGTGGCAAGCATAACAGAATTTTTCAAAGGGATTACTTGCTGTTTTTCAGATTTATCATGTTCCTTTGTATCATTAGCAGCAGCAACTCTCTCCCTATCGGCCTCTATAATCTCAGCTGGGGTCAAAGGCAGTAAAGTAACTTTCTTTCCCTTATGCATAAAAGTGTATTTGTTACTACTACCATGGTGTAAAGCATCATTATCAAATTCCCAAGGTCGACCCAATAAAAGAGAGCATGCTTGCATGGGAACCACATCACAATCAACATGATCAACATACCCACCAATGGAAAAATGGACTCGGCATGTTTGTGTTACCTTAGCTTTTCCAGAATCATTTAACCACTGAATATGATATGGATGGGGATGCGGTCGCGTGGTCAAGCCAAGCTTCTTGACCAAATCAGAACTCACCAAGTTGTTGCAGCTTCCTCCATCAATGATGACACGTGCACGCCGGTTCTTGATTGCGAAGAAAGTCTGAAACAAATTATGGCGTTGAAGCTTATCGGGTTGTTGTACCTGTGTGCTGAGGACTCGCTGCACAATGATGCTCCGTAGCGTCGCTGTGGACGCCCCACCAAGGACCAAGTCGTCATCACCACCGCCATTGTCGTCCGAGGCAGCAGCAACATCATCATCCTCCTCGACATCCGAAGTGCTGATGTAGCCTCCATCTTCTGTGGCGATGTATGCCCGTTGGCTAGGGCAATTCTTCTGCACATGACCAAGCCCATGGCAGCGATGGCACTGAATGTCGGAGGAGCGGCCCGTTGAAGCCACGGAAGAAGAACTCTTGGCTGGAACCTGCAAAGAATTTTTTGTAGCATCTGCAAAGCGTGTCGTGGAAGGTGGCTTCGGTGGCGCTGCTGCAATCTTGTTCACAGGTGGTGGAGGAGAACGAAAACTCGAAGAAGACTTGGGCAGTCCCGTCGATGTAGTCGTGCGCGGCGTGTAGAAGGGTCGTCCGGTGCTTGCCTTCGCTGATTCCTTGCGTCCCTGCAATTCTTTTTCTGCAAGCATAGCAAGCTGGAACAACTGGTTGACAGTAGTAAATTCTTTATAATCAACAATGTCCTGAATTTCACGCCGTAACCCCCCGTAGAAACGACAAATCTTATCATCCGTGTCCTCAACAACCCCACAACGCATCATACCCTTTTGAAGCTCAGCATAATAGTCCTGAACAGAACGATCACCTTGTTCTAAGCGCTGCAATTTTTTTCTCAAATCAAGTTTATATGTGGGAGGAACAAAACGATTACGCATATCTTCTTTTAACCGCTCCCATGTATCAGGTTGTAAGCGCATGTTACTTAGTTCATTCCACCAGATAATAGCAAAGTCCTTAAACTCACTAGTAGCTTGTCTAACTCTATGTTGTTCAGGAACCAAGTGAGAATTAAATTTCTGCTCTACCGTCATCTCCCAATCAAGATATATATCAGCATCGTAAAGACCAGCAAAAGATGGAATGGTAAACTTGACTTTAGCAAAAGGGTCGTCGTTACCATGACGGTTCTGGTTATTACCTCCCATACCCTGTCGGTTTTGCTGGAGACGCCGACGTAGTCGTGCATCTTGTGTCACCCGCCGATCAATGTTGCCATCCGCATCATACACTGTGTCATCATTAGGACGATGGCCATCATTGACAGGTGGCAGGCGTTCCTCCAATGTGTCCATCCGACCAGTGAGGTCAGCCAACCGCCGCTCCACCCGCTCAATGCCTTCCGTGGTGTTCAACTTGGCAATGGCGGCGACGATGGTGTCCATTCTCGCGCCGAGTGAAGCATTTTGTTTGTCGAGCGCAGCTTGTAGCTGGCCGCGACTAACACACTCGTTGAAATCGACCGGTGTCTCGCCCCCTTCGTCTCCTGCCATGGTTAGTGGAAACACAGGGAAAACAAAAGGATTATCCCTATCAACTACAAATGAAGGGCAGTGGGATCTCGCAAAGGAAGTGTCTTACCAAGCTCTTACAAGTGTTCTTACCAAAGCAGCAGGTGGTACAACCGGTGGCTGGTTCGTGAAACCATGACGAGCGTGGGTACGATTGCAAGGGTCAAAACTGTGCTATCCAGAAGTAGATATATGGAGCTTGGAAGGCCAAATATGTCAGTGGAACACAAATCAATAACAGATAGTAATGCTGAATAATTGTCCAAAGCACTGGTCCTAGTTGCTGGCCTAAATGTGTCCTATATCAGTGTTAGGATATGATGAACAAGGAGTCAAGATCAGAATAGTAAGGCAAAGACAGCAACAAAGATGGCCAGGCACTGAGAGACTTAATGCAGCATAAGCACAAAACAAAAGAATTTCTGTCACCTAAAACTGTGCTCTTTCTCTTTTTTTTTCTTTTTTTTTCTTTTTTTCTTTTAGGCACGGAACTCAGGTGCCTTTGCTCTCAGGCAAAACCAGGTGCCGAAATTTTTCTTTTTTGTTTCTTTTTTCTGTTATTTTTTTCACAAAGCAGAGCACAGAAATAGGAACCACACAAAGTTTCACCTCAATCTAATGTAAGGTGTGGCCTACAGAAAATAATGAATGTGCAGGAAATTCGGTGAATCAATTTCGGAGCTCGAGTACTGCACTTTCCAGGCCGAATTTGGGCAAAATAAATTCGCCGAAACCTGACGATGTCAGGTCGGTTTCGGATGCAAAATTTAATTTCACCCAATTTCAAAAAAAAATCTCCTGATTTCGAGTCCGTATGCAAAAGTTATGGCCGTTTGAAGATGGGACTCCGAGTTATGGTTTCTGTGGAGGCCGAAACGAAATCGGGTGGAGGGAATTGGTGGAAATTGGTGGCGGAAGCTCGGGGAATGGTGGGGGAAGGTGGTGTGTGATCACGAGACGTGAAGGATGACTCAAACAGAGGGTGGGATATGGGTGGGAAAACAAAAACAGAGGGTGGAAAACGCGATGGATGACGGCTAGGGTTTGTATGAAAGAGATGTAGCGGAAGCAAGACAACCCGAAACAAAACACGATCTAAACCAGCAACACAACTCGACTAAGGACACAAACTCAACACTACGGACTCTGGAATCAAATTGTGCAAAGGCTAAACGAGATCTAGGACAGGAAACAACCTATAACTACAATTTTTTTGTAGGGCTTTTTCATGGACTCTAGGATGAAACCGAAAACAACAAAGGAGGGTAACGTGAACCTGAAGGAACACCTGAAGCTCTGATTACCACTTGATGGGGACGGGGTCCCGATCTTCCAACAGGTTCTGGGTAAATTCGATTTGGTGGAGGCGCAACACAAATCGATCCGGCTTCCGAACGACACGTTCCGAACCCCGCAATCGCAGCACCACGTCTCCTCAGGTTATCAACCGTGCGCAGCCCGGTTGACCTCGCCAAGAAGGCTAATCCTCGCCTGCGAATCGAAGAACACAAGCAAGAACAAGGAAGAACACAACTGAATTGCAGATGGATAGATTTAGCACTCGAAAGTTGGGGTCTCACAAACCGATGAACGGCGAATTGTTCAAAGACAAATCAATCTAAGCAAAACCCAAACCCTAATGGTGGGGGTGGCGGCTGGATATAGAGGAGTTAGGGGCGTGCAAAACCCCTGGACGCGCCCCTAATGGGCTCCAACACGATACAAAGCCGATCGGCCCAAAAGACGGTGGCGCAGCACCCTGACAGATTCTGAACGCCCACTTGTTTCGACGATTCCTGTTGACTCAGAAGGAATTTTGACATGGGACCAAAGCCATTGGAAAGGTGGTCTTCTCAGCTTTCCATACATATGTGGAACGTCCAAAACGGAGTCCGGATGCGATCTGGGCGTCCGTTTTAGTGCGGTCTGGTCCTGGACTCCGAATTGGATTCGAAGTCGGTTTGAGTTGGGCCTCCAACATGATTCGACCGCCCTTGCTGGACTTGTGCGCCTTGTAGCCCTTCTCCAAGTATTTCCAGGTCCTCTCCATGGTTCCTAATCATAATTAAATCATTAGGTAGCAATCTATTCTCAAATGAACAAAAGAAAGTACTTAGGAACGAGCTCACCTGTAAATTCAATTGTCGGGCGCGAGCTCTAGTGATTGGTCCTTGAATGTCAAGTGGAGGAGTGTTGTATGTATCCGAAGAAGTGATGTCCTCATCATGCATCGACTTCACGACACTTAACAAGGCGTGCCCAAAGGACAATTACCCCCTGCCACGCATCGACCAATTGGTCGACGCTACCGCCGGGTGCGAACTAATGAGTTTCCTGGATGCTTACTCGGGTTATCATCAGGTGTACATGGCCAAAGACGACGAGGAAAAGACCAGCTTCATTACACCAATTGGGACCTTCTGCTTTGTTACAATGCCCTTCGGTCTAAAGAACGCAGGCGCCAGCTTCACCCGCCTCGTTGCTCTCGCCCTCGCCGCCCAGCTCGGGAGGAACGCGGAAGCCTACGTCGATGACGTGGTAGTCAAAACCCGGCAGCTCGCTTTGCATGGCCGGGACCTTCAGGAGACCTTCGACAACCTCAGGAAAGCCGGCATCAAGCTCAACCCTGACAAGTGCATCTTCGGCGTGCAGGCGGGCAAACTCCTGGGATTCCTCGTGTCCGGGCGGGGCATCCAGGCGAACCCTGATAAAGTCGATGCTATCTTGGGCATGGAGCCGCCCAAGACGACGAGGGACGTCTAGAGGCTGGCGGGCCGCATGGCAGCCTTAAGCCGCTTCCTATCCAGGGCGGCGGAGCGAGGTTTGCCATTTTTTAAGACACTCCGCGGGTGCGACGGATTCCGTTGGGATGGTGACTGTGCGGAGGCCTTCAACGCGCTCAAGAAACACCTGGCGAGTCTCCCCACTCTGGTTGCCCCAGCACCAGAGGCTCCCCTCCTGCTCTATCTGGCCGCCTCAGCCACAGCGGTCAGTGCCGTCCTCGTCTTAGAGGAAGGCGCTATACAACGGCCTGCATACTTCGACTCTGAAGCCCTCCAAGGTGCCAAGACGAGATATACAGAGCTCGAAAAGCTCGCTTACGCGTTGGTCATGGCTTCCAGGAAGCTTCGACACTATTTTTTGGCCCATCCAATCACAGTGCCTTCCTCATTCCCACTGGCGGAGATGCTGCACAACAAGGAGTCCACAGGGCGCATCGGCAAGTGGGTTGCTGAGCTCGCCCCGTTTTCCCTGGCATACGCCTCAAGGACGGCAATTAAATCTCAAGTCCTCGCTGACTTCCTCGCAGAATGGACCCCGGCCGCCCAGCCTGCTCAGAAGCATGATGACCCGGTCTGGATCCTCACCGTCGATGGCGCCTATGGCGTCGCGGGTGCGGGCGTGGGCGCGGTAATCGTCACACCCGAGGGGCAACGCCTATCGTACTCGGCGCACCTCGCGTTTTTGGCCACCAACAACACAGCGGAGTATGAAGTGCTACTCTTCGGCCTGACCAAGCTCAAGGCAATCGGTGCGCGGCGAGTGCTCGTCCGCACGGACTCGCGTTTGGTGGCCGGCTGTGTAGACAAGTCATATCAAGCCAAGGACCCCGAGCTGGCTAAATACCTTGCCACCGTAAGAGCAAGGGAAAGGCATTTCTTGGGCATCACGGTCAAAGCCATCCCTCGCGCGGAAAATGAGCAGGCTGACGCTCTCGCGAAGGCGGCCAGCCAGCAGCTGCCACCCCCTGACGAGTCATTTTACGAAGTATTGCCGCAGGCGGCCATCGCACAAGACAATCGGGACGCAGCTCTTGTTCACCATGTCGCCCGGCAGGGCGACTGGCGAGAGCCCATCTTTAATTTCCTGCAGGGCATCGCCGAGCCAGAGGACCATGCCGAGCTCCGGCGTCTGCAACACCGTGCCAGATCCTTCCAGGTGTTTGAAGGGACGCTCTACAAGCAGGGAGTTTGTGCACCACTCCTGCGCTGCCTCTCCCGGGAAGAAGGAAAGAAGCTCCTCGAGGAGACCCACGCGGGGGCCTGCGGGTCTCACCTCGCGCTGAGGTCATTGGTCGGCAAAGCGTTCAGGCAAGGCTTTTACTGGCCGACTGCCATCAATGACGCCCAGGACCTCGTGCGTCGATGCCAGGGGTGCCAGTGGATGGGGCGCATCATCCGTAGGCCCCCGACGAACCTCAATCCTATCCCCCCGGTGTGGCCGCTGGCACGCTGGGGCGTCGACATAGTGGGACCGCTCCCCCGAGCCCCAGGAGACCTGCGGTTCGTGGTAGTCACCCTGGAATACTTTTCCAGGTGGCCGGAGGCGGTAGCCCTATCCAAGATAACCTCGGCGGCCATGCAGCGCTTCCTCTGGCAGAATATCATATGTCGCTTCGGCGTGCCCAGGGAACTCACCATCGACAACGGCCTGCAGTTTGACGCTGCCCCATTCAAGGAGTTCTGCGGCGACATGGGCATCACGATTCGGTTCGCCTCGGTTGGGCACCCCCAGTCCAACGGAGCAGTCGAAAGGGCGAACGGTGCCATCTCCGCTGCCGTTAAAAAATGCCTAGTCGGGTTGCTGAAGGGCAGGTGGCCGAGCGAGCTTCACAGCGTCCTCTGGTCTCTTCGCACAATGGTAACACGCCCGACAGGGTTCACGCCCTTCAAGCTTCTTTTCGGCGACGAGGCGGTCACGCCTGAAGAAATCAAGGCTGGATCGCGGAGGGTCCTCGTCCAAGCGCCCGATGAAGAGCGTCGCGTGTCCCTGGACCTCCTGGACGGGGCGCGATCGAGCGCAGCCCAACACGTCGAAAAGTACGCACGGCGGACAGTACGTACTCGAGACCGGTCCGTGTATCCGCGAAGGTTCAAGGCCGGGGATCTCGTCCTTAGAACGGCACTTCATGCGGAGACCGTTGGCAAGCTGGAGTCCAAGTGGGAAGGCCCATACATTATGGCTGAAGCACTGCAGAAGGGAGCGTACCGCCTCGCCACACTGGAGGGGCAAACTCTCCGCCACACATGGAATGCGGACAAGCTGCGGCGATATTACGCCTAGAAGCGGGACAAAGGTTATAATGGCATCAGCCCCTCCTTGTACAATGCTCGCCCGCGCAAACGGGAGTTCAATAAAGCTCGATGTTTCCAAAAGTATCATCGTCTGGCCGCAATATGTCGCGGACTCTAAATAAGACGTAGCGTCGAGGTTCACCTCCGCACGCGAGAGTCCGCGGACTCTAAATAAGACGTAGCGTCGAGGTTCACCTCCGCACGCGAGAGTCCGCGGACTATAAATAAGACGTAGCGTCGAGGTTCACCTCCGCACGTGAGAGTCCGCGGACTATAAATAAGACGTAGCATTGAGCTCAGCTTCCGCACGCACCAGTCTGCGGACTATAACTAAGACGTACCATTGAGCTCAGCTTCCGCACGCACCAGTCTACGGACTCTAAATAAGACGTAGCGTCGAGGTTCACCTCCGCACGTGAGAGTCCGTGGACTATAAATAAGACGTAGCGTTGAGCTCAGCTTCCGCACGCACCAGTCTATGGACTCTAAATAAGACGTAACGTCGAGGTTCACCTCCGCACGCGAGAGTCCGCGGACTATAAATAAGACGTAGCGTTGAGCTCAGCTTCCGCACGCACCAGTCTACGGACTCTAAATAAGATGTCGCGTCAAGGTTCACCTCCGCACGCGAGAGTCCGCGGACTATAAATAAGACGTAGCGTGGAGCTCAGCTTCCGCACGCACCAGTCTACGGACTCTGAATAAGACGTAGCGTCGAGGTTCACCTCCGCACGCGAGAGTCTGCGGACTATAAATAAGACGTAGCGTCGAGGTCCGCCTCCGCACGCACCAGTCTACGGACTCTAAATAAGACGTAGCGTCGAGGTTCACCTCCGCACGCGAGAGTCCGCGGACTATAAATAAGACGTAGCGTTGAGCTCAGCTTTTGCACGCACCAGTCTACGGACTCTAAATAAGACGTAGCGTCGAGGTTCACCTCCGCACGCGAGAGTCCGCGGACTATAAATAAGACGTAGCGTTGAGCTCAGCTTCCGCACGCACCAGTCTACGGACTCTAAATAAGATGGAGCGAATAGCATCCGGCAGCGCCTCCGGCCGGCCAGGAAGATCCAGGTGAGGGTTTGCCAGCTCCTGCATATGCCTACACCCACGGGTGTGGAGCATGCCGAGGGCAGGGCACGTGCCGAGATAGCCGCAGTGCTCCCCGAAGGTCTTGACGCTGCGAAGCGCGACGCCCGCCCCCTCCTCGATCAGCCTGAGCGTCTCCATCAGGTCCTCCGGCTTGTGGGTGGCGTCGGGCACATCAACGCATAGATCGCGGAGGGCCCGGTTCAGGGATTCCATGGCCCCCCAGGCCGACGTGGACGCGTCGTCCAAGGTGCGGGCCTTCCCTGCAAGAGTCTCGGTCAGCTGGGTCTTCTCCCCCTCCAAGGCGGCAATCTGCTGCAGGAAGGAGGCGCGTTCCTCTGCAGCGGCGCGTTTGGCTTCCTCAGCCTCGACTTGCAGGGATGACAAGGCACCCTCCAGCGCGTGGAGCTCTTCGTCCTTTGTCGCGTGAGCGTCATCCGCTTCGCGAAGCCTGGCTTCTAGGGCCCTCCGCTCCCGGACGCGGGCCTCGTCTAGCGCGTCGCTGATGACAAGCGTCTGAAAGCAGCAATGTAAGTCACCAGGCGCCCAGTAGCGCCATACAAAATGCACGGCACAGGTGGTCTCCCTCGCATGATGATAGCATCCGCCGGTCAAGGCTGCCACTGGCGCGTTCCGTGGCCATGGTGAGAGCGCGGAGTATCTCCAGTCGCGGGAGGTAGTCGGACAGGACGGGTTCGGACCCCACCGCGTCGAGGGCTGCGGAGGCGTCGGCTGCTTCGACAGCGGCAGATACCGGTGCGACACCCTGTACAAGGTTTTGGACTTCGCGCACTCCCCTGTTGCTCGATCCTTCACCGTGTCCGGGAGACGTCGTCTCGCTTGAGGCTGACGGAATGAGCGAGCAGATCGGAGAGAGTTTCGCGAAGTCGAGCGGCGAGAGGGAGCCACGCTTACCTCCTGCCCCCCTCACCGCAGTAGGGGGTGGTGTCTGTTCGGCCACCAATCGCGGCGTGAGCGCCTCGGTGGTCGGGGGCGAGGCCCCCTCGGCGACATCGGGCGTCACAATCCCAAGCATGGGGCCTGCAATGTTGTAGCGACCCTTCGGAGGCGGGGGAGACTGCATCCGAGGGTGTTTCGGCTCAGGAGCCGAGGGCGATTCCTCCGAGACGTTAGCGGCCGCAGCTCCTACTCCACCTTCGGTCTCCGCCGCGCCAGACGTGTCCCTGGTGGTAGCAGCACCAACGGCCACGGCCCTCTTGTCAGGCGTAACGTTCCTTTCCTGGTGGTAGCTGCCACCCGTTCGAAGGGTAGGGGACGGAGCGCGCGTGTCCACTTCGGCTAGGCGCCAGCTCCGCTGCCACCCGTTCGAGGGGTAGGGGACGGAGCGCGCGCGTCTACTTGGGCTAGGCGCCAGCTCCGCTGCCACCCGTTCGAAGGGTAGGGGACGGAGCGCGCGCGTCTACTTCGGCTAGGCACCAGCTCCGCTGCCACCCGTTCGATGGGTAGGGGACGGAGCGCGCGCGTCTACTTCGGCTAGGCGCCAGCTCCGCTGCCACCCGTTCGAAGGGTAGGGGACGGAGCGCGCGCGTCTACTTCGGCTAGGCGCCAGCTCCGCTGCCACCCGTTCGAAGGGTAGGGGACGGAGCGCGCGCGTCTACTTCGGCCGCAGCCCCTAGTCAAGTTCGGAAAAATTCACAGGCCGCAGGGACGGAGGGGGCCAAAGGACTCGGCAACATGGCTTCGGCCCTGTGAAGCCCTTCTCCATGAGAGGCTCCTGTTGTAGGGGTGGCCCCCACCTAAACCCAGCAGGCCTGATAGGAGGTTATAAGGCCCAGACTAGGCCATGTGTAATGACATAAATGCCCCTGAAGGGGATGATCAGCTGTAAGGGTATAATTGTAAAAGCACTCCCCATGTATATATGGGGAGGACCCAAGCCATTACTCATCTCCCTCACTCTCCACTGCCATTTCTCTCTCTGTTTGGTCTGTAGCCACAACAGTGTTAGCAAGACCTTCAATGTCTCCAATCTTTCTCCTTTCTTTGGATCAGCAGAGTCGAGGATGACTCCTTTTTCAAGAGAGGGAGGATGATGAGGACATCCCAGACAACCAACCATTATCGCAAGTAAACCAAGACGTGACTCACACAATCCATAAAGAACCCCGTGTAAACCATGGAGCAAACCCAGCACCAATTACACAAGTTGATGGACAAATTACACCAAACAAAATATGTCATGTAGTGAAACAAGGACCGCTTACACGAAGTCGCGCTAACAAGCTACAACAACAGGTGACTTCACTCCTTGCTGAAATTCACTTTAATGTAACCGAGAACTTTACACAACCTAAATCATGTACATTATTGTTGCTCAGATTTATACATGAGGAAATAGAGGATAATGAAGTGGAGGATGGTCACGCTGAAAATGAGAAAGATTACACGGAGGATGCACAAGTTGAGGAAGGTTACACAGGCAAGACTACAGCTTACGTACACAGCAAGAGCTGCAACTTCACGTGGATGGACGTACTAACCTTTGAAGTTCTGGGCGTCATAATATATATGGTTGGAAAGCTTATCAAGTCTATTTTCCAACGCAACAAACGGTGCATCATTTGGACTTCCCAATCAGGAGTAATGACCCTTTTAGTAGAGACTGCCAGAAACAGTCAAACAGCCGCGCGAGAACTCGAGGAGGCTTCGTAAATGCATTTCCAACTGGCCCTTCACCTCCTAACGTGAAGAGTTCAGTTCACACCTTGCTGGGAGGGTTGTTCCCAGTATAAATAACCTCTTAGAGCTACCAATTAAAGGACTTTTGATAACTTGATAAACCAATACATGGTATTGCAGCTGAGCTGCCGAGTGACTTACTCCCTTGTTCTTGCGAGTTCTTCTTGGGCTGGCGAGAGATCTCTCTGAGGTCTCCTAATTCGTGCTTTTGGCTCCCAGGCCTCTTGTGTGGATTGGTGCTGGTTTGTGGTTCTGTGGTCGTTTGGAGATCGGGTCGGAGTTCAGAAGGCTTTGGATCGTCCCTCCCCGTCACTTGGTCGCAACCAACCTTGGCAGGTATAGAGCCAATTACCCTTGCTGTTTCAGCTAGTTACCCTTGATCCGTCAACCTACTGCCGTGAAGATCGGGCCACCCTAGCGTGTTCACATCACAAGGATATGACATAAATGGGTACACATTCTATACACATGCTTAGGATGTAAAGAGCAGTAACCCGAAAAGCGGTTTCCGCATAGATGCACTCACTACCGATGGGTTGAGAAACTCGTACTATGGCTTTATAGAAGAGATTTAGGAGCTCGACTACGTGGTTTTAAAGATCCCTTTATTTTGGTGCCATTGGGTGCATCTCCCACAGGTGAAGGTCGACAAGTACGGTGTCACTACCGTGGACCTCCATTGTGTCAGATACAAAGACGAACCATTCATACTCGGTAACCAAGTTGTTCTAGTTTTCTATGTAACCGATCCGACAAATAAGAAGCGCCATGTAGTTTTTCTCTGGAAAAAGGAGAATTGTCGGAGTATAGAATGCAGTGGATGAGGATGAATACAATCAATTTGACAAGTTATCTCCTTTTGTAAATGGCATAAGGGTCGACGACGAACAACGTGACGAAACTAGTTACATATGCATTGATCATCATAAAGGGCTAATTTTTAAAGGAAATAAGCAAGTGGAATGAGAAAGTGCGATATATATGTGGGCATTTGCATTTATGTATATAACAATGCATGTATGTGATGTATATGTGGGCATTTGCATTTATGTATATAACAATGCATGTGTGTGATGTATTTATAAATTTTCATTTATGTATTTAACAATGCATATGTGTGATGTATTTGTGAATTTGCATTTATGTATATGTGAAAATATGTGATATATAGGTGAATTTTGAGAATGAGTGTCATACATATGTGTCTCTATGTTCATTGGGCTGTTGTAAAGAAATACTAATAATTGGTCATATTACAGTGCCTGATGGTTGGTGTAGAGTTATTCATTGTGCTGTTGTAAAGAAATACTAATAATTGGTTGGTGTAGGTAATAACTCCAGTGTGAGGCAGGAAAGGGCTTAATACAGACGGTTCTAGTTTAGAACTGTCTGTGATAACTATATCACAGACGGTTCTAAACTAGAACCATATATAATAAGCCTTCCTATATATAACCTCAGGCTAGGGTTTTGCACGTACGCTGCAGTTATAGATCTACATACCGTCTTGCCGCTCTCCCGATCTAGCCCGTCGCTGTCTCCTTCTCGGATCTCCCTCCTTCTCATGTCCACGCCATCGCCGCCACCTCCTCGGACCTCTGTCCCCAGTCGCCATCAACCCCCGTTCACGCCGTCGCCGCTGCCTCCTCGGACCTCCGTCCCCAGTCACCGTTGACCCGAGCCGTGGTGACCAGTGAACACTCCCCTTTCTCCTCTCCTCTCCTCTCCTCTCCTCACCGTCGACCCCCGTCCCCTTTCTCGGTTCTTATCGATGAGCCGTGGTGACCTGAGCATTTTTCATGAATTAAGATTATGCTGTTGTACTTGGTTTAACATTGATTAGCTAAAAGATTTTGACCCAAGTCTTTTGTTCATAATGACTTGACTGAGATAGAGTCTTTCTTACTAAAAAATTACTCTAGTGCATTAATTCAACCATTTACTAAGATTCTTACTATATATTAATGTTGCCTGGTTCTGAGCAAAAAATACATTCCCTTATTCTATGGGATGGTAGGATATGAATGTTTAGGCGCTTCATGTGAGAACAATACATTAGAAAGTATATTTAAGATGAATGAATCTTACTATTCTTGTGTGTATCCAAGTGCACTTGAGTGCATTCACAAGGGCCTAATGTTTTGAATAGGTTAACATAACTTGGATTCAAATCATTGCTATTTTGAAGCAAAATACATCATAGACCTCGGCTAGCTTGGTTTTTGATGGACGTAATGATCACATGGTGCTACAGAATGTGCTTGTTTTGCATTGTAGAAAACTTATAGGTCTATATCTTTGGCTTAGATCATGTTATATGTGGTTATTGGCACTTACAGTCTTTTGTTCTTTATCAATTGGGACAAATTTATATACTGTTTGAAACGTGCTTTAATATTGCTTAATTATACTGGCTGATTATTGTGAAAAGAGATGCTTGTGGGAATGGTCTTGTACTAAGATTGGATCACAAATCTTGAGCTCTAGGTTAGTAGTCCTTTCGGTTTTGCTAGAGTAGTCAGAATTCTGTGCAGTCTGTGATCACCTGTTTGGTAGATTAGTAGTCCTTTCGGTTTTGCTGGATTAGTAGTTCATGTTGTAGATTCAAGGTTTGGAGCTACGAATTCACATTTCTTAGAGCTCAAGGTTTGGTTCACATTTGACAGACTCAATCAATGAAGAGTATAAGACCGTAGTAGTGGGATGGCCAAGATTAAAATCTTAGAGCTACGAATTCACATTTCTTAGAGCTCAAGGTTTGGTTCACATTTGACAGACTCAATCAACGAAGAGTATAAGACCGTAGTAGTGGGATGGCCAAGATTAAAATCTTAGAGCTACTAATTCACATTTCTTAGAGCTCAAGGTTTGATTAAAATCTTGTGTAACCCTACATCTGAGAGCAACTAAAACCATTCTAACATGCTGAATTTAATCTTTTATGTCTGGCTACTTTTGATAGCAGCATGTTACTTCAATGATCTATATCTCAAATCTGAGTATATGCTGGTTTTAGACTATTGCATGATATGTTCTTTAGATGGCTTAATATTTCCACCTATTTATATCTTGAAGAAGTCATCTTTATATCCAACATGTCATCCGCGCATTCTTCAACATCATCACCAGATACATCTGCTCCAAATCAAAACACTAAGGAAGAGGACTGTCGAAAAAGCCTGAGGGACGATTTACCATCACAGAAGTCGATGGATCTGGGACCCCTCTCCTTCCTCGCAGAGCAGCATGCGCATTCCAAAAAATGGTCGGAATAGTTGCACGAGAACGAATTGAGATCACATTCGATTCGTGGAAGACTGTGACTGAGACTCAGGAACGTGAGTTGCTGATAGAAATATTTGCATCGTTCGAGATCCCAGAAGAACACCAAGACTCTGTGCAACGACATGCCTTGCTAGCAGCGTGCAAAGCATGGAAGAACTTCAAGAGCGTGCTTGTCAAGAACATCGTGGAGAAGGATCTAACTGTCCATCCCAGTCAGCTGGGACTGGAGTACGTCTGCGTGGAGGTAGCTGGAAACCAGAAGTGTCCGCAGCTGCCCTATCTCCTGAAGGGCCCGTCCGTAGGCGTTAATCATCGCCTGGGTCAACTGGACCTGATGGGTCAGCCGTGGGTCATCCACGGGGTCCGGATACTCTGGAACTGGCCCTCCTGTGTACAAGATCGGGAAGAAGGAAAAAGGAGTCTGGGCTAGCTCTAACCCGTGCTGCTGCATCAGTCTGGCTGATGCCAGCTGAGCGGCGTCCTGAATCGCGTCGGAGCGGCTGCCTCGGGGATGAACGGTGGAGGCGATAATAGGGCTGAGGGCACCCTCACGCGCATAGATAAAAGCCACCATGATCCAGGACTCACGGCCCTGAACCAGTGTCCTCCGTCCTCGGAAGATAGGCGGCTGGTCGTAACGCAGAAACTGCAGCATCTGGCGAAGTAGCTCTATGTGCTCGAACTCGGTCTCAGCGTGAGAAAGGAAGTCCCAAGCGAGTGCAGACGAGGATCCGGCCATCTACAAATTTGAAGAAACAAGAGGTCAGAACAGATAAAATAAAAAGATCTGTAGAAAAGTAAAGATTCTAAGAGTGATAAGAGTAGGAAGCAATAACTCTACATTTTATCAAAAGTTTTATTAATACTTTTAAATTAGACACGAGCCTTAGGGTACGACCATTCTAACTAGGTTTCCTACAGTCGTATGCTCTGATACCAGCTCTGTCGGACCCTGGGTTTAACCAACCCAAAATCCTCTGTGAAGATAGTGCACTATTCCCTGGATCAGTAGATAGTGCTCACAGAATACATCACTGGATCATTTCATACACGGTACTGTCCATATTATTACAATACCAGAGTGCAAGTGACCCGCATAGGGACACGCATTACAAAAGGGGCCGTCAAGCCAAATAAGTTCAATATGCAAATAACATAACAGCGGAAGCAAGATAGGGGAACTCATCACCACACAGGCAAGTGACCGGATAACCCAGGTGCGGTTAATATTATCCAGCGAACTGGCTAACCTTAAACGCACCTAATTTATTAGCTTGGTCGACCAGACTGTGGGGAGATGCTAGAATCTATTCTAACTATCACCATCTTCATGTCCTTCTTCGGCTTGGTCCTGGTAGAACTCGTACTGTCCTTGATTTGCAAGCTCTGGGGAAAGGGGTGTAGCGAGCGAGTATGAGCACAACAACCGTGCTCTGCGAGCCAACATACAGGATGCAAGTACTAGTATGCAAGGTTGATTCAAGGAGGGCTTAGGCTCTTTTATTTGCGCAAAGCAACAGTTGTAATTATCATATTTACAAACCGCTAGTTCTAGCATTTGATAAGACAAATTTTGATAAAGTTAAATTGTGCAGTATGTACAGAATAGTGTTGGTTCCATCCACCAGTTACATGGTTCCAATCACCAATGCTAAATTTTAGATATTCATAATATCACTGGAGTACTTCCCTCCAGGAAAATTCAAAGCTTGGAGTACCTCCCTCCAACAATTTCTCTTCCCAACCCAAAAGTTTTTGAAAATAGAACTAACTCGAGCAAGTTCCCATGTCCGCCCCTAACCGTGGGCACGGCTATTCGAATAGTTTATACTCTGCAGAGGTTGTACACTTTACCCATAAGAGATAAATTATCCTAATAGCCTGCACACTTCCTTAGGCATGAGGCCCAGATAATCTATCACATAGCCTTTACCTTACCCTGATTTAGCTAAATAACACCCGCTGAGGTTTCACCGCTGACGGGCTAAATCCACCACAGTCAGAGGCCCCCTCTTGCGCCATCTGGGTACAGTCTTTCCCTGTATTTAACTAAGTCCTGACAAGTTAATCAGCTAGGTCATACCCATATAGACATGTGGTCGTACTGTTTTACATAAGGAGGTTGTCACAAGATTCAGTCCTTAATTTGTCCGGGCGATTCTATCCACAACCCAGGTTCTCGTGCGACATCAGCACCAACCACACTTTGCCATCCGCCCAGACATGAATAGCATGTTTTTGAGGGTTTTGAGAAGCATAAAATAGTTGTAACGAAATACTCAGTCACTTACATCCCATGACTATCCCAAATCAAGTTCTTATGTTTTTGAAATGTTAATGATCAGGACGACTAGTGCCCTGGACTTGACCAGACTAGCATAGCATAAATTGACTTATAGCTAATTTCGTTAACATTATTATCTATGGTGACAAGGGACAATTGTTTCAAGTTATCAAGGGGTGGCATATTAGATTTTACTAGAACATCAAGCGGGTATATAGCTACCTTACAACTTTAACATATACGTTTACATGAAATAGCGCATGCAGTTTGAGTAATTAAAGGAAAATAACTTTGCAAGAATTTAGGAGCAAAATGATCAAATGCTGACTCGCCTTGGTCATAGGCAGGAGGATCTTGCTGTTCTTGAGGTAAGTCTTCTTGGGGTTCAGGAGCAGCTTCGAACTCTACTCGATCGCGAAGAACTGGTGCAACATACAAAAGCAAAAAGGACTACTAAGCATAAAATAATGAGGAAATAAACTCCAAATTGAACCAAACCGAAACCAACAGAAAGATAAAGAATTTAGTAAATTTTAGAAACAAGTTTCACTCCAATCGGAGCTACGACGAGAAAGAACGAGCTCTTCAAATTCTTAATTTCAGGAAAATCCCAAAAATAACAGGGGAGAGAGAGTTCTTTCTCTGACATGCGGGTCCCACGGGTTTTATTTTAGAATTTCATTTTTATTTTTTGTTAATCGTCCAGAGACTGACGGGTGGGACCGGGACACTGTGCAAACAGTAAAGGGGGCCCACTCGTCAGTGGTTCATTTTCCAAAACCCGGTTATTAACAATTTTTAATTCGTTCTGCGGGGCCCACTGGTCAGTCCAACATTCCGTTTTAAACCGCCCGGGCCCACGGGTCGGTGGTTGATTAACGTGGGCTAACCACCACGGTTAACGGCTAACCGGTGGTTAGTCACGCGGGAGCGGAGCTCCTCTGGGCCGAGCGGCGGCGAGACTCACCGGCGGGGAGAGGGCCACGGCGGCGCAGGGTGACGCTCAAAATGGTCGGCTTGACCCCGTGCGCACCGGCCGATGGTTTGAATCGGCGGAGGGGAGCTGGGTGTCGATGGCGGCGGGGTGAACGGCGGCGGAACCAGGGGAGGCGCGCGACGGCAAACCCTGCGACGAGAGAACAATCAAAGAGCAGGGGACCTTCTTTGGGTATCCCGAAACTCACCTGAGCAGAGAGAAGAGCTTGGGGAGGTCCGGAGAGGGCTGGCGGCGAGGAGCTCAAATGGCGGAGGTGGTCGGCCGGTGTTGGGGAAGACGAGGCAGCGAGGCTCGATTTACTCGTGCAGTTGGAGTCCGGTGGTGCCGAAGGTGGTGTAGGCGCAGGGAATCGACCCGAGGTGGCCGGAGTCGGCGGTGGAGGGGGACAGCCGGAGTCGAAGAAGAACCGGGCGCCGGGGAGCTACAAAGGGATAAACTTCAATTAATTACGCGGGGAGCTTCCTGGGAGCAAGAGGAACTCGGGGAAAGGAGCTACGTCGAGCGTGGGTGGCCGGGAGGGGCGGGCGACGGCGGCGAGCTGAGTACCAGGCGGCGGCGTCAATTTTGTTGGATTAAGACATGGCTAAAAGGGGAGTGAGGCGAGCTGCATTCGGCGCACAAGGAGGCTTTTATAGCCGAGCGAAGCAAGTCCGGGAGTGAGCGAGTAAATGCAGCCGAAGCTCCTCCCACGAAGCGCAATCGAGTGCTGCGTGCGTGGAGGGGCTATCGCCGAGCTAGGCGGGGGAGGGATTAGCTGGCATTAGGCGCACTCATGGCCGCGGGTGAGGAATAAAGACGCGCGGGGAAGAGGCGATGCAGCTGGGTGGCTTGAAGGCGGAGCACGGCAGCGCGGTGGCGATGACACGCGGGACGGTCGGTCCAATCAGCGGCGACGGGCACTCATGGCGGCACTTGAAGTCGGGGTGGCGTCCAGCCGGCAACCGGCCATTGATGGCGCGGAGTTGACAGCGGGGTCGCCGATCTTCGGCAGCTGGTCGTCATGGCGAGGGGGAGGGCGACGCGCGGGGCGCAGGCCTAGCGTCGCTAGAGCGTCTAGAGGCGCGGCGGTGCTGCCACGAAGCCTTGAAGCTAGCGGGGAAGGGGTAAACCGGGGGCGGCACGCCTGGTGCTGCGGGCGGAGGCGGGGAGCGCGAGGAGCAGGGCGTCGGGAGGAGGAAGAAGGAGGGGGCGGCGCTGGGCTGGGCTGGCCGAGGAAAAGAAAGAGGCAAGCGGGCCGGGCCGGGGAAATGGAATAAGGGGGAGGGGAGAAAAGGGTTGGCCCACCCGGGAGAAGACTTTAGGGGGTAAAATCCATGGGCTGAAAAGAAGAAGCTCTAGGCAACAAAAGAGGATTTTTAAAATGCAACACAAACTTTAGAAATTGAAATACCAAAATTACCCTTTTTAACAAAAATTAAATTACTTTTTAGCAATAAAAAGACAGGCCCAAAAATAGGATGTTACAAATCCTACCCCCCTTAAATGGAATCTCAACCCCGAGATTCGAGCTACTCTGGAAACAAGGAAGGATAATCCAACTTGAGCTGATCTTCACGTTCCCAGGTCGCTTCTTGTTCGGAGTGGTTGCTCCACTGAACTTTGCAGAGTCGGATAACCTGACGTTGGGTCCGCTTCTCCATGGTGTCAAGGATCCTGACTGGCTGCTCTGGGTAGGTCAAATCCTTTTGAAGACTAATTGACTCAATTGGAGCTTGCTCTTCAGGGACTCGAAGGCATTTCTTGAGTTGAGAAACATGGAACACATTGTGTACTTCCAATAAGCTGTCAGGTAGCTTTAATTGGTACGCGACTTCTCCACATCTTGCGGTTATAGGAAAAGGACCAATGAACCTTGGTGCAAGCTTGCCTTTTACTTTAAATCTTCGAACTCCTCGAAGGGGTGATACCTTGAGATAGACATGATCTCCCACCTCAAAGGATAGATCTCTATGGCGATTATCAGCGTAGCTCTTTTGCCGGGATTGGGCAGCTTGAAGACGATCCCTAATTAATCTGACCTTCCCTTCTGCCTGCTTGAGGATCTCTGGTCCAAACACATACCCTTCTCCTACTTCTGACCAATGAAGGGGAGTCCTACACCTTCTACCATACAAGGCCTCGAAGGGTGACATTTTTAGACTCGACTGAAAATTGTTGTTATACGAAAATTCTGCATAGGGTAAACATCTTTCCCAATCCGAAGTGAATTCGAGGGCACAAGCCCGAAGCATGTCTTCCAGAATTTGGTTTGTCCTTTCAGTCTGCCCATCTGTCTGAGGATGAAATGCTGTACTGAAAGCTAGATGGGTCCCTAATGCTTCATGTAGGCTAGCCCAAAAACGCGAGGTGAACTGGGAACCTCGGTCTGAGACTATCCTCTTAGGTACTCCATGCAAGCACACAATGCGGTTTACATATAGCTCAGCTAATTTATCTCCCTTATAAGTGGTCTTCACAGGGATAAAGTGGGCAACCTTGGTCAGTCTATCCACAATAACCCATATGGAATCGTATCCCGACTTGGTACGAGGTAGGCCGGTTACAAAATCCATCCCAACTTCTTCCCATTTCCATTCGGGAATTTGCAAGGGTTGCAACAGTCCTGCAGGTCTTTGGGGCTCGGCTTTAACTCGTTGACACACATCACAACAGGCTACATACTCAGCGATATCCCTTTTCATACGAGGCCACCAATATAGTGTTTTAATATCCTGATACATTTTGGTGCTACCGGGATGAATAGTGTAAGATGAGCTATGTGCTTCCTTAAGTATTAATTCCTTAAGATCCTTATGATGGGGGACGAAAAGACGTTTCCCATACCACAATGTTCCTTGCTGATCTTCTAGCATTTTAGGAGCTTTTCCTTTAGTCATGAGGGCTTTAAATTTTTGAGTCCCAGGATGCCCCTTCTGAGCTGCCTTAATCTGGTCTTCTAGAGTTGGGTGTACTTCCATTGTAGCCAGGGTTCCCTGCCCAACTATTTCCATGTTAAGGGCTTTGATTTCCTCAAGGAGCTTATCATGGAATCCTTGCTCTATAATGGCATTGCAGTAAGCTCTGCGGCTTAAGGCATCGGCCACTACATTAGCTTTTCCAGGATGGTAGTGAACGTCCAAGTCATAATCCTTGATTAATTCCAACCATCTTCTTTGTCTAAGATTGAGATCTGCCTGGGTAAAAATATACTTGAGGCTCCTGTGATCAGTGTAGATATCACAATGATTCCCTATCATGTAGTGTCGCCAAATTTTCAGTGCATGCACTACTGAGGATAATTCCAAATCATGAGTGGGGTAATTATGCTCGTGGGGATGGAGTTGTCTGGATGAATAGGCTACAACCTTTCCCTCTTGCATAAGTACACATCCAAGACCTTGACGTGAAGCGTCACAGTATACCTCGAAATCCTTGTGTATATCAGGTAGGGTCAATACTGGAGCCGTTGTTAATCTTTTCTTTAGTTCCTGGAAACTCTTTTTACAGTTCTCAGACCAGTCATACTTTTTATCTTTCTTGAGAAGATGAGTCATGGGCTTGGATATCTGGGAAAATCCTTCGATGAAGCGCCTGTAGTACCCTGCTAGACCCAAGAAACTACGCACTTCTGTCACTAAGGTTGGCTGTTTCCACTCCAACACTGCTTCTACCTTAGAGGGGTCTACTGCCACTCCTGCAGAGGTTATGATGTGACCTAGGAAACTGACTTCTTGTAACCAAAAGTCGCATTTGCTGTACTTGGCATACAGCTGATGTTCCTTGAGGGTCTCTAGGACTAGCCTTAAGTGTTCTGCATGCTCTTCTACTGTCTTTGAATAGATTAGGATATCATCTATGAATACAACCACAAATTTATCCAGGAATTTCATAAAAACCTTATTCATCAAATTCATGAAGTAAGCTGGAGCATTGGTCAATCCAAAGGACATGACAGTATACTCGAATAAACCATAACGAGTGGTGAAGGCAGTCTTTGGAATATCCTCTGGCCTTATTTTAAGCTGGTGGTATCCCGATCTCAGGTCTATTTTAGAAAAGACTGCGGCCCCTGTCAACTGGTCAAATAAATCATCAATCCTGGGTAGGGGATATTTATTCTTGATGGTTACCTCATTAAGAGTCCGGTAATCTACACACAACCTGGCAGTGCCATCCTTCTTTCTAACAAATATCACGGGTGATCCCCAGGGAGATGAACTAGGCCTGATAAATCCTTTCTCCTGTAGATCCTCTATTTGTGTTTTTAACTCTTCCAATTCATCCACTGCCATCCCTATATGGTCTCTTAGCTATTGGGGCAGTACCTGGCTTTAGGTTAATTACAAACTCAATATCTCGATCAGGTGGCATACCCGGTAATTCTTCGGGAAAAACTTCTGGGTGTTCCCGAACTATAGGTGTTTCTTCCAGGGGTTTTCCTTCAATATGATGAACTGCAGCCTTTAAGGGAGGGCGATCCACTTTAACTTTTATGACCAGACTGGAGTGCTTGTTAAGTATGACCTTTCTATTAGCACAATCTATTATGCCTTGATTTTTGGCCAGCCAATCCATTCCTAGGATAACATCCAGTGTTTGGGATTGCAGGACTAACAGGTCTGCTGGAAGATTAAGACTTTCCATGGTGATTTCCACCTTAGGGCTTACTATGGTAGCAGTTAGAGGTCCCGCTGGTGAGCTTAACACTACTGGCCTTTTCAGCCTGAAGGTTGGTAACTTAGCTTTTGCCACAAAGCCCTTTGAAATAAAAGAGTGCAAGCCCCAGAATCAAACAAAACTTGCGCATGGATAGACTTAACAGAGAACGTACCCATTAATACTCCAGAAGCGTCCTGAGCCTCCTCTGCTGTAATGTGGTTCACTCGGCCCTGAGTTGGTGTGGAAGAAACTCTGGATGCTTGAGGGTTTTGGAAGCTTCTACTGGCTGCTGAAGACTGTGCTCTTGAGGCGGTGGCCCCTGCATTGAACTTGGTTGTGGTACCCTGACGGTCAGGGCATTTATTGGCGAAATGCCCCTTTGCAACGCAGTTGAAGCAATGCAAATTTGTAGCTGGATTAAGTGATGGGGTCTGCCCTGGAGGGCGAGGAGGACGAATGGCACTCCCTCCTGAACGTGGTGCTCGGTTTGTACCTGAAGGTGCCGAAAATGCTCCCTGACGGAAGGAGGGATTGTACACTGGCCTTGGTTGGAAACCACTTTGAGGTCTTGGTGACACCCATTTCCTTTTACGACTGGCTTCCAAGAGCTTTCTTTCGTTTTCCCAAATGAGAGCCTTATTGACCAGATGATGAAAAGTGGGGTGATCATGCAAGATCAATTGTGCTCTCATCTCTTCCTGCATCCCTTCCAGAAAGCGATCCACCTTCTCTTCTTCTGTTGCTATGTCTGTTCGGGCATACCGAGCCAACTGATTAAATTTAGTGAGGTAATCATTTACTGACATGTTACCTTGTTTCAGCATACGGAACTCATTCCTCTTCATCCTCATTATCCCAGAAGGAACAAAGTTTTGACGGAATACAGTCTGAAACTCGGACCATGATATGAATGGTTCGGCAGATTCAGTCTCTTCCCCTTCACTGGTTTCTTCCTCCTGTTCTCCTTCTTCTTCTGGTTCTTGCTGATCCCCTTGTTGTACAGTAGCAGCTGAGGTAGCTCCTCCATCTCTAGTTTCTTCTTCCTCTTCTTCTTCTGGCTCATCTTGAGAACTCCTTGTCCCACGAACTGCAAGAAAATTTTCCCACCAGGCTGCAGCGGCTCCCTTGAGTTGATAAGTAGCAAAGTCCACTTTATCCTCTTCTGCACAGCGAGCTAGACGAAGCTTCATCTCTGTATCTCGTAACCAATCTTCAGCTTCCAGGCGTTCATTGGCTCAGGAGAATGTCATTGGTCTTGTTCTTAAAAAGTCAGATAGCCTGGAGCTTCTGTTGGCTGAACCTGCTTGCTGTCCAGCTAGCATTGCATGCAAAATCTGAGTCTGTTGAGCCATTATCTGGGCTATGGTGGGAGGAGCTGGAGGTGGGGGTGGCAAACATCGACCTCGACCACGGCCACGTCCACGTCCACGCCCTCTACCTCGAGCGGTTGCCCTTCTGGTGTTAGGCGCCATCTGAAGCACATAAGATATTAAAACTAGAAAGAAAAGGGAGACAGGGGTACATATACGAGGGGTCACTAGCCCTCTAATCACACCACAGAAGAACCAAATTAAGCTTGATAAACACATCAATAAAGCGTAAGGATTACATTAGTCCATTACAAAAGAGGGGTGGTATGACTCTTCGGTGGGGCCTACAGGCTTCACCGGGTCATATCATGCCCTCACAACGTCTACTACAGGGGGAGGATAGAGAAGTACAAAAGTAAGACTGGGAAAGTGCTCGTACAACCCAAAAGCCTGCCAGTGAGCACTACCAACACTATCCTGCTGCTACTACTAGTCTGCTCCTAGTCCAGGTCTATCGGAGAACGGGAGCGGCTACGGCTGAGGAGCGGCGACCCGGAGTCTGTGTCGGTGCGGGAGCGGGACCTGGTCGGAGAGCGGGTGAGACGGCGTCCACGACCGGAACCTGAAGTGTCGGCTGTCGGAGAAGCCGGAGGTGGGCGTACGCTCTTACGAGCGGTAAGCCGAGTGCGGAGCCCTGGGTGAGGAGTCGGTGCTGCGCCCCTGACAGTGGTAGCCGGTATGGGCAGAGTACGCCCGGCTGAAAGTGGTACTGGCACAGGTGCGAGAAGAGCTGGTGCTGCTGAAACTACTGCTGCTGACGAAGCCGGTGGTGGTGCTGTAACTGCTGCTGGTGCTGGAGTAGATGCCGCTGATGCTACTGCTGCCGCAACCGCTGCTACTGCTGGTGGAGGCAGAGGAGCTGGGATCCTCACAGGTGACGCCGGAGTGTAAGTCGGTGAAGACGGCGTGTAGTCGGCCTGGCGCGAAGACGATCAAGCTCCCTCTCTGCTGCCATACGGTCCCGCTCAGAGATAGCAAGAGCGGTGTCCATCCCAGTCAGCTGGGACTGGAGTACGTCTGCGTGGAGGTAGCTGGAACCAGAAGTGTCCGCAGCTGCCCTATCTCCTGAAGGGCCCGTCCGTAGGCGTTAATCATCGCCTGGGTCAACTGGACCTGATGGGTCAGCCGTGGGTCATCCACGGGGTCCGGATACTCTGGAACTGGCCCTCCTGTGTACAAGATCGGGAAGAAGGAAAAAGGAGTCTGGGCTAGCTCTAACCCGTGCTGCTGCATCAGTCTGGCTAATGCCAGCTGAGCGGCGTCCTGAATCGCGTCGGAGCGGCTGCCTCGGGGATGAACGGTGGAGGCGATAATAGGGTTGAGGGCACCCTCACGCGCGTAGATAAAAGCCTCCATGATCCAGGACTCACGGCCCTGAACCAGTGTCCTCCGTCCTCGGAAGATAGGCGGCTGGTCGTAACGCAGAAACTGCAGCATCTGGCGAAGTAGCTCTATGTGCTCGAACTCGGTCTCAGCGTGAGAAAGGAAGTCCCAAGCGAGTGCAGACGAGGATCCGGCCATCTACAAATTTGAAGAAACAAGAGGTCAGAACAGATAAAATAAAAAGATCTGTAGAAAAGTAAAGATTCTAAGAGTGATAAGAGTAGGAAGCAATAACTCTACATTTTATCAAAAGTTTTATTAATACTTTTAAATTAGACACGAGCCTTAGGGTACGACCATTCTAACTAGGTTTCCTACAGTCGTATGCTCTGATACCAGCTCTGTCGGACCCTGGGTTTAACCAACCCAAAATCCTCTGTGAAGATAGTGCACTATTCCCTGGATCAGTAGATAGTGCTCACAGAATACATCACTGGATCATTTCATACACGGTACAGTCCATATTATTACAATACCAGAGTGCAAGTGACCCGCATAGGGACACGCATTACAAAAGGGGCCGTCAAGCCAAATAAGTTCAATATGCAAATAACATAACAGCAGAAGCAAGATAGGGGAACTCATCACCACACAGGCAAGTGACCGGATAACCCAGGTGCGGTTAATATTATCCAGCGAACTGGCTAACCTTAAATGCACCTAATTTATTAGCTTGGTCGACCAGACTGTGGGGAGATGCTAGAATCTATTCTAACTATCACCATCTTCATGTCCTTCTTCGGCTTGGTCCTGGTAGAACTCGTACTGTCCTTGATTTGCAAGCTCTGGGGAAAGGGGGGTAGCGAGCGAGTATGAGCACAACAACCGTGCTCTGCGAGCCAACATACAGGATGCAAGTACTAGTATGCAAGGTTGATTCAAGGAGGGCTTAGGCTCTTTTATTTGCGCAAAGCTACAGTTGTAATTATCATATTTACAAACCGCTAGTTCTAGCATTTGATAAGACAAATTTTGATAAAGTTAAATTGTGCAGTATGTACAGAATAGTGTTGGTTCCATCCACCAGTTACATGGTTCCAATCACCAATGCTAAATTTTAGATATTCATAATATCACTGGAGTACTTCCCTCCAGGAAAATTCAAAGCTTGGAGTACCTCCCTCCAACAATTTCTCTTCCCAACCCAAAAGTTTTTGAAAATAGAACTAACTCGAGCAAGTTCCCATGTCCGCCCCTAACCGTGGGCACGGCTATTCGAATAGTTTACACTTTGCAGAGGTTGTACACTTTACCCACAAGAGATAAATTATCCTAATAGCCTGCACGCTTCCTTAGGCATGAGGCCCAGATAATCTATCACATAGCCTTTACCTTACCCTGATTTAGCTAAATAACACCCGCTGAGGTTTCACCGCTGACGGGCTAAATCCACCACAGTCAGAGACCCCCTCGTGCGCCATCTGGGTACAGTCTTTCCCTGTATTTAACTAAGTCCTGACAAGTTAATCAGCTAGGTCAAACCCATATAGACATGTGGTCGTACTATTTTACATAAGGAGGTCGTCACAAGATTCAGTCCTTAATTTGTCCGGGCGATTCTATCCACAACCTAGGTTCTCGTGCGACATCAGCACCAAGCACACTTTGCCATCCGCCCAGACATGAATAGCATGTTTTTGAGGGTTTTGAGAAGCATAAAATAGTTGTAACGAAATACTCAGTCACTTACATCCCATGACTATCCCAAATCAAGTTCTTATGTTTTTGAAATGTTAATGATCAGGACAACTAGTGCCCTGGACTTGACCAGACTAGCATAGCATAAATTGACTTATAGCTAATTTTGTTAACATTATTATCTATGGTGACAAGGGACAATTGTTTCAAGTTATCAAGGGGTGGCATATTAGATTTTACTAGAACATCAAGTGGGCATATAGCGCATGCAGTTTGAGTAATTAAAGGAAAATAACTTTGCAAGAATTTAGGAGCAAAATGATCAAATGCTGACTCGCCTTGGTCGTAGGCAGGAGGATCTTGCTGTTCTTGAGGTAAGTCTTCTTGGGGTTCAGGAGCAACTTCGAACTCTACTCGATCGCGAAGAACCGGTGCAACATACAAAAGCAAAAAGGACTACTAAGCATAAAATAATGAGCAAATGAACTCCAAATTGAACCAAACCGAAACCAACAGAAAGATAAAGAATTTAGAAAATTTTAGAAACAATTTTCACTCCAATCGGAGCTACGACGAGAAAGAACGAGCTCTTCAAATTCTTAATTTCAGGAAAATCCCAAAAATAACAGGGGAGAGAGAGTTCTTTCTCTGACATGCGGGTCCCACGGGTTTTATTTTAGAATTTCATTTTTATTTTTCGTTAATTGTCCAGAGACTGACGGGTGGGACCGGGACACTGTGCAAACAGTAAAGGGGGCCCACTCGTCAGTGGTTCATTTTCCAAAACCCGGTTATTAACAATTTTTAATTCGTTCTACGGGGCCCACTGGTCAGTCCAACATTCCGTTTTAAACCGCCCGGGCCCACGGGTCGGTGGTTGATTAACGTGGGCTAACCACCACGGTTAACGGCTAACCAGTGGTTAGTCGCGCAGGAGCGGAGCTCCTCTGGGCCGAGCGGCAGCGAGACTCGCCGGCGGGGAGAGGGCCACGGCGGCGCAGGACGACGCTCAAAATGGTCGGCTTGACCCCGTGTGCACCGGTCGATGGTTTGAATCGACGGAGGGGAGTTGGGTGTCGATGGCGGCGGGGTGAACGGCGGCGGAACCAGGGGAGGCGCGCGACGGCAAACCCTGCGACGAGAGAACAATCAAAGAGCAGGGGAGCTTCTTTGGGTATCCCGAAACTCACCTGAGCAGAGAGAAGAGCTTGGGGAGGTCCGGAGAGGGCTGGCGGCGAGGAGCTCAAATGGCGGAGGTGGTCGGCCGGTGTTGGGGAAGACGAGGCAGCGAGGGCTCGATTTACTCATGCGGTTGGAGTCCGGTGGTGCCAAAGGTGGTGTAGGTGCAGGGAATCGACCCGAGGTGGCCGGAGTCGGCGGTGGAGGGGGACGGCCGGAGTCGAAGAAGAACCGGGCGCCGGGGAGCTACAAAGGGATAAACTTCAATTAATTACACGGGGAGCTTCCAGGGAGCAAGAGGAACTCGAGGAAAGGAGCTACGCCGAGCGTGGGTGGCCGGGAGGGGCGGGCGACGGTGGCGGGCTGAGTACCTGGCGGCGGCGTCAATTTTGTTGGATTAAGACATGGCTAAAAGGGGAGTGAGGTGAGCTGCATTCGGCGGACAAGGAGGCTTTTATAGCCGAGCGAAGCAAGTCCGGGAGTGCGCGAGTAAATGCGGCCGAAGCTCCTCCCACGAAGCGCAATCGAGTGCTGCGTGCGTGGAGGGGCTATCGCCGAGCTAGGCGGGGGAGGGATTAGCTGGCATTAGGCGCACTCATGGCCGCGGGTGAGGAATAAAGACGCGCGGGGAAGAGGCGATGCAGCTGGGTGGCTTGAAGGCGGAGCACGGCAGCGCGGTGGCGATGACACACGGGACGGCCGGTCCAATCGGCGGCGACGGGCACTCATGGCGGCACTTGAAGTCGGGGTGGCGTGCAGCCGGCAACCGGCCATTGATGGAGCGGAGTTGACAGCGGGGTCACCGATCTTCGGCAGCTGGCCGTCATGGCGAGGGGGAGGGCGACGCGCGGGGAAGCTAGCGCACGGGGCGCAGGCCTAGCGCCGCTGGAGCGTCTGGAGGCGCGGCGGTGCTGCCACGAAGCCTCGACGCTAGCGGGGAAGGGGGAAACCGGGGCGGCACGCCTGGTGCTGCGGGCGGAGGCGGGGAGCGCGAGGAGCAGGGCGTTGGGAGGAGGAAGAAGGAGGGGGCGGCGCTGGGCTGGGCTGGCCGAGGAAAAGAAAGAGGCAAGCGGGCTAGGCTGGGGAAATGGAATAAGGGGGAGGGGAGAAAAGGGTTGGCCCACCCGGGAGAAGACTTTAGGGGGTAAAATCCATGGGCTGAAAAGAAGAAGATCTAGGCAACAAAAGAGGATTTTTAAAATGCAACACAAACTTTAGAAATTGAAATACCAAAATTACCCTTTTTAACAAAAATTAAATTACTTTTTAGCAATAAAAAGACAGGCCCAAAAATAGGATGTTACACTAACGCCCTTTCATAAGTACCCATTCCTGGAACCATAATGGGAAGAGTTTAAGGCGATGAATACGACTGAAGATTTTAGAAGTGCAAGTGCGGCGGACAAGGCCCACCAAGCAAAAAACACACACCCACAGACTTGGCACAGCTGGGTATGCGGGCAAAATCCTGCAGTAGAGGACGGAGGACGAACAGGCAATTCTGCGGGACACCGCTCCACCATTTGCCACGATCCCAGATGAGCGCGCTCGAAATTGGATTAGAGCGAGGTCATCTACCTCGTCATCCGGGGACATCTCTTTCCGAAACCCTACAGACTAGGAAGTGTCCCACCGCCTGATAAGATATCGACCGAACTACATAGCTTGTAATTACTCCACAACTTCGTAGGAAGCGAAATGACATGTTCGGCTCTTGCAGGAAGCGCTGAGTGTAAAATCTTCCCAGGGATCATTCCAGGCAAGTAGGGAGAGAGATATACTCTCCGCGGCCCTGGGAAACAAGGAGCACCCGTGTCGTATGAGAGGCCTTGGGCATTATGTTCCTTGGAAACATGGTTTCTCAGATGACTCCGAATTGTATCGGAGCAGGAAGAGAACCAAAGACGAGCGTGAGGCACGGCTACGAGAGGAGATCAAGGCATCTCTTAGAGAGGAGCTGGCTGATTACATCAGAGATGAGATGCGAAGATATATAGAAAATTAGCAGGCCACTGCCGCTGCTCCTGTGCTAGCCAGCCCCCCAACCGTTCGAGTAGTTGCGCGTCCAATTTTACGATGGAAAGCGAGGCCAGCTTCCCTATGGACGACATCCTAGTAATAATTATTATCTCTGGAATGCTCGATCCGTTGATAGGCCTATTGGAGTAGCTAATTTTGTATTGTTATGTAGGAGGCTACGAAGTGCATGCTTCAAGTGAGATATGCCTTCGTTCCCTTGTGCGCTGCTTGGGGCCTGGCATATCCGTCTACTCACGAGGCCATGGTGCACCGTACACCTGTAGCACCAGGCTTCAGAAAAGTTCATGTGGATGGTGTGCATGCCAATTTCGAGGTCGTCCCGCTACCGAAGCCCCCCAACGATGAGATCGTGACTCTAGGGCAAGCCATTGGAACATTCATCTAGTAGCCCAAAAGCGACATCTGCCTGGAAGCTTCTTCACCGGTGGTCGGTCCACAAGGGCAGTCTAAACCAAAGCTACATGCACTAGTGCCATCTCCACAATGCTTATCTCCACCGCTACCTGCACACGTGCCAAGTCCACGGGTGCTATTCCAGGTGAAGCAACTTCCATCGGTGGTGTCTTTACATTTGACTACCGTGAAGTCAACCTACAAGCGAGGCAGGGCCAAACCAAAGAAGACAGATGATGATATCCCCTACCTACCATTGGCCCGAAATTTATGCTAGGCGAGCCGATCGTCCTGGAAGAGCTCCTCCTAACCCTAGGATTTGGTTGCTAGAGATTACACTCTTAGTATATGGAACAGGCCAATAAGCCACAGGTAGAACATCGCTCAGGTTTCACTGTCAAATTCAGGCCGGATCATTTGCAGCACAACATTCATGATTGTGTCTTCGTGTTGACCTTTGAGGATTTATTTGATCTTTTCAATCTCAACGCTCTCGATGCCTCACTCATTCGATGCTGGATGCTGTAAGTGTGTATAATCACAGTCTCCATTCATATAATACCGATATATGTCATATATAATTTGTTGTTTTTCTATGTATATATATAGATACATGGTGACTGAAGCTAGATCATCCTAATCACCAATTGGTTTCCTGGACCCACGCTTGGTCACCATGGATACCATCAGTGAGGATGCATCCTTCGTCGAGAGCTATATTACAAAAACATTGCTGGCTCACCGCGATAAGGAATTTGTTCTTATGCCATACAATGAGTGGTTCCATTGGATTTTAATTGTAATTATAGCAAAATGGAACAAGGCAATATACCTTGATTCCTTAAGTAAGAACAAATTCGAGTACACAATTATCGCCCAATTACTCGATAGGTAAGTACATTTTCTCCATACATAACTATATTGTACTCTTTCTTTCCTTTCGAATGACTAAGCTAACTTTTTCAAATCACAAAGTTTGTTCACCACGTACGTTGTACAGACACGTGGCTCGACGGAAGGGGCCAAGCCCTTGCAACATGTTCAAAATTTTCGGGTATTCGCTAGTACACATTAATTAATCCTATACAACACTTGATAGTAATGCCTCTTGAATTAACACATTCTATTTTTTGCAGTGCCACCAGCAGCTGCCAGGCAACACGTGTGGATTCTACGTTTGCCACCATATGAGACTACTCCTTGATTCCTCGAAGATCACCAATTCTAAGGTTTGTCAATCTTCCCACATTTATTTCATACTTATCAGGTTATATATGTACACACATTGATATTCCTATCGATAGGCTGTGCCCATCTCTACAACTGCATTGCAACAGCCAGACCTTGCACAAATTTGAGGAGAGTGCGCGTACTTTTTGATGTCCAAAGTCGTAAATTCAAATGGAGAGTTCCACAACGTACAATGATTTTTTGTTTGGGATAAGATATTGACATTGATTGTAATTTTGTATTTGTTAATGAATATTTCATTTCATTTCAATTAATTGATTTGCGAAATGGATGTTTTATGTTTGTGAAATGAATTGAGATGTGAATTGGATGTATACATGTACATGTTGATCTGCTTGTTTCAGAGGGCATGGCTAGCATTTCCTGAGGCTAGCCAATAAATAGAAATAGGTTTAGGAGTAGAAGGGAATATCACAAACGGTTTTTAGTTTTTAGTTAAAAACCATCTGTGATATTTGCACCACAGACGGTTCGAAAGCTATCTGTGATGACCTCGTATCATTACTAACCCATAAATTCAGTCGGCTCACAAAACCGTCTGTGTTGACGTTTCTAAACCGTCTGTAATACGGTTTTCTATAATAGTGCACCGCACAGTTTTTCTTTCGTTGGCAGCAGGCACGTGGAGACCTACGCCAGTGAAAGAAGGTCCGGAATGGCGCTAGACAGGTGAGAGAAAATACTCGGTGCCCGAGGACTATGCCGAAGCAAATTTTGAGGCGCATGCAATCTAACTTACCATCAATAAAGAGCTGCCAAAAAAGATGGCATCATTTTTTCTATTCTATCCTTTACTTATATGAAGTAACTATGTTGCAAGGTTGTTAAAGATATTGTCAACCTACAGACACAGATTGTATGGGACACCGTAACAGATGTTGACATTGGTGAACGGATAGATAGAATGGCCCTCGCCACCATCTATCAAAGTGTACTAGAGGATGTGCTCGTAACGTTGGCTGAGAGGGACTCTGCTAAGGATGTGTAGAAGATGCACAAGACGATGCACATGGGCGCAGATCACGTCAAAGAGGCAAAGATCCAAACTTTAAGGAGTGGCTTCGAGGTGATTCACATGAAGGAAAGTGAATCAGCAGATGATTTCGCTATGAAGCTAATGACGATCGCCAATAGCATTGGAGTGTTGGGCGAGCAGGTGGAGGAGACCATCATCATCCATAAATTTCTCTAAGTGGTTCGGCAAAATTCTTGCCAATTGTAACGTCGATCGAGCAATTCAATGATCTAAAGACCATATCCATAGAGGAACTAGTCGGACACCTCAAAGCCTTTGAGGAGAGGGTTCGAAGCTACGGTGACAAGGAGGAGCAACAGTATATGTTGCTCACACTTAGAGTGGATGGCACGTATGAAGAAGAATAGAGGAGGGGAGTATTCCTTCAACTCGAAGGGACGCTGTGGGAACAATAGCAAAAGTCGTGGCCATAGAAGAGGACACGGTCATGGCTGTGGACACGGCAAGGGTGGCCGTGAAGACACCTCACCATCTACTGATGCCAAACGTGGCTCTAGAGGTGGAAAGGATAAAAGCAAGATTAAGTGCTTGAACTATGATGTTTATGGTTACTATGCACCTAAGTGTTGTAAACCTCGCCGCAATCATGATCAGGATGAGGAAACTAATCTCACCCAAGCGCAGGATGACGACCCTGCTTTGCTCCTTTCTGTGCACTTGCAGGAGATGCATAACATAGTTTTGATGAACAAGGAAAAGGTGATGCTAAGATTGCGCATCGATGGCAAAGCACATCTCGTGTCCAACAAGCGGTACCTGGACAACGGTGCCAGCAATCACATGATGGGTTAGCGGTTTGTGCTCAACGAGCTAGAAGAAGCCTCTACAGAATGATTCAATTCAGTGATGGATCCATAGTGGAGATTGTGGAAGGGGTCGATCCTTCTCTAGTGCAAAAACGGAAAACAACATGTGTCGTCTGAGGTATAATTCATACCAAGCCTTTAAAATAACATCATTAGCCTTGCGCAGCTTGCAGAAGATGGTTGCAGGGTGGTTTTGTACCATGCACGGCTATGGGTCTATGAGCATAGCGGGAGACACCTCATGAATGTAAAAAGATCCAACAACCACCTATACAAGATTCAATTGGAGACAGGAAACTCGATGTGTTTGACGGCCAGTTTGGAGGAGCCTACAGGCGGTGGCATGCACAATTAGGGAACGTAAACTTTCATGCCCAAAAGCAAATGGCAGAGGAGATGGTGCTGGGCTTGCCTAAGATTGACCATCCAATGCAACCGTGCGAAGGTTGTTTGGTTGCTAAGCAAACCAAAAGTCAGTTTCCATCATAGGCGCACCATCGAACTTGTTCACGTGGATTTATGTGGGACCATAACTCTACATACACATGCCGGTAACAAATGCTTCATACTCTTCGTTGATGACTTTAGAAGATATATGTGAGTGCACATGTTGAAATCCAAGAATGAGGCTCTCGGTGCATTCAAGAAGTACAAAGGTGAAGGTCGACTCAAGGTGAAGGTCTTTACATCAGATCATGGAGGTAAGTTACTGTCATGTGAATTCGATGTGTTCTACGATGCTGAAGGGATAGCACGGCCCTTTAAGACACCATATTTACCACAACAGAATGGTGTTGTGGAACATCGTAACCGTACCGTGTTGTCCATTGTGAGAAGTTTACTCAAGAGCAAGCATGTACCTGCAGAAATGTGGGGGGACACGGTGCGACATGCAATGTACCTTCTTAATCGTGTGTCAACCAAGGCGCTAGTTTGGGTCAAGCCCTAGTTTGAGTCATGTCGTATGAAGCCTAGATTGGCAAGAAGCCACGCGTCGAGTACTTGTGACTGTTTGGGTGCGTCGCACACGCCAAGGTGGTAAAGCCGCACACAAAGAAGCTTGACGACTGCAGCACTACTATGGTGTATCTCAGCATGGAACTTGGTTGCAAGGCTCACTGACTTTACGATCCTTGATAAGTGAAACTTCACACCAGCTGCAATGTGGTGTTTGAGGAAGGAAAGAAGTGGTCGTGGAACAATGACATCGCCAACGATGTAACTAACATTCTTGGAGTTCATTTGCTATCTTTGGTAACATAGGTGTAGATGAGACAGGCCAAAACGACAGGTAGCTGGAGGTTGTCCCACATGACCTGGTAGCACCGAGGTCACCAAGCAGGACACCATTAGGCTTGCCAGGCTTGGCGATGCCAAACCATATCCTTGGCATGGAGGAGCCAGAGAGCATGGGTACGGTGACATCTGTGGGTACACTACAAGCCACACGAGGTGGAACAGGCGCAGGCCCTATCTCACCTGACGAGAGTAGGCCTTACAGATATCGAAACCTCGATGACATCTACACCGTGTCTGAGGAGATCGATGGCATGGGCGAGTTGTACCTCCTAGCTACAAAAGAGCTAGTGGTTTATTATGAGGCTACATGATAACAGTATTGGCATGAGACAATGAAGAACGAGCTTGAGGCCATCGAGTAAATTGCAAGGTACATCGATAGCAACTTGGCCGACGATATGGATGGCAAGAAAAGCACAAGTGGCATGTTGTTCTACTTCAACAGAAGCATAATCACTTGAGCGCCTCAAAAACAAAGAAAGCATCGCCCCGTCATCATGTGAAGATGAGTTTATGGTTGCCATTGTAATACCCCAAAAGCGATTCGAGAGTTAATTGATTAATTGGAGTGAGGGACCTTATAGAAAAGAAAGAAACAATGATTTTAGAGGGGGATTTCTGAAAAATCCCGGCAACCTGGGCCTGGGCCTTGGCCCAAGTGGAGGCCAGCCAAAAAAAGGGGGGGGACGCGCCCCTCCCCCCAAACCCTAGCCGCCACCCCTATTCCTCCCTCCTCTCTTCCCCCTGGCCGCACCCCTCCCTGCCCTGTGCCTCCAGCAGCCCCTCCTCCTTTCCCCTCCTCCATTGAAACCCCTGCTACCGGTGAAAAAGATCCCCTTTGCTGCCGGTCAAGCGGAGGAAGGGATCAATCGCAGCGAGACGTTTTTGATCCGGAAGAAGGAGGAGAGGAAGGGAAAAAAGGAAACATAAGGGGAAGGAGATTGTGTGGTGTTCATCGTAATCTACATCGGTTTGTCAAGGGTAACCCCCGTTGTTCCCCAATTGGATGCATTTTTATTAGTTGTTACAATAACGGTATTCTGGACTGCCTGGACAGAATGTGTTAGGCGGTCGTTTTGGGGTAATTTAGTGGGGATTCAGATCTGGACCTCTCCTACAGAGTTGTAGAGGACGTCTTTATCTTTCCGTGAAGTGCTAGAACACATCATTCGGACCCTTGTAGCAGAAGTTATGATTTTTCTAGTAAGACTGTTCTGCAGATCGGGAGATTTTTGTCAGGTTTTGGTAGATTGGATTGGGCGAATAGAAAAAGGCATAATAAGAGGATCTCCATATCATGAAAGTTGTAGATAATTGCCTTAGCTTTCCAGAAAGGTCAAGAAATCATGATTCAGACACTCGGGCTTAAAGTAATGGCAATTTTAGTGCTCCGTCCAGAGACCCCGACGTGAAATTGATATTTTAGAAAAATTGGATGGTGCGGGTAGAAGATGGCTGATTCAGGGGGGCTCACCAACTAGGTTTAGATATACAATTTAATTATCTTTCCAGAAAGTCTAGGAACACCCTATTCGAACTCCTGTAACAATAGATATGAATTTTTGAAGTTGACTGTCCACAGAGGGGGGCGGGATGACCTGTAGGATTTGGGAATTGGAACCAAGTTAGACGAATTTACTAGTTCGTGATTGTTTTTATTTGGGCAAAGGTCCGCTACTGTTATCTTAGTAAATATTATAATTATTATTCAGGTGGAGGACGGATCCCAGAGGCGGCACCTTCTACACGTCCCCCGTTTTCTCGCGGTTAAGGCAAGTATAATGATGGTTTAAAAATTTATAGTGTCGAATGTCGATGTTTGATCTATAATATGAATATATGTGTTCATGGTTGTGGTAAGGATGTATTGGTGCTGTTTATGGGTGATTGCAATTTACAGTGTTCATGAGTTTTTCTGGTGCATGGATGATGTGGATGCAAGATTTATTTTATTGAGACATTCACGCATATGCATCATGTTGATCTATTGAAGTCTTGGTCACGAGATGACTAAGCGCCGAGGTCCCCGTCATGTTGATGACATGACGGGCTAAAGGTCCCCATACTTGTGGAGTATGGGCAATTGGTCCCTGTACCAGGTGGTACAGGCATGGGTGGGCATCGACGGATGCACACTTTACATTACCGGTAAAATGCAAAAGAGAAAGAGATAAAGAGATTTTTGATCATCTTGCATAGCATGGCTTATTTATATAGTTGATGGATGAATGTGTGAAGTGATGTTCATGAATGTTCTTGTTACTATCTATTATATTTGCTGTGTCATTGGACTCACTCTTGTTGTTGTTTTTTTAGGTACCGTTATGAGATCAGCATGCATGGGGAAAAAGAAGGATTAGTCTTGTTGCACTTGCACGTTCCACCCATAATGGAAATAAAGGAAGAAAAATTAAATATAAGACGCAAGGACTATTTAAGTACCATTTGATTATTACCCTTGGATTTTAATTGTAATAAGAGTTTAGAATATTTATGATGCTCATGGTCTTTCTCTAGGTATTATATCCATGAATGGTCTAGTAATCTTTAATCTATTTGCTTAGCATTGAACTTATTACTTGAGGATTGTCTATTATAATCAATACTGCTTGTGAAATCTCTGATTTAGAAAGATAAACAAAGGAGGCTCTGCCGAAATTTTGTGTAACGCAATTAGTTAACATTGCTTTACTTCTAGTTGGGTAGCATTCCAGGTCATTGTTTGGCTGGGGTGTTACAGTTGGTATCAGAGCGGGCTGTAGGTCCGTGGTTAACGAAATATTAATTTTGACACACTAAGCACTATAGGTGGGAATGGGGTTTGCATTGCATCTACGTTTCCGTCGGTTATCATAGTTGAATGTGTGCTGAATGTTTGACTTTGTACGTGTTATGAGATGATCTTTTGTGCCTACGATTTGATTATATGATTGTTATGTGTGGTGATAGTTGATGTCGAGAGATTGAGATCGCGGTGTGGCCATTGGCATGGCCAGGTTATATCACTATTCGTGGTAATGAAATGGTGAAGGATTTTTCCTTGAGCAATTTAGTTTCAGAGGTTAGGAATGAGTCCTTTAGAAAAGTTTCTCTCTTCCCTGAGTTGAATTTGGTCAATTCTTATCCTGTGGTGGTGGATGAATTTATCTTGGGTTCGTGGTCCATTGCAGTTGAGGGTTTTCAATTGGTTTCTACCTGTTCTTTGAAGCAATTATTGTTTTTCGGACTATTGAGACACTTTTGCTATCTGTGAGCATTGTGGATTTGCATGGTTGGTCCCTTTGCGGGAGTTTTGTCTTGTTGTGAAACATGTCTCATTTGTTCGCTTGGTATTCTTGTTAATGAAAGTTTTATGTTGCAAATTCTTTAACATGTGAAAGCTTTGGCTTTAGGATAGTTAAATTCAGAAGGTGTTGGATTACTGTATTAGTGGATATTAGTCTTGGAGTTATCTTTGTGGATACTTAGTGTTCGTATGTAATTGCTAAGTGCAACTGTTGTGTAATGAAGTTTGGTGTCGCGCATCAATAAGAGAGCAATGGATGGGGTTTAAAATGTGATCTATATTTACATGATAGTGGGATTGTCAGATGATATTATGTCTTTGATGGAAAAGTTTTGGTAGAATCATTAAAATTGTGTAGTAGATCTCCTCTAATTTAAAGCGGTTGTCGTAGTGAGGTTGTAAGGTTTTGAAATACTTTCAATTTGAGGATGGGATGATAAAGTAGCATGGAACTATTTGATGAGATTTTGGAGGGCTTTATAATGGAAGGGTAGACGATAACTATTCTTGTTAAGAATGTATTATTCTTTATGTTAGTAAGATTGTTGCAATCTTATTGGAAAAAACACTTTGAAATAAGTTATGTGTTCTTTTGGAAAGGTTTATGATGCGCTAGTAGGCTATGATGATTCATGCTAAGAATATATAATGATGAGGTTAGTAAAACTGAGTATGAGATGATGAGGGTAGTGTTGATTCTTTTAGAAGTAAAGAAATTTGTTCATCTTCCGTGATGTCAGTTAAATGAAATGTTTGGAGTTGTGCATTCATAATCCTATGGGAGTTCATGAATTATTGTGGTATCTGAAATTAGTTTGCGCAGAGTGACATATTGGAAGGTTCAATCGGTTCTTAAGTGATTCATGTGATTTGAGCTTAAAGGATCGTTTGGTTGAAGTTGGTAAAGTGATGTTTCCATTAAAGAAAATTATGTCCTTTGTTAAATTGAAGGGTGTAGTAGAGGTATTCGCGGTTGGATTCAAGTTTTGTACCTTACAACTTATTGAAGCATGCTTAACCTTGTTGGTTTGCCACAAAGGAATCCCTCAAGTTTCCAAAAGTAGTGCTTTATTTTTATTTTTTTTTCGACTGAAGTTTGATACTCTCTTCTTGTGGGACTTGTGCACTGAACTGTGGTCTCGTCTTCTATTTTCCAAGATCTTGGCTATTTGACCTTTTTCCTTGGTCTCGTGTCTACGGTGAGTGGTAAACGTTTTTCTATGTGCTGAAAATTGTTTCTATCTATATCTTCTTCTGAGGAAGGATTAACCAATCCGTGTTGCAAAGCCTTTTAGGTTGTATAATGGCAACTTGATAGTGGTGGTCAAGTAGATGATTTTGGTGAGATTGTAGGTGTCAAGTTGTTTGAGATTCATTGAGTGATAAATTGATTTTTGGAATAATTCTCGGTGAGGATTTGATTTAAATAGAATGTTTGTCTTTGAAGGTAACTGATTTCATGGTTGCAATTAGTAGAACCTATAGTAGATTGTGGTTCAAGAATGTTTCGATCATTTTGATGGAACATTAGAATTATCAAGAGTATGAGAATCTTGATCAATCTTATTAGAGTATCGTGATTGGGCACTTTGCAAGGTTTAGTAGGAAGATTATGGTGGTGTAGCTAATGAGATTATAATTGTGAAGAAGTCTAACTATTATGGGAATCATTGGGATAGTAGGGATTGTTGAATTATTGCCATGCATGACTTGGCTTCAGTGAGTAACCCTCCAGGAGTTAGAATCTTCCTAAAGATAATTAGGTTGAGAATATATTTTTATGAGGTTGTTAATGATTGAGCATGTACGATTATGGGAATTTTAGTCACCGAATTCGAGAGTCTTTGTATCAATTATATCGAAGTACATATATAGGAGCCCTGGAGATGGAAATTTTGGGTTTGGTGTTCCATGCTAGGACCTTGGAGGCTAATGATGTTGTGTGAGAATAGTGGAAGGAGTGGATTCTAAATAGTGTGACGTTCCTTGATAGTATCCTTTGGGTGTAGTGAATGAGTGTGTGTGCTGAGAATTTCAAGTTGATTATCCTTAAAGAATTGTGGTGAAGTGATTGTGGGTGAAAATAATGATGAGGTGCATTGGAAATTATTCATTAAAGTAACCTGTTGGTAGCGGAGTTGACTAGAGTATGTTATTGAGAGAACAACAGAGTCCCTCTACAAGGGTGTGGTGGATGCACTCAGTTTGAGAATAGAGTTGATGTTGCCAATTTAAGAGAAATGAGTTAGTGTGGTGTGTGATGATTTGAAATCTTGCGAATCAAGAGAAAGTTATTCCTAGAAGAAAAAAACAATAGTTTCTCGGGTAGTAAAATGCTCTTTGATTCTTGTTTGAGCTATGTGATGATAGAAAAAGTCTTTTGTGGTTTGAGTTGGCTTTATGTTGGCATGTGTGGTTTTTTCCGGTTTAGGAAAAATAATGGACGGGTTTGATATTTGAGTTATTCTCCTTTGACTTATGTGTTGTTTATTTGCAAACTACCTACTTAGAATGTGGAAAGGTTCTCGTGTTGAATCCTCGTTTTTTTGCTCTTTTGATTTGACCCTTCTGATGGGGAGTTGGTGATGTGTGGATGCGATGAGAATCCCTTATTTTCAGTTGAATTCTATTTGTAAAGGAGTTGGTTCACAATGAGCATTGTTGTGCGTTCGTAGTTAAAGGAGATACTCCTTGTTAAGGTAAAAAGATCGATTGAGAGTTGGAACAAGAGTTACATGTGTTGTGCAGGTTGTGTGGATTGATACCAAAGGGAATGATAACCCAAGGTATATTCAGTCGCTTCTGTTAGTTGCAAGGATTCGGAGGTTGGTGTATCACTAGGACCACCTTGGGTCCTAGAGTGGGGTACACACGTTTGGTACGACCCGGTATCGAAGGAGTGCTTGAAAGATCTGGAGTGTGGGTTTCCATTAAAGCCGTTAACCAACGAGTAGGATCAGCTACCTTTAGCTGAGTTCGCTTATAATAACAGCTACCATTCCAGAAATTAAAGCTGCACCATTCGAAGTGTTGTATGGGCGTAGATGCAGGTCACCCCTTTGCTGGGAAGCGGTGGGTGAAAAGGCAGTCTTGGGCCCGGATTTGGTCCAGAAGATAGTTGAACGAGTGGCCCTGGTATGCAAATGTGAGAAGAAGGGATCTGGAATTTGAGGTGGGGGAATTAGGTGCTCTTGAGAGTATCTCCTACCAAGGGTGTGGTGAGGTTCGGTACCAAAGGGAAGCTTAGCCCGAGGTACGTCGGGCCTTTCACGATCATGGCTCAGATCGGGAAGTTGGCATACCGCTCGGATCTTCCAGCATCTGTGCACGAGGTGCAAGCTTGGAGGAATAAAAATTTTAAAGTATGTCAAGGTGTTTTGGTCGCAGCAGATAGAGAGAGAGAGGCCACATGGGAATTGGAGTCTCGCATGCGTGAGCAATATCCGGAATTATTCACAACAGGAGCGTGTTAATATGGTTAAGTTTTTAGCTGAGATTTAAACTTGGTGTAAGTGTGGATAGAATTCGGGGTCGAATTCCGTTTAAGGGGGGAAGAATGTAATACCCCAAAAGCGATTCGAGAGTTAATTGATTAATTGGAGTGAGGGACCATATAGAAAAGAATTAAACAATGATTTTAGAGGGGGATTTCTGAAAAATCCCGGCAACCTGGGCCTGGGCCTTGGCCCAAGTGGAGGCCAGCCAAAAAGGGGGGGACGCGCCCCTCCCCCCAAACCCTAGCCGCCACCCCTATTCCTCCCTCCTCTCTTCCCCCTGGCCGCACCCCTCCCTGCCCTGCGCCTCCAGCAGCCCCTCCTCCTTTCCCCTCCTCCATTGAAGCCCCTGCTACCGGTGAAAAAGATCCCCTTTGCTGCCGGTCGAGCGGAGGAAGGGATCAATCGCAGCGAGACATTTTTGATCCGGAAGAAGGAGGAGAGGAAGGGAAAAAGGGAAACAGAAGGGGAAGGAGATTGCGTGGTGTTCATCGTAATCTACATCGGTTTGTCAAGGGTAACCCCCGTTGTTCCCCAATTGGATGCATTTTTATTAGTTGTTACAATAACGGTATTCTGGACTGCCTGGACAGAATGTGTTAGGCGGTCGTTTTGGGGTAATTTAGTGGAGATTCACATCTGGACCTCTCCTAGAGAGTTGTAGAGGACGTCTTTATATTTCCGTGAAGTGCTAGAACGCAACATTCGGACCCTTGTAGCAGAAGTTATGATTTTTCTAGTAAGACTGTTCTGCAGATCGGGAGATTTTTGTCAGGTTTTGGTAGATTGGATTGGGCGAATAGAAAAAGGGATAATCATAGGATCTCCATATCATGAAAGTTGTAGATAATTGCCTTAGCTTTCCAGAAAGGTCAAGAAATCATGATTCAGACACTCGGGCTGAAAGTAATGGCGATTTTAGTGCTCTGTCCAGAGACCCCGACGTGAAATTGATATTTTAGAAAAATTGGATGGTGCGGGTAGAAGATGGCTGATTCAGGAGGGCTCACCAACTAGGTTTAGTTATATAATGTAATTATCTTTCCATAACGTCTAAGAACACCCTATTCGGACTCCTGTACCAATAGATATGAATTTTTGAAGTTGACTGTCCACAGAGGGGGGCGGGATGACCTGTAGGATTTGGGAATTGGAACCAAGTTAGACGAATGTACTAGTTCGTGATTGTTTTTATTTGGGCAAAGGTCCGCTACTGTTATCTTAGTAAATATTATAATTATTATTCAGGTGGAGGACGGATCCCAGAGGCGGCACCTTCTACACGTCCCCCGTTTTCTCGCGGTTAAGGCAAGTATAATGATGGTTTAAAAATTTATAGTGTCGAATGTCGATGTTTGATCTATAATATGAATATATGTGTTCATGGTTGTGGTAAGGATGTATTGGTGCTGTTTATGGGTGATTGCAATTTACAGTGTTCATGAGTTTTTCTGGTGCATGGATGATGTGGATGCAAGATTTATTTTATTGAGACATTCACGCATATGCATCATGTTGATCTATTGAAGTCTTGGTCACGAGATGACTAAGCGTCGAGGTCCCCGTCATGTTGATGACATGATGGGCTAAAGGTCCCCATACTTGTGGAGTATGGGCAATTGGTCCCTGTACCAGGTGGTACAGGCATGGGTGGGCATCGACGGATGCACACTTTGCATTACCGGTAAAATGCAAAAGAGAAAGAGATAAAGAGATTTTTGATCATCTTGCATAGCATGGCTTATTTATATAGTTGATGGATGAATGTGTGAAGTGATGTTCATGAATGTTCTTGTTACTATCTATTATATTTGCTGTGTCATTGGACTCACTCTTGTTGTTGTTTTTTTAGGTACCGTTATGAGATCGGCATGCATGGGGAAAAAGAAGGATTAGTCTTGTTGCACTTGCACGTTCCACCCATAATGGAAATAAAGGAAGAAAAATTAAATATAAGACACAAGGACTATTTAAGTACCATTTGATTATTACCCTTGGATTTTAATTGTAATAAGAGTTTAGAATATTTATGATGCTCATGGTCTTTCTCTAGGTATTATATCCATGAATGGTTTAGTAATCTTTAATCTATTTGCTTAGCATTGAACTTATTACTTGAGGATTGTCTATTATAATCAATACTGCTTGTGAAATCTCTGATTTAGAAAGATAAACAAAGGAGGCTCTGCCAAAATTTTGTGTAACGCAATTAGTTAACATTGCTTTACTTCTAGTTGGGTAGCATTCCAGGTCATTGTTTGGCTGGGGTGTTACAGCCATAGCAACATATGCCAAGACATATGGTTACAAAATGTGCTAAGTGAGATAATATTCTAAGTGAGATAATAGGAGAAGTCCCAAGTCTAGTCGTTTTGTACGTTGACAACAAATCAATAATCACATTGATGAAGAATCTGGTATTTCAAGGGAGAAGCAAGCATATTGATACCTGGCCTTTTTGAATAGGTTTGTGCGACGCTTGGAAAAGCATACCTAGCATGCCTCCTCATTCTGGATGGGCTTATCTTAATCTTTCGCCTACCCATGGTTGTTTTGCCCTTCACCATCACCTAGTTAGTATTGTGTTGTTTCTTGCCTATGTGTAGATTGAGATAATATGATATGACGAAATGATATACAAGTGTTTATATAGAGATGTAATAGGAAGCATAGGTTTGTATTGATGTGAATGCATGGTGAAATATTGTTGAGTTTTAACTGGATACAATGTTAATATATTTGGAAGGTATTGGCTAAAAAGGGCACTTAATGTAAAAATTAACAAGGGGCATAGTCAAATGATGCAAAGATGGAATGGACATCCCAAGAGACATGTTAGATGTGTGGTAGATGGAATGTACGTTTAGTAAGACTTGCCTATTAGGAAGCATGCAGAAAAATATATCTTTATGTTGAGGCAAAAGAAAATTTGAATATGCAATTTGGTGGGTAAGCCCAATGATATGTGCCACCTCACAAGATAAGGATACGCAGAAAGGAGATGTTAAGGAATAAGGCCACAAGCACTATCCAGTTCAATCTAATAGAAGTAATAGTTTGCTTGATCTGCCTTGTTCGATTCAGTGCTACTAAAGGGTAACATGCCTGTCTAAAATAAACTACCATTGCCTTCTATTCACATACATGATTGCTAGTGTTAGACAATATGGTGGTCGTGCATTTAGTGAAGATGAATAATTGACATTTGGGTTTCATTGAAATTTATATTTGTGAAAGTTCTGGTTGATGCACTTTTGCTACTGGAGTATTTAGGTTAGAAGGTTTGGCTTTGACCATGTCAAGCTTCCATCATGGCTGAACGACAACATCCGAACAACCACAACTAAACGACCTTATCTGGTCGATGATGGTAAGCTACACTGAACCAGTAGTAAGGAACAGTTAATTGGTCGTACACAATAGTACTTTGTCGATGGTCATATAGCTATAGTGTTTTGACCATGGTCATAGCTATAGTTTGTGATTAGTAGTCAAAGACTTTGCAGTTGATAGTCATAGACTTTGCGATCGGTAGTCGCAATCTTCGCAGACTGTTGTCATTATCAGAGGTACAGTGATGGGTCGGTAGTCGTAGACTAGGAGTGACACAATACTTGCGATTTTTGAGTATTTTGAGCGAAGCGATTGTAATTTTTGAGTACTTGTGTATTTGAGTACTCGATGAGCTAGCGATTGGCCTCTACATGGCAGTGATAGTGGTCGCAATGGGTGGTCTAGGACTGATTTCTGGAAAGTGATAGAATTCATGGTCGTGGCTGATCTGGTTGATCTTGATGGATGGCTAAAGGTTTGGTATGAGTGTGTGGGCTAATGTCAGTCAAGTTGGGAAGAACTTGTGCCAAGAAAAATGTTCTTTGGTCTTTGCATGTGCAGGTTGGGCGTTGAGACAGTCATGGTCGGTGACGAGGAGGACCTAGACTAGGATGGGAAAATCTGAGGTCCAGACGATCGAGGATGTCATGAGGTGGTTGGGCTCACGCTAGAGCACGTGAAGATCAAATGTGGTGATGCATAGAGAAGCTACAGGAGGTGAGATCCTAGAGGTTTGGCCATGTAAGATGGATGATACGTGATGAAGATACAGGAAGTGCGGTCTTGGAGGTTTCGTCACGTGGTGAGATTGGAAATGTTATAGAAGGAGTCTATAATGGGAAGGATTAGATATACTAGAAAATCCATGTTTGGAAGGGCTTCTGGTCCCTTGATTTTCAAAAGAGATAGAATTTCGTGTCCGTATTTGATGGGGACACAGTTGATGCATTAGCCTATAAAAGCAGGAGATGCTAAGGGTTAATGTGAGATTTTGAGAAAGGCTTTGGGAAGGGTTTTGGTCAAGGAAAGAGAGGCTTTAGTTTTTGGCTAGGGCTTTTAGGGGTGTTTGTGAAGGTGCTTTGTAAATTCACAAAAATCCAGCAAGAAACATCATCTTGAACCAATCTAGTTCTTGGTTTGCTCGAAAAAGTGCTAGTGTTTGCAATTGGATCAAAGCCTACGACTACGTGTGAAGGTGATCGAGAGGTTCTGCTTCTCGGTTAATGATTTTGAGTACATTCAATCTGGTTGAAGATTGAAGTTGAGGAATCTAGCGAGTGGGTGTGAGAGCGATCGGTCTAGATCTTCGTCAAGCGATAAGAGATGAAAAAAGCAGTGCAATGATTCACCCCCTCTGATTGCCATCAATGATTCTACAAGTGGTATCAGAGCAAGGTTGCAATGGCATCAAATCGAGATCGTTTCTTAGGTAAGCCACCATTTTTTGATAGATCAAACTATCTCTATTGGAAAACATGCATGAAAGTTTTTCTTCAAGCACAAGGTAATTCTATTTGGCAAAAAGTTAAAAATACATATGAAGTGCCTCCTGTTATTGCAACTGAAAATACCTCCAAAGTTGAAGCAAATGCTAAGGCTAGAAATATTTTATTGCAAGGTTTAGGTATGAATGAGTTTGTTAGAATTATTCATCTCAAATCTGCAAATAAAATTTGGACCTTTCTAGCTAATTATCTTGAAGGGTCAAAATCTATTAAAGGTGTGCGTTAGAATCAATTCAAAAACGAGTAATCTAATTTTGAGATGAAATATCGAGAATTAGTTGATGCTCTTTTTGATTGCTTCAATAAAATTCTTAGTGATTTGCAATCTATCGATGTTACATATTTTGAATCCGACAATACTCGTCAAATTTTGAATGCTTTGGATATGACTATTTGGAATGTGTTAGTCACTACCATCAATTACTCCGTTAGCATGGAAATGCTTACCTTGAATGATCTTTATTCCAAGATGAAAACACATAAGATTGATGTGTTGGCCAGGATAAACAAGACAAATTCTTTGGGCTTAGTGACTAACTATGCTAACAGTTCATCTAATTCTTCAAGTGGTTCTTTGTCTGCATTATGCTCTATCTCAGATGAGCAGTCAGAGGAGATTCTAGAAGAGCAGCTTGTACTTCTTTCCAATAGGGTGACTAAGGCAATCAATAACATCATAATAAGGTGGAGAGGAGATCCTATCAGATGCTATGAATGTAGTGAGCATAATCACATCAAGTTTAATTGCCCCAAACTAAAGAGCAAGGAGGTCAATGATGATAAGGCACCAACTCGTCGCTTTCAATACAAGACTGCCCCATGCAAGAAGCACAACTATCACAAGGCAGTCAATAAAGTACTTTCAGCACTTGAGGAGATTGACTTGAGCGATGTTGATTCTACAAGTGATGAGGAGGATAATGGCAAAACGGAAAAGGAGGTAGACTTCACAGGGATGTGCTTTATGGCAAACAGTGAGGAGCTTTTCTGAGTTGGAATTTGCTAGAAAAATTAATGCATCAAGCATGATTCAACTTAGTGATGTAATTGCTAAACTTGATGAATGAAAATTGGCTCATGACTCCTGTAATGAAAAGTTAAAACTTGCAAATGATGAAATTAAAAAGTTCAAGTCTAGCTCTTCTTCATGTTTAAAGTCAACACTACTACTAAAAGGATCATCATAGACGGTTCGGAACTATCATCACAGACAGTTTTTCGAACCATATGTGATTATGTGTCAGTGATAATCAGAGGTTATCATAGACGGTTTGTGAGCCATCTGTGATAAAAACAACACAGATAGTTTGTAACTAGAACCGCGAGAAAACGAGGGACGTGCAGAAGGTGCTGCCCCTGGGACCAGTCCACCACCTGAATAATAATTATAATATATGCTAAGATAACAGTAGTGGACCTTAGACCAAATAAAAACACTTACAAACTAACAAAACATTTAACTTGGTTCCAATCCCTAAATCCTACAGGTCCTCCTGCCCCCTCTGTGGACAGTCGACTTCAAAAATTCATATCTATTGAAACAAAAGTCTGAATAAGGTGTTCTTAGACTTTCTGGAAAGATAATTAAGTTATCTAACTAAACCTAGTTGGTGAGTATACCTAAATCGGCCATTTTCTACCCACACGAAACTACCCCAAAACAGTCATCCAACCAAATCTGTCCTAGTAGTCCAGAATACCGACATTGCTACCACAACTAAAATATACATCTAATTGGGGGAAAACAGGGGTTACCCTTGATGAATCGCTGTAGAACATGACGAACACCCCACGAACTCCTTCTCTTTTCCTTTCCCCTTTTTCCCTTCCTCTTCCCTTCCTCCAGATCCAAACGCCTCGCTGCGATTGATCTTCTTCCTCCGCTCGACCGGCAGCAAAAGGGAAATCTTTTTCACCGGTAGAAGGGGCTTCAATGGAGGAGAGGGGAGGAGGGGGAGGTGCTGCTGAACATGGGAGGCGCAAGGGGGAGAGGGGGCGGCCACAAGGGGAGAGGAGAGGGGGAGAAGGGGTGGCGGCTAGGGTTTGGGGGAGGGGTGCCTCCCCCTTTTTGGCCAGCCACCTCTTGGGCCAAGGCCCAGGCCCAAGTTGCCAGAATTTTCAGAAATTCCCTCTCTAAAAATCTCTATTTAACTGTTTTCTATATGGTCCTTCCCACCAATTAATCGATTAACTCTCGAATCACTTTTGGGGTATTACATTCTACCCCCTTAAACAGAATTCGACCCCGAATTCTATCCTCGCTTACACCAAGGTTTAATCACAGCTAAAACTTAATCATATTAACACACACCTATTGTGAATAATTCTGGATATTGCTCACGCACGCGAGACTCTAATTCCCAAGTGGTTTCTATCTCTGTCTGCTGCGACCAAAGCACCTTGACATACTTTAAAGTTTTATTCCTCAATGCTTCTCCTGATCTTTCCAGAATTCGCACTGGCTTGGACTCAAAGGACATATCATGTTCAAGTATTAACGGTTCTAGTAAAATTTGAAGCTCCGGATCACGCAGGTACCTCCTCGACACCGGGTCATACATAACGTTGTGTATCCCACCCTAGGACCCAAGGCGGTCCTAGCGATACACCACCCTCCAAATCCTCACAACTAACAGATGCGATTAAATATACCTCGGGTTATCATTCTCTTTGGTACCAACCCGCACAACCTGCACATCAAACAAAACTCTTGTTCCAACTCTCAATCGATCTCTTTACCTTAACAAGGAGCACCTCCTTTAACCACTGACGCACAAAAGTGCTCATTGTAAACAAACTCTTTTATAAATAGAATCCAACTGAAAATAAAGGTTTCTCATCGTAATACGCTTCACCATCTCCCCACCAAAAGAATCAAATCTAAAAATCATGGATTCAACATGAAAACCTCTCCACATTCCAAATAGGTAGCTTGCAAATAAATAACACATAAGTCAAAGGAGAATCACTCCAATGCCAAACCCCCTCTCTCTTTTTTCCTGAACCGGAAAAACCACACATGCCAACATAAAGTCAACTTAAACCACAAAAGACTTTTGTTGTCATCACAAAGCTCAAACAAGAATCAAGAGAGCATTTTACTTCCAGAGAACATATTGTTTTTTTCTTTTAGGAATAAACTTTCTCTTGAATCACAAGATTCCAAATCATCACACACCACCCTAACTCATTTCTCTTAAATTTGCAACATCAACACTATGCTCAAACCGAGTGCATCAACCACACCTTTGTGGAGAGACTCTACTGACCTCACAATAACATACTCTAGCCAACTCCTCTACCAATGGAGTTACTTTGATAAATAATTTCCAATACACCTCATCATTGTTTTCACCCACAATCACTTCACCACAATCCTTTAAGGATAATCAACTTGAAATTCTCAGCACACACACTGCGTTCCCTCACCCAAAGGACACTATCAAGGAGCGACACACTATTTAGAATCCCCTTGTTCCAATATCCCCACACAACATCATTAGCCTCCAAGGTTCTAGCACAAAACACCAAACCAAAATTTTACATCTCAGGGCTCCTATATATGTACTTCGATATAATTGATACGAAGACTCTCGAATTTGGTGACTAAAATTCCCACAATCAAACATGCTCAATCATTAACAATCACATGAAAACATATTCTCAGCCTAATTATCTTTAGGAAGATTCTAACTCCTGCAGAGTTACTCACTGAAGCCAAGTCATGCATGGTAATAATTTAACAATCCCCACTATCCCAATGATTCCCGTAACGGTTAGACTTCTTCACAATTATAATCTCATTAACTATACCACCATAATCCTCCTACTAAACCTTGAAAAGTGCCTAATCACGATACTCTAATAAGATTGATCAAGATTCTCATACTTTTGATAATTCTAATGTTCCATCAAAATGATCGAAACATTCTTGAACCATAATCTACTATAGGTTCTACTAATTGCAACCATGAAATCAGTTAGCTCTAAAGACAACCATTCTATTTAAATCAAATCCTCACCGAGAATTATTCCAAGAAATCAATTTATCATTCAATGAATCTCAAACAACTTGACACCTACAATCTCACCAAGATCATCTACTTGACCACCACTATCAAGTTCCCATTATACAACCTATAAGGCTTTGCAACACGGATTGGTTAATCCTTCCTCAGAAGAAGATATAGATAGAAACAATTTTCAGCACATAGAAAAACGTTTACCACTCGCCATAGACACGAGACCAAGGAAAAAAAGTCAAATAGTCAAGATCTTGGAAAATAGAAGACGAGACCACAGTTGAGTGCACAAGTCCCACAAGAAGAGAATATCAAACTTCAGCCGAAAATAAATAAATAAATAAGCACTGCTTTTGGAAACTTGAGGAATTCCTTTGTGGCAACCAACAAGGTTAAGCACGCTTCAATAAGCTGCAAGGTACAAAACTTGAATCCAACCGCGAATACCTCTACTACACCCTTCAATTTAACAAGGGACATAATTTTCTTTAATGGAAACATCACTTTACCAACTTCAAGCAAATGATCCTTTAAGCTCAAATCACATGAATCACTTAAGAACCGATAGAACCCTGCAATGCGTCACTCTGCGCAAACTAATTTCAGATACCACAATAATTCATGAACTCCCATAGGATCATGAATGCAAAACTCCAAATATTTCATTTAACCAACATCACGGAAGACGAACAAATACCTTTACTTCTAAAAGAATCAACACTACCCTCATCATCTCATACTTAGTTTTACTAACCTCATCATTATATATTCTTAGCATGAATCATCATAGCCTACCAGCGCATCATAAACCTTTCCAAAAGAACACAATAACTTATTTCAAAATGTTTTTTTCCAATAAGATTGCAACAATCCTACTAACATCAAAAATAATACACTCTTAGCAAGAATCGTTATCGGCTACCCTTCCATTATAAAGCCCTCCAAAATCTCATCAAATATTTCCATGCTACTTTATCATCCCATCCTCAAATTTAAAGTATTTCAAAACCTTACAACCTCACTACGGCCACCGCTTTAAATTAGAGGAGATCTACTACACAATTTTAATGATTCTACCAAAACTCTTCCATCAAAGACATAATATCATCTGACAATCCCACCATCATGTAAATATAGATCACATTTTTTAAACCACATCCATTGCTCTCTTATTGATGCGCAACACCGAACTTCATTACACAACAGTTGCACTTAGCAATTACATACGAACACTAAGTATCCACAAAGATAACTCAAAGATTAATATCCACTAATACAGTAATCCAGCACCTTCTGAATTTAACTATCCTAAACGGTTAGACTAATCCATTGAGATCCGTTCATCCAATTTATCCCAAAAGTTTACTAATTATGTCTCTCTTATTGATCAACCAGTTCATCAAAGTTCTACGCCTCTTAGTAACTCTATTGATTCCATTAGGAATAGCCCTATTCATAAACACAGTTCATGAACAACTACAAGAAGACAACATCAACTTATTCGGTTTCACTCCAAGGATACTCATACTATATCAATTTATTTGATTACAATCTCTGACTTAACCATAACCCAAGACATCACAAAAGGATTTTAACACCTCCCTTCAGAAAAGAGAGGTATTAAACTTCAACACTTAGAATAATCCAAAAGAATTACATAAAGCCAAAGCTTTCACATGTTAAAGAATTTGCAACATAAAACTTTCATTGACAAGAATACTAAGCGAACAAATCAGACATGTTTCACAACAAGACAAAACTCCCACGAAGGGACCAACCATGCAAATCCACAATGCTCATAGGTAGCAAAAGTGTTTCAATAGTCCAAAAAACAATAATTGCTTCAAAGAACAGGTAGAAACCAATTGAAAACCCTCTACTGCAATGAAACACGAGTCCAAGATAAATTCATCCACCACCACAAGATAAGAATTGACCAAATTAAACTCAAGGAAGAGAGAAACTTTTCTAAAGAACTCATTCCTAACCTCTAAAACTAAGTTGCTCAAGGAAAAATCCTTCACCATTTCAATACCACGAATAGTGATATAACCTGGCCATGCCCATGGCCACACCGCAATCTCTATCTCTCAACATCAACTATCACCACACATAACAATCATATAATCAAACCGTAGGCACAAAAGATCATCTCATAACATGTACAAAGCCAAATATTAAGCACACATTCAACTATGATAATCGACAGAAACGTAAATGCAATGCAAACCCCATTCCCACCTACAGTGCTTACTGTGTCAAAATTAATATTTCGTTAACCACGGACCTACAGCCCGCTCTGATACCAACTGTAACACCCCAGTCAAGCAATGACCTGGAATGCTACCAATCTAGTAGTATAACAATGTTGAACTAAATATGCTACACAAAATTTCGTCGGAACCTCCTCTGTTTACTGTCTAAATCAGGGGTTTCAACAAGCATAATTAAAAAGAAATGAATAACATCAAGTAATATAATCAAGTCTAAGAAAAATTGGCTTAAGTTTACTAAAGCATCCATAGTTATAATATTTAGAAAAAGAACGGAAGCATCATAAAAGAATTCTAATCCTTTATTACAATTAAAATCCGACAATCAATAGTCATCTTCTACTTAAGTAATTCATGCAACTAGTATTTAAATTTCTTCCTTTCTTCCATTGTGGGTAGAACGTGCAAAGTGCAACAAGATTAATCTTTCTTTTCCCCATGCATGCCGATCTCATAAAGGTACCTAAAAAAACACAACAACAGCAAGAGTGAGTCCAATGACTCAGCAAATATAATAGAGGGCAACATGAACATACATGAGCATCACTTCATAACTCAACCAACAGTGTATAAATAAACCATGCAATGCAATATGATCAACAATATCTTTATCTCTTTCTCTTTTGCATTTTACTGGTAATGCAAAGTGTGCATCCGTCGATGCACACCCATGCCTGTACCATCTGGTACAGGGACCAATAGCCCATACTCCACAAGTATGGGGACCTGTAGCCCGTCATCAACATGATGGAGACCTCAGCAAATGCTTGTTCATTACATGACCAAGTCTTCAATATATCGATATGATGCATATGTGTGAAGGTCTCAATTTAATAAAACTTGCATCCATAATAACTATGCACAAGAAATACCCATAAAAACCATAACTTGCAAACAACCATGAACATCACTGGTACACCTTCACCACATCCATGAATGCAAAATTCTCACAATATAAATCAAACATTGACATTCCACCATCTCAATTAAAACCATCATTATACTAGCTTGCCTTAACCGCGAGAAAACGAGGGACGTGCAGAAGGTGCTGCCCCTGGGACCAGTCCACCAGCTGAATAATAATTATAATATATGCTAAGATAACAGTAGTGGACCTTAGACCAAATAAAAACACTTACAAACTAACAAAACATTTAACTTGGTTCCAATCCCTAAATCCTACAGGTCCTCCTGCCCCCTCTGTGGACAGTCGACTTCAAAAATTCATATCTATTGAAAACGAAGTCTGAATAAGGTGTTCTTAGACTTTCGGGAAAGATAATTAAGTTATATAACTAAACCTAGTTGGTGAGTATCCCTGAATCGGCCATCTTCTACCCGCACCATCCAATTTTCTAAAACATCAATTTCACGTCGGGTTCTCTGGACAGAGCACTAAAAATGCCATAATATTCAGCACGAGGGTCCGAATCATGATTTATTGACCTTCCTGGAAATCTAAGAAAATTATCTACAACTTTCGTAATATGAATATCCTCTGATTCTCCCATTTTCTATTCGCCCAATCCAATCTACCAAAACCTGACAGAAAACTCCCAATCTGCAGAACAGTTCTACTAGAAAAATCATAACTTCTGCTACAAAGGTTCGAATGATGTGTTCTCGCACTTTATGAAAAGATAACGACGTACTCTACAACTATCTAGGAGAAGTACAGACATGAATCCCCACGAAACTACCCGAAAACAGCCGTCCAAGGAAATCTGTCCTAGCAGTCCAGAATACCGACATTGCTACCACAACTAAAATATGCATCTAATTGGGGGAAAACAGGGGTTACCCTTGACGAATCCCTGTAGAACACGACGAACACCCCCACGAACTCCTTCTCTTTTCCTTTCCCTTTTTCCCTTCCTCTTCCCTTCCTCCAGATCCAAACGCCTCGCTGCGATTGATCTCCTTCCTCCGCTCGACCGGCAGCAAAAGGGAAATCTTTTTCACCGGTAGAAGGGCTTCAATGGAGGAGAGGGGAGGAGGAGAAGGTGCTTCTGGACATGGGAGGCGCAAGGGGAAGAGGGGAGGCGGCCACAAGGGGAGAGGAGAGGGGGAGAAGGGGGTGGCGGCTAGGGTTTGGGGTAGGGGTGCCTCCCTCCCTTTTGGCTAGCCACCTCTTGGGCCAAGGCCCAGGCCCAGGTTGCCAGGATTTTTAGAAATTCCCCCTCTAAAAATCCTATTTAACTATTTTCTATATGGTCCTTCCCACCAATTAATCGATTAACTCTCGAATCACTTTTGGGGTATTACATATCGAGTATCACAGACGGTTGGTATATAGAATCATCTGTGATAGTCTTTCATAGACGGTTTATAGCACAAACCGTTTGTGATAGTTCATTCTATACTTCAATTTTTTTTATTTTTCTGCTAGCCTCAAGAAATAATGTTAGCTATGCCCTTTGAAAACAAGCAAATATAGCAGCAAACACAATAGCACATTCTATTAGAATCCACCATTATAGCATCACAAGATAATGAGCAGGTTACCCATCTAACACAATAAGAACATGGCAAGAACACATCCTAATCCTACGAACCCAACTCTTAAACATGGCAAGAACATATCCTAATCCTATGAACCCAACTCTTAAACATGGCAAGAACACATCCTAATCCTACAAACCCGTGGCAAAAACATGGAAGGAGAGATCCTAGCAGCGTGCGAGCTGGATATCCTTGACGTCGACTTAAGCACCGTCTTGGTAGTTAGCTAGCTGCTTCCGCGGTGCCTTGCAGTGAAGGAGAGGTGGAAGTAGTGTCATCTTTGTGTCATGACGGTGAGACTGCATAAGACACTCTTACAACACTTACGACAAAGAGTGTGTTATACAGTCAACCGTGGTGTCACAATGGAGGCACTAGATCACGGCGGTAGTTGGCGTCATCGAGGAACAAGCTAGGAGTGGATGAACTAGCTAGGAGCATCTGATTGAACTCATCTCAGAGTGAAAGGGACAGGGGAATAATAAATAAGGGGCGAGAGGTGGGAGGAACTGGTGCCTGCCGTTCGATGTAGAGAGAATGGACGGGTGAGATCAGAATCATGGTGGAGATGCCACGAATCAGTGTCTATGATAATGCACATATCACAGATGATTCATATTAATAGCCGTCTGTGAAAATATCACAGACGGTTATTAATACGAACCACCTGTGATGTCTTGCATTATCACAGATAGTTTATACTAACAACTGTGATGAGTACATTCTGATTGGTACCATTACACGAGCACGAGCTAAAAAGATTAATCAATAGGTGAACTCGCTCATAGCTGAATTTGGTTTTAATTTACATGACAACTGGTTACTACCTAATGTGAGTAATTTAATTGTTCTCAGGTTTATATGTCAGGAGATTTTGGGAGCTCAAGACAGATGTGCTATTAGGCATGCATGTATGCTGCGCCATGGGAAAAATTAGTGGAAGAAGACAAAGGACATCATGCCCATGTTGCATGGTGCAAGGAAACATCAAGATAGGAAGAAAAGAAACACAAGTAGTTGTAGCATGTGCAGGAAATAAAGAAAGAGAGGAGGTGACATGAGAACTAGAAATTGATGGATGCCGTCTGGCACTGGAAAAAGAATCTATACTATTCGGTTTGATGTTGGCAAAGCAAAGCTAAAACTCAGATTTTTTTGTGTGTTACTAGAAGTTACATGATAAGGCCCGCGTGCCTCTATTTTGAGCCAAACTCATTTTTGAGTTGGTTTCATATTCCATTTTCCTGGCTAGGAGACCGCATGCGTGATAAATAGCCACATCATTTTTTTTGTAGAAGGACAGACCACGAAGAAAAATCAACCTAATATTTTTGAGAGAGCTATACGCTTGTTCTCCCTAGGGTTTGGCATACGATTGCAACCTAGAGGGGAATTGGGCGTTCTCTACCAGTCATTCTTGTGTTTCCTTGTGATTGGCCGAAGCAACAACATGTCTACTTGGTGGTCGGGTAGATGGCATCATGAGCGTGTGGTTGGGCGAATTCTTTTATCGCAGATTGCTATTCTAACAGTGGTTGGCGCCATCAATTCATCAGGTTGCACGGATCCAAATTGTCTCCATCGATCCTACGCCGTGAAGATCGGGCAACACCTGCATCATCTTAGTATCAGAGCACGGTTGACACGGTATGATCAATTTATCTGTAGTGAGATTTATTTTTTTCCTATACACAAAAAGCCAAAAAAATCTAAACCCTAGTTTTTACATCTGTTATTTTTCATGAATTTTGTTAAGTTTTTGTCCATTAGAATTTTATTTAGGTGCTGATCATTGTGTTCCTTTGTGTCGCTTGATTGTTGTGTCGTTTCCTTTGTTTCATCCGAATAAAAAAAATCCGATCGCTACAGTACCTGCTACAGTGTCGTGTGTATGCTACAGTGATTCACTACAGTACTGCGCGTAATCTACAGTAATCTGTTACAGTATCAAGCGCGTGCTATGGTAACCTGCTATAGTATCCGTGACAAAAAAAATTTTACGATGTGGTCATTTTTATTAAATATATCCATATTTGTGCAAAGAAACGCTAAACTTTAGTGCCAACCAACAAGTAAAAAAAGGTAGCCGACATAAAAGAAAAAGCCTCGGCGAAAAAATAGAGAAAAAGAAAAGTGAGCGTTGGTTTAATTGGGGTTAGCTAATTCTAATTTATAATTTCAGCTTGTGTATTTAATTTTTTGAGCAATCTTGTGCCCTTACATTCATATTATTGCAATTGGCTAGCATTTCTCCTAGTACTTGGTGCAAAACAAGATATTTAATTCTCAATTTCAGATCATTTCTATTTAGCTCACTCCTTTGTTTGCATTGAGTCACATTGATTTTTGCGTGTGCGTTCATATACTTGACTTAAACCTTTCGGATCAGCACTTAGGCAAAGTATTCTAGCTTGGGCTATTACTAAACAACATCAAGAATTTCAGATTGCATAGGTTAATATTTTCCCTCCAAGCTTCATATATAAGCCGTTGTTATAATAGTGCTTGTGCAATTAAATTCGCTTAATCTACCACCTTGTGTGTCTACCATCACCAAAGTGCATGTAGCTCTTCAATTCCATCAATGACGCATAAGAACTTCGGTTGGTAAGAGAAAGTGAGGTTGAGTGAATTCCACAAATAAAACTTTTCAAATCTGCATACATAGCTTTTCTTGTTGTTTGCACTAACCATGGCAGGGAAAGAAGGAGAACAAGCATGTGTGATCCAGGTTGACCTTGAGAAGCTCACGAATGATTTCAATACTCAGTTGAATGACAACATGAGCGTCTTTAGGACGGAGATACTGGAGGAGCTTCGCAAAGAACGGCGCCCAGTTGGCATCCATAAAGGAGGTGTTGAGCTTGACAAGACTGATGAGGAGAGGGCTACATGGTTTGTTAGGGAAGCTCAAGTAGATTGAGCCGCTGCCAACACGGTTCGACCACCCTTTCCCGAGCATGGGGGAGGTGTTTTGGGTGCTGACCACAGCCAATGGAGAGGCCGTGGTCGTGGGCGCAGTGGTGCCGCGCACAATGAGAACTTCGACGATGACTTTTGGCTACACTGCAACGACAACTACCAACGCCATGGCCCAAGCGTCGAGGAGAAATTTACGAAACTCAAATTCACCATTCCCAAATTTGAAGGTGCTTCCGATCCAGATGCCTATCTCGCATGGGAGCTCAAGGTAGGCAAGATCTTCCGGATGCACAATTATTCGAAGGGGAAGAAGCTACACATGGCATCACTTGAGTTTGATGGGTATGCGTTAATTTGGTGGGAGCAAGTGTTGAACCAAAGAGAAGATAATGGGGAACCTCCAATTGCATCGTGGGCTGAAATGAAGCAAGAGTTGAGAGCATGCTTTGTTCCAAACACTTATAAACTTGATCTTTTTGATCAACTACAGAATTTGAGACAGGGAGGTCGCTCGGTGGGGAAATACTACAAGGATATGGAGCAAGCTATGATTAGGACACATGTGCATGAAGATGAAGAGCAAACACTCGCGTGTTTTCTGTTTGACCTAAACAAAAATGTTAGGCGCATTGTGTAATATAAGCCCTACAATACTATTGTTGATTTGGTGCATCAAGCGACCAAGGCAGAGAAATAGTTATTAGAAGATATAAAACCAGTACCAAGGATGGCATCCTTCAATTTGAAAGCTCCATCATCATCCTCTAATGCCACCAAAGCATGTTTCAATTTGGGTTGAGGTACATTTTCAGCTAGTACTAATTCAAATACTAATGCTCGTTCTTCCTCAATTGCAAAATCAGCACCTACACCAAGTGAGAAGAAGGCTACTCCATCCTCTATATCCTCAATTGGGGCTATAACAAAGAGTGGAGAAATTCAATGCTTCAAGTGTTTGGGGGCATGGACATATTTCTAGAGAGTGTCCCAACAACTGAGTTATCCTTGTGACGAAAGATGGAGAGTACGAACCCGCAAGTGAAGATGAGTTGAACTTAGTCATGAAAAGGAAAGATATGAGGATGCATCGGATGACAATGAAGAGGTTGATGTGTTGAAATATAAAACGGGAGAGTCATTAGTTGTCACAAAAAAATTGAGCATGCTTGCACAAGAGGGAGATGCATATCCGTAGCAAGTCAACTTGTTTCAAACACAAGCCAAGGTAGACAATAAGGTAATCAAACTTATTATTGATGGTGGTAGTTGTCATAATTTGGCTAGTGTTGAATTATGTGAGAAGCTTGGTTTAAAGATGCTGAAACATCCACGTCCATATCATGTGTAATGGTTTAGCGAATATGAGGATGTGAAGGTTCAATTTGTGGTGTATGTTACTTTCAAGATTGGTGATTATGAAGACGCCATTGAGTGTAATATGGTGCCTATGACAGTGTGCTATTTGCTGTTGGGAAGGCCATGACAATATGATAGAAGTGTACAACATGATGGCCGTTCTAATAGATATGCTTTTAAGTGGAAGGGAAAGACAAAGGAGCTTAATCCAATGACTCCTAGTCAAATACATGCTAAATTTCAGCAAAGAAAGCATGTTGAAAATGAGGGTAAAAAGAAAGAAAAGGGAGATTTCCACATATCATTGAGTGAGAGCCACAAGCCAAATTGAGAAGAAAAAGTAAGAGTGAGAGATGGATGGTTATGTTAGTCACTAAATCAGATTTGAGAGATGTGAGCAATGACCTATCAAAGGTGCACTTTGTGCTTGTGTACAAAGATGCAACTATTTTGTTTTCAACAAATGACTTAACCTCTCTTCCTAGTGGTGTTTTTTCTCTTTTGCAGGCAATTAAAGACGTGTTTTCGTAGAAGATTCCAACGGGACTTCCACCATTGCGCGGAATAGAACATCAAATTGATCTAGTTCCAGGCGCGTCACTTCCAAACCGTCCACCATACCGTACCAATCTGGAGGAAATTAAAGAAATTCAGCACCAAGTGCAAGAGCTACTTGAGAAAGGGTACATACGCGAAAGTCTTCGTCATTGCGCTGTCCCTGTAATTCTTGTTCCTAAGAAAGATGGTACATGGAGAATGTGTGTCGATTATCATGACATTAACAACATCATTGTTACATATCATCATCCTATTCCTAGGTTAGATGTTATGCTAGATGAACTTAGTAGTGCTGTTATATTTATTAAAATTGATTTGAGAAGTGGATACCATCAAATTAGAATGAAACTTGGTGATAAATGGAAGATTGCTTTTAAAACAAAATTTGGATTGTATGAGTGGTTAGTAATGCCTTTTGGTTTAACTAATGCACCTTGTACATTCATGCGATTGATAAATCATGTTTTAAGAGCATTCATTGGCAAAATTGTTGTGGTATACTTTGATGATATATTGATCTATAGCAAAACGATGGATGAACACACTGATCATATTAGACAAGTGCTAGAAGTGCTTACAAGTGAGAATTATATGCTAATTTGGACAAATGCTCTTTTTGTACCGATAAAGTTGTGTTCTTAGGCTATGTTGTTTCTATACAAGGCATTGAACTAGATGACTCTAAAACTGAAGCAACTAAGAACAGACCTACACCTGTGAATGTTAGTCAAGTCAGAAGCTTTCATGGTCTTGCTAGCTTTTATCATCATTTTGTTAAAGATTTTAGCACCATTGCTGCTCCATTAAATGAGTTAACTAAATAGGGTGTTGTGTTTGAATGGGTGCATAATAGGAAAACGCTTTTCAAGAACTAAAAAAATGATTAATTGAAGCACTCGCTTTGCCTGATTTCACTAAGACTTTTGAAATTGACTGTTTTAACGCAAGAAGGAAAACCAATAGCATACTTTAGTCAGAAACTAGGACGTTCTCAATTGAACGTTCCTGTGTATGATAAAGAATTGTATGCTTTGGTGTGTGTGTTTGAAACTTGGCAACATTATCTTTGGCCTAAAGAATTTGTTATTCACTCTAATCATGAAGCCAAGCTAAACTAAATCGTAGGCATGCCAAGTGGGTAGAATTCATTGAAACCTTCCCATATGTTGTTAAGTACAAGAAGAGAAAAGAGAATGTGGTAGCTGATGCTTTATCTAGGAAGAATGTGCTTTTAAATCAATTGGAAGTAAAGATACCTGGATTAGAGAGCTTGAAAGATTTATATGCTTCCGACCATGAATTTTTAGAACCATATTCTAAATGCAAAGATGGGAGAGGATGGGATAAGTTCCATGTTCATGATGGGTTCTTATTTCATGCTAACAAGTTATGTGTTCCAGATTCGTCCGTGCGTTTGTTTTTGTTGCAGGAATCTCATGGAGATGGATTGATGGGATACTTTGGGAGAGAAAAGACCTTCATGATGTTGAGCAATCACTTTTGTTGGCCTAAGATGAGGCGTGATGTCGAAAGGTTTGTACAGTGATGTGTGACATGCCACAAAGCGAAATCTAAACTTAATCCACATGGATTATATACTCCACTTCCCGTTCCTAGTGCACCTTGGGAGGATATTAGTATAGATTTTGTTTTAGGATTGCCTATGACTAAGAGGGGGAGGGATACATTTTTTGTAGTTGTGGATAAATTCTCTAAAATGGCACATTTTATTCCCTATCACAAAAGCGACGATGTGTCGCATGTAGCTAACTTATTTTTCAGGGAGATTGTAAGATTGCATGGCATGCCAAGGACAATTGTGTCAGACCGTGATATCAAGTTCATGAGCTATTTTTGGAAGACTTTGTGGGCCAAGCTCAGGACAAAGTTGTTATTCTCAACAATTTGTCACCCACAAACAGATGGACAAACGGAGGTGGTGAATAGAACACTTTCAATGCTGCTACGAACAATGACCAAGAAGAATCTCAAAGAGTGGAAAGATTGTTTGCCGCATGTGGAGTTTGTATACAATAGGGCAGTACATTCTACTACTCAATTATGTCCGTTTAAGGTGGTGTATGGTTTTAAACCAATCACACCACTTGATTTGCTGCCACTTCCACTACATGAACAAGTTAATATGGAGGCGTCAAAACATGTTGAATATGTGAAAAAGATTCATGTCAAGACTAAAGAAGAAATTGAAAAGAAGGCATGTTACCATACTGAGAAGGTGAACAAGTCAAGAAAGAATATGTTATTTGAACCAGGTAATTTGGTTTGGGTCCATTTACCCAAAGAACGCTTTCCAAACAAGCGTAAATCCACATTAACGCCTTGGGGAGATAGTCCATTCAAAGTACATAACAAGATCAATGACAATGCATATAAAATTGAGCTTCCAGGTGATGATTATGCTGTGAGTTCTACAGTCAACGTTGTTGATTTATCACCATTTTTTCGACCAGAAGAATTAGAGTCCAGGACAACTCCCTCTCAAGGGGGGAGGATGATGAGGACATTCCAATTGGTACAATCACATGAGCACGAACTAAAAAGATTAATCAATAGGTGAACTCGCTCATAGCTAAATTTGGTTTTAATTTATATGAGAACTGGTTACTACCTAATGTTAGTAATTTAATTGTTCTCAGGTTTATATGTGAGGAGACTTTGGGAGCTCAAGACAGATGTGCTGCTGGGCATGCATGTATGCTGCGCCATGGAAAAAATTAGTGGAAGAAGACGGAGGACATCATGCCCATGCTGCATGGTGCAAGGAAACATCAAGACAGGTAGAAAAGAAATGCAAGTAGTTGTAGCATGTGCAGGAAATAAAGAAAGAGAGGAGGTGACGTGAGGACTAGAAATTGATGGATGCTGTCTAGCATAGGGAAAAGAATCTAGACTATTCAGTTTGCTGTTGGCAAAGCAAAGCTAAAACTCAGAATTTTTTCTGTGACTAAAAGTTACATGATAAGGCCTGTGTGCCTCTATTTTGAGTTGTACTCATTTTTGAGTCGGTTTCGTATTCCGTTTTCTTGGCTAGGCGACCACGTGTGTGATAAATAGCCACATTTTTTTGTAAAGGGACAGCCCACGAAGAAAAATCAATCTAATATTTTTGAGAGAGCTATACACTTGTTCTCCCTAGGGTTTGGCATACGATTGCAACCTAGAGGAGAATTGGTCGTTCTCTACCTGTCGTTTTTGCGTTTCCTTGTGATTGGCCAGAGCGACAGCACGTCTACTTGGTGGTCGGGTAGGCGGGATCATCGATTCGTTAGGTTGCATGGATCCAAATTATCTCCATTGATCCTACGCTATGAAGATCGGGCAGTCCCCCCGCATCAAACCGTCTGTGATATTGTCATAGACGGTTATTAATACGAACCATCTGTGATGTATTGCTTTATCACAGATGGATCGTATAAATAATCATTTGTGAAAATATCAGAGACGATTGTTAGTATGAACCATCTATGATAACTACAGCACAGACGGTTCCTATGAACCATCTGTGATCTAGCCGTCCAGTATGGTCTCTTTTGTAGCAGTGCAAGTATTTCAAATGCTCAATCTAAAACTTGCTCTAATTGTGAATTCCTGAAAGCTAGACTTAATTCATCTCAGGAATTGATTCAACAGATGCTTTATCATGAGACTCTTTCTTATTCTAACTGTCCCAAGCTTAACATAGAAATAGAACCTGTGATTTGACAACTTAACAATTTTGCTAAAAAGAGAAAATTAGCTCAGTCTAGTGCTTCCAAGCAATCGGTGATAGAATCTATTAAGTGCACATCTTATTCCTGACCGACTAAATAGAATGAGTACCTTAAGAACACTTTAGAGAGCTTTTCTTTTGGCAACAAGAATTTGAATATGATCCTGGATAAGTCAAAAACTAGTGTAAAAAAACATGGTCTATGGTTTAATTTTGTTGAGCATGCCAAGAACAATCCTCCTAAAGTTATCAAGTTATTCGAACCAGGAAAGTTTGAGGTAGAATCTGAACCGAAACAAATTGTCTTTAGATCGGCTGGTATTGCAAAAGACTTCTCTACCAAACTGAGTGCTGTGAAGTTGATTGATGCAACCATTCATCAAGTCAATTATCAATGCACTTATTATGGTAAAGACGGTTATTTGATTCAATTCTACTTTAGAAAAGCAAAGAAAGAGAAGAAAGACAGGGTAAGGAAACATTTTCAACCTGTTGTTTCCCATGGTTAAACCAACATGGCTAGATCACACTTCTGATTAGGTGTTACTAGCAGTCGAATCAGTGTGGTCAGTCTAGACTTTTGACCAGCTATGTCACACATTCGGACCAGTACGATTGGACCCAAGTTTTGACTAGCTTTTCAGAATCAATTAGATCAGTTGGTGGTTAGACCATTTTTACGTAAGCGGTCAGATTGTTCTCAACCAGTGTTGTCCATGCGATCCGATCGATCAGCAGTCAGACCAGCCTCACTGAAGCAGTTAGACTGCCTAGTGGTCAGACCAGCTTCTCAATGTTTGTCTGTTCGAAATCTATCAGATGCTAATGCTTCACTTAAATCTTTATCAGTGCATGCTTTTGCTCCTGTTCATCGAGTATCTCAGTACTAGTAACTAAATCATTACTATCTAACTCCAGTATTAAGGTACCAATGATTGTCCGTGTTGTGTAGGCTCGTTGACTCCGGTTGTTCTCGTCACATGACCAGAGACTCACAATGGTTCTCCTCCCTCACTCGTGCCCCCAGTGATGAGTTGATCACTTTTGGGGATAACTCTCAAGGAAGAGTTATTGCTAAAGGCACCATACACATCAACGACAAGTTCATCTTAAAGAATGTTGCTCTTGTCTATAAGTTGAGCTATAACTTGCTTTCAGTTTCACAGTTGGTAGATGATAATCTTGAACTAAACTTTAAAAGGCATTCATGCTATATTTTAGATTCATCTGGTGATCTTGTATGCAAAATTAGTCGAGGTGATCGCTTGTTTAAGGGCGACTTTTCGTATTTAGCATCTTCTAATCTTAAATATTTTATTTCATCAGACTCTAAAGATTTATTCTTCTAGAACCATAGATTAGGTCATATTGGTTTTGATCATCTTGCTTGGCTCAGTAATATGAATCTTTGTAGAGCAATTTCTAGTCTTAAGATTGAAAAGTTAATGGATCTAATTTGTTCACCCTGTCGACATGGTAAGATGGTTGCATCGTCTCATCCCCCACTCACACTAGTCATGATGGATTCTCTGGGAAAATTATTGCACATGGACACTGTAGGTCCCTCTAGGGTTCAGTCGCTTAGAGGAAAATAGTATATTCTTGTCATTATTGATGATTACTCTAGATACTCTCGGGTTTATTTTATAGCATCTAAGGATGAAACTTTCGGTCACTTTAGAGAGCTAGATCTTAGACTTGCTAATGAACTTCTAGAAGCACTTAGATCAATTAGAAGTGATAATGGAATTGAATTCAAGAACACATCATTTGCTTCCTTTTGTGATGAAAAGGGTTTAGATCATCATTTTTTGTCAGTTCAGTTCATGTGCCTCAATACAACGGTGTGGTCGAACGTAAGAATAGAACTTTGGTTGAGTTGGCTAGAACAATATTAAATGAACATGCTACTGCTAGGAAGTATTGAGCTAAAGCTGTTTCAACTACTTGCTATATTTTGAATAGACTCGATAATGCAGGTATATAGGAAACTGATGCACCCGAGGACATCTTCTATGACTCTAATGATGATGAAATGGAGTTCCTGAGTCACACTTTGACACCTACAACCACTTAGGTGGTAGAGGCCACTACGACTACTACAAGTATACCTACAACCACTCCTACGACCACTGATGAGGTAGAGGCCACCACATCTACTATGATTACACCTATGATCACTCCTATGATCACTCCACAAGCTCCTCTACATATTCAATGACGGCATCCTCCTGAACAAATGATTGGTAAGTTAAATGTGAGAGTTCTTTGCAGCAGGTATAACTCCAATGCCTCATATGCTCTTTCTGCTTTTGTCTCCTCTTTTGAACCCCATGATGTAAGTCATGCTTTATCTGATAAGTCTTGGATTAATGCCATGCGTGAGAAATTAGAAAATTTTGTGCATAACGAAGTCTGGACTTTAGCCTCACCTCCTTATTGGTCATAATGTTATTGGAATTAAATATGTTTTTAAGAATAAACAAAATGAGGATGGTGTTGTTGTTAAAAATAAGGCTAGGCTTGTGGCTCAAGGATTCACTATGTAGAAGCTCTTGAATTTGGTGAAAAATTTGCACCTGTTGCTCAATTAGAAGTTATTAGAATTCTGTTAGTATTTGCTGTATCAAAGGGGTTTAGACTATATCAAATGGATGTTAAACGTAATTTTCTTAATGGCTATATTGAGGAGGAAGTCTATGTCAGACAACCACATAGTTTAGAGAATCCTAAGTTTCCTGATCAGTCTATAAATTGTCCAAATCTTTGTACGGTCTAAAACAAACACCTAGAGCATGGCATGATAGGCTTAAATCATATTTGCTAAAAAATAACTTTCAAATGGGCAAAGTAGATAAAACATTGCTTACTCACAAGCATGGCAGTGATCTTTTACTCATTTAGATTTATGTGGATGATATCATCTTTTGTGGTTCCTCTTATGCTCTTGTTTCCATGTAATTAGATACTATGAGCAGGGAATTTGAGATGGGTATGATGGCAGAGTTCACATTCTTCCTAGGCTATCAGATCAAGCAATCCAAGTTGGGTACTTTTGTTAAGCAAAATAAGTACATGAAGGATTTGCTTCGTCACTTCGACATGGGGTCAGTCAAACCGATTTTCACACCCATATGGTCTACTACTGTGTTGGATTCTAATGAAGATGAAGAGCCTATTGATCAAAAGGAATATGGAAGCATAATTAGCTCACTTTTGTATCTCACTGTTTTGAGGCCAGATATACACTTTGATGTGTCTTTGTGTACTCGCTTTCAGGCTTCCCCATGTGCTTCACATCATCAAGTGGTAAAACAAATTTTCAGGTATTTTTAGTCAACTTTAGAATTTGACTTATGATACTCTTCTTTATCGTGTCTTACCCTTAGAGTTTATTTAGATGCTAATTTTGGACATTGTAGAATTGATAGTGTTGTAGGGGTGGCCCCCACCTAAGCCCAGCAGGCCTGTTAGGAGGTTATAAGAACCAGAGTAACATGTGTAATGACATAAGTGCCCCTAATGGGGATGTACTGATATAAGGGCATAACTGTAAAAGCATACTCCATGTGAATATATATATCAGGATGAGGGGGAGGGTGAGGCAGAACACTCCCACCTCTCCACTACCATCTCTCTCTCTGTTTGGTCAGTAACCACAACAGTTGGCGCCGTCCGTGGGGAGGACAAGGACAAGCTTGAAGACCGAAGAAGAAGGATGGCACCGAAAAAAGCTTCATCAGCGGCGGCGAAGGGAAAGAAGACGACTGGGTCGGAGCGGCGCGTGAATATCAGGGCTTCGGCATCGGCCGTCGAAGGAGCTGGCGGCGGCGTAGGCGCAGTGGTCGCAGGCGTCGACGCTCACGCTACAACGACCGACCCCGCCAGCGCCGCTACAACGACATCCAACCCCGTCGCTGGCGCTACAACGACCGACCCCGCCAGCGCCGCTACAACGACATCCAACCCCGTCGCTGGCACTGCAACGACAGCCCCCGCCACCCTCGCCGGCAGCGCGGATCAGACGGCCGGGGGTAGCCGCAACTAAGCATCCGGCGGATCCGGAGATCGGGAGGCGATGGTCCCTGCACCAACCCGTCCGCTGGGTGTTCCGGCGGCCCCGACAGCACCTGCGGTGGAAAGCGCCCTACTAGCAGCCCTCAACGCGTTCCAGCGGGAACTAGGGGACCTTCGCGGAGCCGTCCGAGATATACAAGAGGCTCGGAGCCAGCAGGCCGCGACAGTAATCGCGCCCGAGCCCACGCTGGAGAGGACGAACAGCCGCGAAGCCCCCACGTCTAGCCATGTGCCGCTGAGACGCGTAGATCCGGAGTCCCCGCTTTTGGCAGGGCTGCAGCAGGCGGCGTGGCGCGAAGACTTCAAGTTCCCTAGCGTCACCGACCCGTACAAAGGCGACACGGATCCTCGCGAGTTCGTGCGCGTGTACGAAACCGCGGTCGAGGCCGCGGGCGAAGACGACACCACGAAGGCGAAGGGACTCCCCCTCGCGCTGCAAGGAGTGGCGCTCTCTTGGTTTTTTACCATAGAGTCGGGCTCCATCTACGCGTGGGAGCAGCTCCGCGACCGCCTTCACAACAACTTCCAAGGAAACTATGTCGAGCGAGTCGATGCGGACCAACTCTTCGCGGTGAAGCAAAGACCCTCGGAGAAGCTCCGGGACTACTTTAAGCGCTTCGCCAAGATTCGATGCCAAGTAAAAGACGTTAATGAAACCACCGTCGTTAATGCATCCATACAGGGCCTTCGTCCGGGCCCGATGGCCGAGTACAACGCGCGGAGGCCAATCAAGACAGTCACCAAGCTCTTCAACAAAATGGACGAGTATGCGCGGGCGGAGGAGGATGCGCGAAGACGCAGCATTACCACCCTCGGCCTCGCCCATGAGGAGCGCCCCCCGCGCGAAGTGGGGGCAGGTGGTCCCTCCTCGAAGCAGGGCCGCAGCCGAGAGCCCCGAGGAGGCCCTCCCCGAGGCAGCGCTACCGGGGTACAGGAAGGCTCTTCAAGGAGCAGGCATAAGCCTCGGCGCCGCCAGCGCAGGTCACAGGCGGCCCATCATGTCCTCGACACCGAGAGCGCCCGCCAAGGACCCGACCCCGCCTCATGGAGGGGAGACTGGGGATCGGAAGGCGGACTTGATTGCGGCGGCCAACCCCATGTAGAACAAGAGCTCCTACACTATGGCAAGTGGTGCGAGGTACACGGCTACGGTGATCATTACACAAGGGCATGCACCGCAGTTATGGAGCTGCGGAGGCTGACGGTCGGGTCTCGGGCTCTGCCTCCTCAGCCCCTCACCGGAGCCCACGTGGGGAACCCAAGGGGTAGCCCCATACGAGCCACCGCAACGGAGCGCGCGCAGCATCGCACCGTCAGCGTCATCACCGGAGGCTCCTCCTCAAAAGCCCCCAGGGAGCAGCCGCAATTGTGGATGCCGCCCCGCAACATCACCTTCGACTTGAACGACGCCAGGGGTGTGGAGTACCCTCACCAAGACCCTCTCGTCATCCAGGCCCACATAGCACGCTGTGACGTCAGGCGAGTCCTTGTCGACGGGGGAAACTCCGCGAATATCTTGTTCACAGAGGCCCTCGACCGTATGGGGATCCCCCGAAGCCGGCTAGAGCAGCCAGGAGCTCCACTTCAAGGCTTCGGGGGTCAACCGCTGCAGGCCTTGGGGCACGTGTCCCTTCCGGTCACTTTCCGTCAGGAGGGCAACAAGGGTAACATCCGGACCGAGCATGTCATCTTCGTCGTCGTAGATATCCCACATCCCTACAACGCCGTACTGGGGTGACCCGCCATCAACTCGTTCGAGGCGATCCCACACTACACGTTTTTGTGTGTGAAGCTCCCGGGCCCAGAGGGTGTTATCACCGTCTTCGGCGATCAGGACCTGGCCAGACGTGCCGAGGTCGGCAGCCGCGTTCCGCATCGCCCGGTGCATGCCCTCTCCGGCACGCTCGGCGATGGGCCCTCCGCCCCCGGGTGGACGCCCAAGCCTCGGCCCGAGGACGGAGTCAAGAAGGTGCCGCTCCAGGCGGAGGGGCAGTTTGTGTCCATCGGCGAGGGGCTCCCACCGGGGGTGAACGGGATCTGCTCCGAGTGCTTCAGAACAACGTTGACATTTTCGCATGGTCCCCGGAGGACATCAAGGGCGTAGACCGAGCAGTAATCGAGCACCACTTGGCGGTCCGCCCCGACGCCAAGCCGGTCAAGCAAAGGCTTCGGCGTATGTCGATGGATCGACAACAGGCGGCCAAAACAGAGGTGGCGAAGCTTCTTCGGGCCGGGGTCATCCGCGAGGTCCACCATCCAGAGTGGCTCGCTAACCCGGTACTAGTGAAAAAGGCCAGCGGGGCCTGGCGTATGTGCATCGACTTCACGGCACTCAACAAGGCGTGCCCAAAGGACAATTACCCCTTGCTGCGCATCGATCAGCTGGTCGACGCCACCGCTGGGTGCGAACTCATGAGTTTCCTGGACGCCTATTCCGGCTACCATCAGGTATACATGGCCGAAGACGACGAGGAGAAGACCAGTTTCATCACACCACTTGGGACGTTCTGCTTCGCCAGAATGCCCTTTGGCTTGAAGAACGCAGGCGCTACCTTTACCCGCCTAGTCGCTATTGCCCTGGCCGCCCAGCTCGGGAGGAACGTCGAAGCTTACGTCGATGACGTGGTGGTTAAAACCCGGCAGCTTGCTCTGCATGGCCGGGACCTCCAGGAGACCTTCGACAACCTTCGGAAGGTGGGCATCAAGCTCAACCTCGACAAATGTGTCTTCGGGGTGCAGGCGGGCAAACTCCTAGGTTTCCTCATGTCCGGACGGGGCATCCAGGCGAACCTCGACAAAGTAGACGCCATCCTGGGTATGGAGCCGCCCAAGACAACGAGGGAGGTCCAGAGGCTGGCGGGCCGCATGGCAGCACTAAGTCGCTTCCTATCCAGGGCGGCGGAGCAGGGCTTGCCATTTTTCAAGACACTCCGCGGGTGCGATGGATTTCGTTGGGACGGAGATTGCGCGAAGGCCTTCAACGAGCTCAAGGAGCACCTGGCCAGCCTCCCCACTCTGGTCGCCCCAGCACCAGAGGCTCCCCTCCTGCTCTATCTGGCCGCGCCAGCCACCGCGGTCAGCGCCGTCCTCGTCTTAGAGGAAGGCGCCATGCAGCGGTCCATATACATTGTCTCCGAAGCCCTCCAAGGCGCCAAGACAAGATACACGGAGCTTGAGAAGCTCGCCTACGCGCTGGTCATGGCCTCCAGGAAGCTTCAGCATTATTTTCTGGCCCACCCGATCACAGTGCCTTCCTCATTCCCCTTGCAGAGATGTTACACAACAAGGAGTCCACAGGGCGCATCGGCAAATGGGCTGCCGAGCTCGCTCCCTTCTCCTTGACGTATGCTTCACGAACCGCAATCAAATCCCAAGTCCTTGCGGATTTTCTCGCCGAATGGACCCCGCCGGCCCAACCCGTCCAGACACACGATGACCCCGTCTGGACGCTCACCATTGACGGAGCTTACGGCGTCACGGGCGCGGGCGTAGGTGCGGTGATCGTCACGCCCGAAGGACAACGTTTGCTATACTCGGCGCGCCTTGCCTTCCCCGCCACCAACAACACGGCTGAATACGAGGCACTGCTCTTTGGCCTGGCGAAGCTCAAGGCAGTCGGCGCGAGATGGGTGCTAGTCCGCACCGACTCGCGCTTGGTGGCTGGTCATGTGGACAAGTCATATCAAGCCAAGGACCCTGAGTTGGCCAAGTACCTCGCGGCTGTGAGGGCAAGGGAAAGGCACTTCTTGGGCATCACCGTCAAGGCCATCCCCCACGCGGAGAATGAGCAGGCCGACGCCCTCGCTAAGGCGGCCAGCCAGCAACTGCCCCCCCCCTGATGGGGCGTTTTATGAGATATTAGTGCAGGCGCCCATCGCGCAGGACAACCGCGACGCGGCACTTGTCCACCACATTGACCAGCCAGGTGATTGGCGATAGCCCATCTTCAATTTCTTGCAAGGCATCGCCGAGCCGGAGGACCCCGCCGAGCTTCGGCGTTTGCAGCACCGCGCAAGGTCCTTCCAGGTGTTCGAAGGGATACTCTACAAGAGAGGGGTTTGCGCACCGCTCCTGCGCTGCCTCTCGACTGAGGGGGGAAAGGAGCTCCTTGCGGAGATCCACGCGGGCGCGTGCGGATCCCACCTGGCACCGAGGTCATTAGTCGGCAAGGCGTTCAGGCAAGGCTTCTACAGGCCAACTACCATCACCGACGCCCAGGACCTCGTCCGTCGGTGCCAAGGGTGCCAGTGGATGGCGCGCATCATCCGCAGGCCCCCGACGAGCCTCAACCCCATTCCTCCGGTGTGGCCACTGGCACGCTGGGGCGTCGACATAGTAGGACCACTTGCCCGAGCTCCAGGGGACCTCCGGTTCGTGGTAGTCGCGCTGGAGTATTTCTTTAGATGGCCAGAAGTGGTCGCCCTGGCTAAAGTAACTTCTGCAGCCATACAGCGCTTCCTCTGGCAAAACATCATATGTCGCTTCGGCGTGCCCCGGGAGCTCACGGTTGACAATGGCCTGCAGTTCGACGCCACCCTCTTCAAAGACTATTGTGACAGCATGGGCATCACCGTCCGATTCACCTCGGTAGGGCATCCCCAGTCCAACGGGGCGGTCGAACGGGCGAATGGCGCCATCTCTGCTGCCATCAAAAAGCGCTTGGTCGGGTCGCCGAAGGGCAAGTGGCCAAGCGAGCTTCACAGCGTTCTTTGGTCGCTTCGCACAACGGTAACGTGTTCGACGGGATTCACGCCGTTCAAGATCCTTTTCGGCGACGAAGCAGTGACGCCCGAGGAAATCAAGGCCAGCTCGCGGAGGGTCCTCGTCCAAGCACCCGAAGAGGAGCGCCGTGTGTCCTTGGACCTCCTCGACGGGCTACGGGCAGATGCAGCCCATCTTGTCAAGAAGTATGCGCGGCAGACAATGCGTACTCGGGATCGCTCCATATGCCCGCGGGGATTCAAGCCTGGGGATCTCGTTCTCCGAGTGGCGCTCCAGGCGGAGACCGCTGGCAAGCTGGAGTCCAAGTGGGAAGGCCCGTACATCGTGATGGAGGCATTGCCGATGGGGGCGTACCGCCTCGCCACGCTCGAAGGACAAGCCCTCCGGCACACATGGAATGCGGACAGGTTGCGGCGATACTACGCCTAGAAGTAGGGCGACGAGCGTAGAGCCACCAGCCCTTTGTTATACGATGCTCGCCCGCGCAAATGGGAGTTCAATAAAGATTGTCGTTCCCAGAGCATTGTCTGTCCGCGCTGAGAAGAACCAAAGTCCACGGACTCTAAATAAGACGTAGCATCGAGGTCCGCCTCCGCACGCGCGAGTCTCTGGACTATAAAGGAAGTCGTAGCGTCGAGGTTCGCCTCTGCACGCGCCAGTCCACGGACTCTAAATAAGACGTAGCGTCGAGGTCCGCCTCCGCACACGCGAGTCTCCGGACTATAAAGAAAGTCGTAGCGTCGAGGTTCGCCTCCACACGCGCTAGTCCACGGACTCTAAATAAGACGTAGCGTCGAGGTCCGCCTCCGCACGCGAGAGTCTCCGGACTATAAAGAAAGTCGCAGCATCGAGGTCCGCCTCCGCACGCACCAGTCTGCGGACTCTAAATAAGACGCAACGGGGGGACGCCCTCGTGCGCACCAGTCTACGGACTCTAAATGAAGTCGTAGCGTCGAGGTCCGCCTCCGCACGCGCCAGTCCACGGACTCTAAATAAGACGTGGCGTCGAGGTCCGCCTCCGCACGCGCGAGTCTCCGGACTATAAAGAAAGTCGTAGCGTCGAGGTTCGCCTCCGCACGCTCCAGTCCACGGACTCTAAATAAGACGTAGCATCCAGGTCCGCCTCCGCACGCGCGAGTCTCCGGACTATAAAGGAAGTCGTAGCGTCGAGGTTCGCCTCCGCACGCGCCAGTCCACGGACTCTAAATAAGACGTAGCGTCGAGGTCCGCCTCCGCATGCGGGAGTCTCCGGACTATAAAAAAGGCGTAGCATCGAGGTCCACCTCCGCACGCGCGAGTCTCCGGACTATAAAAAAAAGTCGTAGCGTCGAGGTTCGCCTCCGCACGCGCCAGTCCACGGAGTATAAACAAGATGCGGAGGTCTTCCCTTCGCATTCGGTGGCAGGTAACACCAAGAATAAGGTACTACTTGGTTTCATTGTAAAAGCAAAGGGGTTACATGGTTACAAGCATAAGAACCAGTACATCATCCCCCCGCCCTACCCGACCAACCGCTCAGCCTTGGCGCGGTGCGGACGAACCCGTGCCGTCGTCGCCGTGACGCTGAAGGACTCCTTCGAGCCAGCAGAGGAGGTCCCCCTCCCCATGCAGCGTCTGCTGCTCGGCGACCCTCGCTGCATCTTCCCCGAAGCGGCCCCAGATCCGTTGATGGAAGTTCTGCAGGCTAGGCCCGATGGAGCGAATGGCGTCCGACATAACCTCTGGTTGGCCGGGAGGATCCAGTTGAGGATTCGCCAGCTCATGGGTATGTCTACACCCACGAGTGTGAAGCAGGGCGAGGGTGAAGCACGCACCAAGATAGCCGCAGTGCTCGCCAAACGTTCTGGCGCCACGAAGAGCAACGCCTGTCCCCTCCTCGATCAACCCGAGCATCTCCGACAGGGCCTCCGGCCCGTGCGTAGTGTCCGGCACTCTGACGCACAGATCTCAGAGGGCCTGGTTCAGAGACTCCATGGCCCGCCACGCTGACATGGACGCATTTTCCAAGACAAGACTATTCCCTGCAGCAGACTCCGCCAGATGGGCGTTCTCCCCTTCTAGGACGGCGATCTGCTGCCAGAAGGCGGCGCGCTCCTCAGCCGCGGCGCACTTGGCTTCCGTGGCCTCGAGTTGTGCGGCCGCCATGGCGCCCTCCAGCGCGTGAAGTTCTTCATCCTTCGCTGCGAGAGCATTGTTTGCTTCACGAAGGCTGGCTTCCAGAGCCCTCCGCTCCCAAACACGGGCCTCGTCAAAGGACCGGCTGAGGGTAAGCGTCTGGCAAAAACAACAAGTCAGCAGGCACCCAGCAGTACCTTACAAGCTGAAGCGCACATATTTACCCTCATCTCGGAGGCCTGCAACGCGAGCGCTAGGAGTTCCCCCTCGCATGACGACAACATCTCTCGGTCAAGGCCGTTGTCGGCACGCTCTGCGGCTGCGGTGAGGACGCGAAGTATCTCCAGGCGAGGGAGGAAGTCCGAGCGAGCGAGTCCCGGCCCCAACGTGCCAGGATTTACCTAGGCCGTGGCCATGTCAACAGCAACGGACACCTGCGGGGCACCCTGCACAAGGCTTTGGACTTCGCGCATACCTCCGTTGCTCGATCCTTCGCCACATCCGGGAGACCTCGTCTCGCCTGATGTTGGCAGAATGAGCAAGCAGATCAGAGAGAGTCTCGCGAAGTCACGAGAGGAAAGGGACTCACGCCTACCTCCTGCGCCTCTCGCCGCGGTAGGAAGTGGCGCCATTTCGACTGCCAAGTGGGAGGCAGGCGCCTCAGTGGTCGGTGAGGAGGTCTTCTCGACCGCGCCAGACGCCGTAATCCCGCGACAAGGCCCCGCAACGGCGTATCGACCCCTCGCTGGCGGCGGGGACTGCGTCCGAGGGCGTTTCGCCTGTGGCAGCACAAGCGATTCTTCCGCAGCAACACCAGCTACGGTTCCCGTCGCCCCCACGGTTCCCTCCGTAGGGGGCGCGCCCTCGCCGGCCGCGGCGGTTGATAGCGCACCATCAACCGTGGTTTTCTCGCCGGGAACGGTGCTCCCCCCGGGTTGGCGAGTTCCAGCTCAACGATGGCTGCGAGCACGGGTTCGTTGGCGTCGGCAGAGGGTGCCGGGGGATTCGAGGCGGCGCGCTCCTCCGAAGCAGTGTGGTCGGGCCCACCGCCGGTCGCACGCTCCGTCTCAGCTGTGCTAGCCGCCGAGGGGCCTGCTGGGTCGCATACGGCAGCCGGGGAACGGGCCCGGCGTCGCGAAGATAACACCCCCGCAGGGCTATCACCGTCCTGAGCGCCCGGAGTCCCGGCGGGAAGCTCCCCCGGCACCACGCGCTCGGGCACAGTAATGCCCAGAGCCTCGCAGGTGCGGTTTACCCGCCCTTGCTTAGCCGCCTTGACTGCAGCCTCGCGAGCCTGGTGCTCCTAAAGCGTGTACGGGCCGAGGAGCGCCGCAACCGCGCGCTCCGCATCTTCTAGCCGAGCCACTGCGCAGGAGATCACGTCAGTCAGGCGGAGCCCAAACATATACAATGGCACGCGTAAAACGCGCTGGGCAACTTACAAGGAGTGGAAGGCGGAAGCAGGCGAGATACGGATGGGCTGAACCCGTCCTCGCGGGGGCCATCCTGTCCAACATACTTCCCCCCGGAGGAGAGTGGCGCCACCCCATACATTGTGAACTCCTCGGCTAGGTCGCGCAGGCTCATTCGACGGGCAACACCGACAAGACTCTGTAGCTTTTGCGTGTCGCCAATCTCCGCCTTCAGACTCGGCATACTGTTAAATGAGATCGGCCCGCCTCGGCATTGCATTCCGCTCTTGTCGGTCACGGTGTAGTAGAACCACTGCCGAGTCCAGCCGGACTCCCATTGCCTTGGCGAGGCTGGCGCGGGGAACAACGTCGCGCATGACGCCCGGAGTACGAAGTCCACACCGCCGAAGTTGCACACCACCCCGTCAACCTTTTTGGGTCGACAGCGTGCGTCGTGCAGTGTGGCGAATAAGCTCGCGCTGGGACGCCCCCCCTCTGTCCGCATCGCCCACGTGAAGACAGCTAGGCGGAGTATTGCGTGGGGCATCAGTTGGGCTAGCTCCAACTTGTAGGCCCGCAGGACTTCGCCCACGAACAATGTGGAGGGCATTCGAAGGCCGGCGTCGAAGAACGTGACAAAAACAATCGCCTCCATTGCCCGGGGCTTCGGCTCCGTCTCGTCCCGACGGGGTAGGCGAGCCCCATCGCGATCCGCGATCTTCCTCTCCTCCACGAGTCGCTGCAGCGTCCCTTCGGTCACGCGGCTCCTCCCCAACACACGGGAACAGCAGCCTTCCGAGTGCTCCATGGCGTCCCACCACTTGTTGGCGCGCGAGCTCCCCCGCGGCACCAGCTCGTACTCCCTGGAAGGATGGGACACCTCGCCCTGGCTAGGCAAGGAACCGCTGCGGGGATGGTGGGTGGAGTCGTCATGGCTAGCCATCGCTCTTCGCGACCAGGGAGAAAGAAGCGGGGAAAGGAGCAACTGGCGTTACAATTAGCACGGGCGGAAGCAAAGCGGCAGATCAAAAGACAAAAAAAACAAGAAATGGTGCCTCTACCTCAACACTGGCACCTTATAAAGGCCGCTCGCCTCTCATGTGGCTCGAAGCGCAGACAGATCAAACTTGCAGCGATTCGGCTGCCCACGACTCAGAAAGAAGAACCGCAGGGGCTTAGAGGGTCGTGCCCGGTAGGTGACCAAACAGCGCACAACGCCTCCACGCCTTCAACACGCGTCCAACTTCCCTAGGGAAGAGGCGAACAGCTGCGGCCACGCAACCGCTCACCTCCCACGACGCACCAGTCGTGAGTCGCCGCGTGTCCCACTCGCAGGATGGCAGACTGCACGACGCGACAGCCTGACCTCTGCCAGGCCAGGCGTCGGCGTGATTCCAGCCGCCATTAAAAGCGCACTACCAGACTGCAAGGTCACAACAGCTCTGAAGCGTAACAATATCGGCGCCAAGCTCCAATCTTAGCACGGGGATGGAGCGCGCGCGCGTCTACTTCAACCAGGCGCCAGCCTCCGCTGCCACCTGTTCGAAGGGTAGGGGACGGAGCGCGCGCGCGTCTACTTCGAGCTAGGCGCCAGCCTCCGCTGCCACCCGTTCGAAGGGTAAAGGACGGAGCGCGCGCGCCTCAGCTTCGACTTAGGCGCCAGCCTCCGCTACCACCCGTTCGAAGGGTAGGGGACGGAGCGCGCGTGCGTCTACTTCGAGCAAGATGCCAACCTCCGCTGCCACCCGTTCGAAGGGTAGGGGATGGAGCGCGCGCGCGTCTACTTCGAGCTAGGCGCCAGCCTCCACTGCCACCCGTTCGAAGGGTAGGGGACGGAGCGCGCACGCCTCGGCTTCGACTTAGGCGCCAGCCTCCGCTGCCACCCGTTCGAAGGGTAGGGGACGGAGCGCGCGCGTCTACTTCGAGCAAGGCGCCAGCTCCGCTGCCACCCGTTCGAAGGGTAGGGGACGGAGCGCGCGCGCCTCGGCTTCGACTTAGGCGCCAGCCTCCGCTGCCACCCGATCGAAGGGTAGGCGACGGAGCGCGCGCGCGTCTACTTCGAGCAAGGCGCCAGCCTCCGCTGCCACCCATTCGAAGGGTAGGGGACAGAGCGCGCGCGCGTCTACTTCGAGCTAGGCGCCAGCCTCTGCTGCCACCCGTTCGAAGGGTAGGGGACGGAGCGCGCGTGCCTCGGCTTCGACTTAGGCGCCAGCCTCCGCTGCCACCCGGTCGAAGGATAAGGAACAGAGCGCGCGCGCCTCGGCTTCGACTTAGGCGCTAGCCTCCGCTGCCACCCGTTCGAAGGCTAGGGGACGGAGCGCGCGCCTCGGCTTCGGCTTATGCGCCAGCCTTCGCTGCCACCCGTTCAAAGGGTAGGGGACGGAGCGTGCGCGCCTCGGCTTCGACTTAGGCGCGTCTACTTCAACTAGGCACCTTCCATCCCAGGCCTCGGGCTCCCCAAGCACAAGCTTGGCGAAATTCACAGGCCGCGGGGGACGGAGGGGGCCAAAGGACCCGGCGACATGGCTTCGGCCCTGTGAAGCCCTTCACCATGAGAGGCTCCTGTTGTAGGGGTGGCCCCCACCTAAGCCCAGCAGGCCTGTTAGGAGGTTATAAGAACCAGAGTAACATGTGTAATGACATAAGTGCCCCTAATGGGGATGTACGGATGTAAGGGCATAACTGTAAAAGCATACTCCATGTGAATATATATATCAGGATGAGGGGGAGGGTGAGGCAGAACACTCCCACCTCTCCACTACCATCTCTCTCTCTCTCTGTTTGGTCAGTAACCACAACAGATAGAAAGAGTAATTCTGGCACATGTCACTGTTTAGGTACTATCTTGTTTCACAGGCTTCTAGGAAACAATTATCTATTGCACTTTCTACTGCTGAGGCTGAATATGTAGCTGCCGCCTCTTGCTATTCATAGTTGCTTTGGACGATCACTACACTTAAGGATTTTGGCTTAGAATTTGATAGTATTCCACTTTTCTTTGATAACACTTGTGCTATTTGCATTGCTAAAAATCCTGTGCAACATTCTAGAACCAAACACATTAATATTCGTTATCATTTTATTAGAGACCATGTGAAAAGGGAGATGTTGTCTTACACTACATTGATTTTGTTTATCAAGTTGCTGATATTTTCACCAAACTGCTTGACTCTTCTCATTTTGTTCATTTGCGAAGTGAGTTGGGTGTGTTGTATCCTCTGTGATTATTCTAAGGAGGAGCTTGTTGTTGAACAGTTATAAAAACTTTATTTATTATACTTATCAAATAATACATCAAGTTCAAATCTTTGAAATCAAATGATAGTAGAGCTGTCTTTATCATATTTACTTTTTCCTGTAGCTGTGGTCATGACAGGTTGTAATAAATGTCCTATACTTGAATTAAAATATGAAATGGCGGAATACTTTGACTAGATTGATTATAGATAACACTTTGCGATGTTCATTTAAAAAGAATTAGCTTGCTTGTGAGTTTTCTTTTAAATCTTGGCTATGAGGAAATCTTTCTATGAACACTCAAGATGGCATGTTATAAAAAAGGGAAAGAGAAGATTGAAAAGATGTATGCTTCAAGCACGCCATGGTTAAACAAAAGAAAAAGTACAAAATGTGCTCAAATGAAAAGAAGTATGCTTCAAGTATACCACCATTTAAAAGAAGTTTGCTACAAAGATAGTATCATGAAAAGAATTATGCTACAAGCATACCACATGCCTAAGAGTTGAGTGTGGAGTAGTAGGTTACTATATGAGACTACTAGTTCACATGGATTTAAACCTTGCTTCACTTTTTGGCTTACTCTTTTTGATGTGATATCCCTACTGTATATATATCAGTTTGGTCATTGTTGAGGTGTCTGTTATTAATCCAATTTGCTTAATCAAGTTAAAGACTTGTTTTGACTTGCTATATGGTATATGACTTTATATGATCTAGGGAGCTCTACTCAAAAAGATGGCTTAGGTACATTCTTAAATCAGTGCAAAGTGACATGGATAATCTACAAAGCTTCTAGTTGTTTACTCTCAGTGCTCCACTTTAGAATTATTCTCACTCTGGAGTTCTTGATTATTTTATTGGCAAAGGGGAAAGTTAGGAAAGATTGGAAAGAAAAAGAGAAAATTTTGAGAGAAAAATTTCTCTCGTGTGGAGAGAGAGTTTTATGAGCTTTCTGTTGTGGTTTGTTGTCTGCAATTTTGAATGTTTTTTCGCAAATTTTCTCTTTCAAGAGTTTTTGAGGTGTTGTTAATGTATTCATCAAGGGAGAAATTGTTAGACCATTAGGTGGTTATGCATTTAGTGATGATAAATAATTGATATTTCAGTTTCATTGGAATTTGCATTTGTGAAAGTTCTGGTCGATGCGCTTTTGTTGCCGAAGTATTCAGGATAGAAGGTCTAGCTTTGACCACGGCATTTCAACCATGCCAAGCATCAATCACGGCTGATCGACTGCGTTTGAACAACCACAACTGAACTACCTTGTGTAGTCAATGATGGTAAGCTACACCGAACCAGTTGTAAGAAATAGTTAATCGATGTAGGCAATAGTACTTGGTCAATGGTCATAGCTACAATGCTTTCTCAATGGTCGTAGCTATAGTTTGTGATCGGTAGTCGAAGACTTTAAGGTCGATAGTCGTAGACTTTGTGATCGATAGCCGTAGTCTTCGTGGACTGTTGTCATTGTCGGAGGTACAGTGAAGGTTCGGTTGTCGTAGACTAGGAATGCTATGATGATTGTGATTTTTGAGTATTCTGAGCGAAGTAATAGTAATTTCCAAGTACTTGTGCTTTCAAGTGTTTGATGAGCTAGTGACCGGCCTGTACATGCAATCATAGCGATTGTAATGAGTGGTCTAAGGCTGATTTCTGCAAAGCAATAGAATTTATTGTCATGGCTGATCTGGTTGACCTTGATGGATGGTTAAAGGTTTGATATGAGTGTGTGGGCTAGTGTCAGTCAAGTTGGGAAGAACTTGTGCCAAGGAAGTCTTTGCATGTGCAGGTTGGGCGTAGAGACGGTCATGGTGGTGTTGAGGACGACCCAGATTAGGATGGGGAAATCTGAGATCCAAGCGGTCGAGGATGTCATGAGGTGGTCGGGCTTACGCTTGAGCACTTGGAGATCAAAGGTGGTGATGTGTGGAGAAGGTAGAGGAGGTGCGATCCTGGAGGCTTCGCCATGTAAGATGGATGATACGTGATGAAGATATAGGAGATGCGGTCCTGGAGGCTTCGTCACGTGGTGAGATTGGAAACGTTATGGAAGGAGTCTATAATGGGAAGGATTAGAGATATTTAAAACCCATATTTGGAAGGGTTTCGGGTCCCTTGAATTTTGGAAGAGATAGATTTTTGTGTCCGTGTTTGATGGGGACACGGTTGGTGCGTTAGCCTATAAAAACAGGAGAGGCTAAGGGTTAATGTGAGATTTTGAGAAAGTTTTTGGGATGGGTTTTGGTGAAGAAAAGAGAGGCTTTAGTTTTTTGCTAGGGCTTTTAGGGGTGCTTATCGGGGCGCTTTGCAAATCTACGAAAATCCAGCAATAAACATCATCTTGAATCAATCTGGTTCTTGATTTGCTCAAAAAAGTGATGGTGTTTGTAGTTGGATCAAATTTTACGACTACATGCGAAGGTGATCGAGAGGTTCTGCTTCTGGGTTGACGATTTCGAATACGTTTAATCTGGTCAAAGATCGAAGTTGAGGAATCTAGCGAGTGGGTGTGCGAGCGATCGGTGTATATCTTCATCAAGCTATAAGAGATCGAAAAAGCGGTGCAATCATTCACCCCATCTCTGATTGCGATAGTGTACAGTATTAGTACAACGTACGGAGGCAAAACCTATATAAGTGATAGCCACCATATGCTTTTCCTTATGAATAGTGAGGGCTTGTTCGGAACGCATGAACGAAAAAGCACTGAAATAGGAAAAGCATAGTAATAGGAAAGAAACAATGTGCAAAACAGATAGATTAGAAAAAGGAATGGAAATTGTAGAAAGCAGAAAGATTAGAAAAAGCATGAACATTGTAGAAAGAATCTTTCCGATGATGGTGGGAAACACACGAGAAATCGTGAGAAGTGTAAACCAAAGATACGTTTTGAGAATTGATAGATGAGAATACATTTTCTGGTTATTCCTTCGGGTTCTTCCTTCGAAAAGGCATGATCCAAATTCCATAGTAATTGGATTACAAAATTCCTATATAAATCTTGCAATCCAAACGGGTCCTAAAACTCATGACGCAGGCACATAGCAAGGAATTCTCACATCGAGTAAATTAAGGCCAAACCAAAAGTTTCCATTTTATTAAAAGTACATAGACGAATAGGCAGATGATGATATCTTCTTCTAGTACAACACCTAAGAGTATCTCCCTTTTGTTATTCTTGATTCAAAATATTATGAATTTAGCCCCTCTCCCCTACTTAAGCGTCCATGCATATATCAGATATCACTACTATAGAAAGCCTAATACTAGATGGCCAATCACAGACGGTTTGACAAAACCGTCTGTGACCGACACTGACACAGACGGTTTTAATTTGGACACCGTCTGTGTTGGTGGCGTCGGAGAAAAGGCGTATCACAGACGGTTCTTAACGATGAACCGTCTGTGATACTAAAGTATCACAGACGGTTTGTATTAAAAACCATCTGTGATAATCTGGAATTATCACAGACGGTTTTTTATTAAAAACCGTCTGTGATAAGCTTATTATCACAGACGGTTTTTTTATTGAAAATCGTCTGTGATAATCTTAGGCTTATCACAGACGATTTTTTATTAAAATCGTCTGTGATAATGAGCTAGGCATTTATTGCACTGCTCAAAACTGCATCTGTCTTCATTTCGATCCAGATCTAGTCGGTGCTGCACTCTTTTGCTCAGGAGACAAGCTAGGCGATTTCAGGCCAATTAATTTGGTGGGAGGAGGCAGAAATTGAGCTTTGAAGATTCATGCTTTCCTGGTTGCTCTAGATATGGTTAGTAATAAATTTATTTTTCTTTGCATTACAATTTAGATCTAAGTAATTGGTGAGTGTTATTGAAGATGGTTTTCGCAAAATTGTTAATTGGTTATATAATAGCTGTTGTGTTTATAATATGAATTAAGCTAGCAAATTAAGCCTCAATGCATGTGGCCAGTATATATGTTGTAATAATAATTAATTAATTTAATTTTTAATACTAAGCTGTTATATATATACATAACGTAGGACCGAAGCTGGATGTATGCCGCGAGCCGTGTGAGTGAAGAGTACATTAATGGCGTGTCTACTTTTATAAGAGCTGCCGAGGAGGATATGCTGAATAAGGGGGTGGAATAATATATGTACTGTCCATGCACTGACTACGAGAATTTAAAGATGTTTAAGAACTGAAGGCAAATTGAAGCGCACTTGATTCGGAGGGATTTCAAAAAGGGTTATACGTGTTCGACCAGTCATGGCGAAGTCAATGATCGTATGCCGCCGGATGACATCGCCGGTGAAGTGAATGATATGCCGCCGGATGACATCGCCGATGAAGTGAATGACATGCCGCTGGATGATGTCGATTGTGGATCGGATTCGGATAGGTTGCACGATGACAATCTGGATGAGATGCTTCGCGATGTAGAAGAGAACTATGATGAGAGAGAGTATGTTAAATTCCGGGGCTTGATGGAGGACTCGGAGAAACCTTTGTTCACGTGCTGTAGGTCAAAGTACACGAGGTTGTCGGCCATGCTTGAACTGTTGAAATTGAAGGCAAGCAACGGTTGGTCCGACAAGAGTTTCACGGTGTTGCTAGGTCTTTTAGCGGACATGCTTCTGGAGGGAAATGAGTTGCCTAAAACCACGTATAAAGCCAAGAAGGTTCTTCGTCTGTTGCGAATGGAAGTAGAAAGAATACATGCATGTCCAAATGACTGTATCCTATACCGTAAAGAGTATGCAAACATGCATGTATGTCCGGTGTGCAACGCATCCCGAAACAAACGTAACAATCAATCAGATAATGGCGAGGGAACAGAGGTGAAGAAAGGACCTCCTGCTAAGGTGGCATGGTATTTTCCTATAATTCCCCGTTTGAAAAGGTTTTTTGCAAATCCAAAGGAGGCAAAACTGCTGCGTTGGCACTCGGAGGAGCGAAAGAAGGATGAAATGTTAAGACACCTTGCTGATTCCACCTAGTGGAGAAACATTGATAGGTGTTTTGTAGACTTCGGTGCAGAACCAAGGAATATAAGGTTTGGACTGAGTACAGATGGAATGAATCCTTTTAGTAGCATGAGCAGCCGACATAGCACATGGCCCGTGACTCTCTGCATCTATAACTTTCCACCTTGGTTGTGTATGAAGCGAAAGTATATTTTGCAGTCGATACTTATCCAAGGGCCAAAGCAACCTGGGAATGATATTAATGTGTTCCTAGCACCGTTGGTGGAAAATCTAAAAGTACTATGGAACGAAGGGGTACAAGTATGGGATGCATGAAGGAACGCGCGTAGGCTACGATAGCAGAAAATAAAAAATTTCTACCGCGCACACCAGGACATCATGCAAAGAAGGGATCATAGATCGTTACCACTAGACGCGCAGCGCAGCGGAAGAAGAGTTGGAGAAGCCGATCCAACCACGCGCGTCGAGGTAGTAGTGGAAGTAGCCGATCGTCCCGAACAGATCGTCTCCTCCACGCGATCAACCACACCACGAGCAGATCCAATCTGTAGTTTGTTGATGCCGATCAACGCCGCAACGAGCAGCGCCTCCACCGGTATCCACACGTCCGGGGCTGGAACTCCGATCGCGAGTGTACCAGCACTCGCGAGCGGCTAGGGTTTGGCTCGGGAGGTGGCGGCTAGGGTTTTGTTCGGGAGGAACATATGCATGCATCCCTCAGCCCCCCCGCCTCCAAATATATAGACCTCCTCACTTGGGCCTCGTGGACCGAGGCCCAATAGGAGTCTATCCGGATCTCTGTCCGAATTGAGCCCACATCCGAATCACATTCGAATTAGTGTTCCAACCCGTTAAGTGTGCGACCCTGTAGGTTCACGTATACTTGGTCGCGACCCGGAAACACCTTTCCGGTCACCCTGTTAATAGCGGCCTCTAGCAAGACATATTAACCCCAAAGTATACGTAAAGATCATATCGGCTGAACCTGTAATGTTCTCATGTACGAATCCTTTTGCCTCACGATATAGATTAAGCTCAAGGCGAGACCTGTGTCATCCTCTTAATGGCTCAATCACTCTCTCGATTCCGTGATGGATTATAAACTTGTGATTGACTCCTCAATCACATTGGCATGGCCATGCACTTTCATAATCCATTACATCGAGGGGCCCAGAGATATCTCTCCCATAAGGAGGGGCAAATTCTATCTTGATCATTCACATCCCACTACATGTTTCATAGCAAACCCGAAGACTACTTTTATGACTACCCAGTTACGGAGTAGTGGTTAGTAGTCCCAAAATAGGCTACTACGCATGTTGGGAACCATGATGATCTCAAGTCTAACGATTCTACATAAACACTACTTGAGACCAACTAATGACACATGGAATCTCTGCAGTGTCTCATGGCGGGTCTATCCAACATATGTTCACTAACACATGTCCATATTATTGATTTGGTATCTCCATACCATGATCCATGAGACATGATCATCAATCAATACATATGCTGATCTTTGAATCATATATGTTCCTCATATGATATATGATCAGGGATCATTTAGAAATAGCAACATTTTGGCATTAAGAGTCTCATGAATAAGTCACATACTCATTGATCAATAATGATAATGTCTATTTCAAGGAACAAAGCAATGTATCATAAACATAGTATGTGATATATTCAACATCGCCATGTTGCCTCTAGGGCATATCACCAACAATGCATACAAACGAGAGAACTTCACTTTGCGCTCCTTATTGTTCTGCACCATAAATGATTATCCTGCCCTTGGTAACCTATCGGGCCATAGTACAAAAGGTGCCAAAGCTTGTACTCACTATTTAGATAGTATCGAGAGTGTGTGGCTGCAACACTCACGCAAAACCGGCTACATGCGTCACCGCCGGTTCCTTCGGAGGGCTCACCCATACCGCAAGATGAAGAAACAATTTGACGAAGAGAAGGAAGATGGTTCAGCTCCAAGGCATTTAAGGGGAAAAGAGGTTTATAATATGGTTAAGGATTTAGATGTTGTCCTCGGAAAGGGACGTAAGTTGAGGGCTCATGAGAAGAACACCTGGAAGAAGAGATCAATATTTTGGGACTTACCTTATTGGAAGTACCTAGATGTTTGAAACTGCATCGACGTCATGCACGTAAAAAAGAATGTATGCGACAGCTTGATTGGTCTCTTACAGAACATTCGTGATAAAACAAAGGACGACGTCAACGCACGGCTTGACTTGGCTGATATGGACATCAGGCCTGAATTAGCACCGACATGCACTGATAATGGATGAACGTACCCTCCCCCCTGCGTGTTACACTCTGTCCAAGGCCGAGAAAACAGAACTGTGCCAGTGCTTGCATGGTGTCAAAGTTCCGTCTGGTTACTCCGGAAACGTGAAAAAAATTGTTTCGATGCAAGATTTGAAGTTAAATGGCATGAAGTCTCATGATTGTCATGTGCTGATGACACAGATGCTCCCTATTGCAATTAGAAATATTTTGCCGATCAAAGTCCGAGAGACAATCATGAGGCTATGTTATTTCTTTAACACAATTGCTCAGAAGGTCATCGATCCCGAAGGACTAGATGCTCTGCAAGACGAGGTGGTGATGACTCTATGTCATCTTGAAATGTATTTCCCTCCTTCGTTTTTCGATATCATGGTCCATCTCATTGTTCACGTTGTGTGGGAGATAAAAATGTGCGGGCCCGTATTCCTACGTAGCATGTACCCATTTGAGAGGTTCATGGGAATTCTGAAGTCCTACGTACGGAATCGATCTCGGCCAGAGGGCAGCATCGTTGAAGGTTATGCAAGCGAAGATGTCATTGAGTTTTATGTCGATTATATGACTCAGACTCAACCGATAGGTGTGCCTCAATCTTGTCATGAGGGGAGGCTGAAGGGTATCGGAACTATTTGAAGGAAAGCAATCATTGCAGATATTGACACGTATACTCAAGCCCATTTCACGGTCTTGCAACACATGACTGAAGTGGCGCCTTAAGTCGACCAGCACAAGGATGTACTTCAGCAATAGAATCCGGAGCGGCCGGATGTTTGGATCATGAGGCAACACAACAGTCGGTTCAACCAATGGTTGAACGAGCAAATTGCTAGGAGCTCGCCAAGTGAGACGCTGACATGGTTGGCCAAAGGGCCAGCATTTACAGTTGTGACATGGCAAGGATATGACATAAATAGGTATACATTCTATACACAGTCTCAGGATGTAAAGAGCACTAATCAGAACAGCGGTGTCCGCATAGATGCGTTTAGTACCGATTGATCGAGAAACTCATACTATGGGTTCATAGAAGAGATTTGGGAGCTCGACTACGTGGTTTTCAAGATCCCCTTATTTCGCTACCGTTGGGTGCATCTCCGACATGTGAAGGTTGACAAGTACGGTGTCACTACCGTGGACCTCCAACGTGTCGGGTACAAAGACGAACCATTCGTACTCGCCAACCAAGTTGTTCAAGTTTTCTATGTAACCGACCCAGCAAATAAGAAACGCCATGTAGTTCTTCATGGAAAAAGGAGAATTGTCGGAGTAGAGAATGTAGTGGACGAGGAAGAATACAATCAATTTGACGAGTTACCTCCTTTTGGAAATGGCATAAGGGTCGATGATGAACAACGTGATAAAACTAGTTATGTACGCATTGATCATCATGAAGGGCTAATTTTTAAAGGAAATAAGCAAGTAGAATGAGAATGTGCGACATATATGTGGGCATTTGCATATATGTATATAACAATGCATGTGTATGATGTATATGTGAATTGGCATTTATGTATACAACAATGCATGTGTGTGATGTATTTGTGAATTTGCATTTATGTATATGTGAAAATGTGTGAAGAAATACACTGTGTGAATGCAGCTGGTTGGTGTTGTATATGAATGCAGCTGGTTGGTGTTTGTCTTAATAACTACAGTCGGGGGCAAAGGCTTATCACAGACGGTTCTAAAGGTAGATGTAACATCCCAAAATTTGCTTTCTGGAAAAATTTAATTTCAAATTAATTATTTTAAAGTATTTGAGTTTTATTTGGATTTGCCCTGATTTCTGTTTTTAAAAAAACTAGATTTTAAGAAAAACCTAAAACTATTATTAAATAAAAAGATATTTTGAATTTCTATAAAAATCCTAATTCAAATTAATTATTTGGAGTTATTTGGCTTTTATTTGGTTTCCTGGATTTTTTGGAGTTTAAAAACCTATTTTTGAAAATAAAAAGTATTTCAAGTATGAAAATTAAATACCAACATTAGTTGGAAGTATTTTTATTAAGTCCAAAACCTATCCAGGAACTTCTGTGAATTTTTCTGGAATTTTTGGAATTTATTTCGTATTTTTCTGAGCTTTATTGAATTTTCTAGCCTTTTCTGAAAATCTAAATCAAATTCTGAAAATAAAATCCCTCCTTTTTCCTCCGGCCGACGCGTGGACGGCCCAGATCCGCCCACGTCGCCGCTCGGCCGATCCCGGCCGCACTTCCCTCTCCCTCGCTGTCCAGCGGGCCCGGCCCGTCAGCCGGCGGCCCCGCCTTCCCCTCCTCCGCGCCCGACGCGTGGACGGCTCGGATGAGCCGAGTCCCCGCACGGGCCATCCAGCCGCCCGCTCTCACTCCCGCCCTCACTCCACTGACCCGCGGGCCCCGCCCGTCAGCCGCGTCTTCGCGCCCGGCCTCAATCCACCGCCCGATCTTTTCCCCGAGCCGCGTGGCAGCCATCCGCACCGCCCGGCCGCTCCCTCCTCTCTCTCACTGCACGCGGGGCCCACCTGTCGGATCCGTCGTCCCCGCGGAGCCGGCGCCTTCCTTTTCCTTCCCCCTCTTTCCTTTCTCGCCGGCCGACCGAATCCTCAGCGGACCCGGCCTTTCCTTCCCCGTTTCTCTCCGGTTTTGGAATCCCCGAGCTCCCCGCGCGACCAAATCCCGAACGCCCGCGCCTCCCTTCCCTCTCCGGCCCCCTATTTCCTTTTTCCCCCCAAACTTTCCCCACCGGCCACCGAGATCTCCGGCGAGGAATTAAGTGCCCGTGCTCCCTCCCCTGCCCCTATAAATACCCCCATCGCCCTCATCTCTCCCCACACCACCTCGCAGCGCTCTCCGCCTCCTTCCCCGAGCCCCGTAGAGCCCTGCCACCGTGCCACCTTCCCCTCAGAGCTCCGCCCAACTCCGGCGAGCCTTCCCCGCCGCCTCGGACCCTTCCAGAGCCCGCCGCCACCACCCCGAGCTTCCTCACGCCCAGGCGAACCTCCCCGTCACCTCGGCTGCCTCTCCCCGCCGCCGGAGCGCCGTCGCGCCGGAAGACCCGAGCCAGCTCCGCCACCTCCTCGTCGCCGGCCTTCTCCGCTCGTCGCCGCACTTCGTTGACCCCTCCAACCGGACCCCCCCGCGCCAGGATTACATATCACGCACCGCCAGAACCTCTCCGGCCTCCCCTCGCCGCCGACGACCTTGCCTCCGTCCACGGCTGCCGGACCACCCGAAGGTACCCCTCAAGAGGGTTACCTACCCTTATTGGGTAGGCAACGCCTCCCCGCTCACTTGGCTAGCAGCGCTCGCTCGTAACTCCCTCGGCGCGCGTTCGAGCCTCCGGCTCCGCGCGCGGAGGTTGAGTTTTTCGTTTATTTTCCGGGCTGACAAGTGGGTCCCACCCGTCAGCGGCCGCCGGTCTGCGCTGGCCACTGCCGCCTGGGCCCCACCTCTCTGTGCTATCTCTGACAAGTGGGCCCGGAGTCCAGTGGGTCCCATGTGTCAGAGGCTGAGCCGTGGGCTCACTGTCCAGTGGGTCCCACATGTCAGTGACCACCAGTGGTTACTGTTCAGTGGGCCCCACCTGTCAGTCTCTCAAAATAAAAATAGAAATTAAAATTTAATTCTCCAGTGGGTCCCACCTGTCAGAAATTTCCGAATTTCTCGATTTATTCAAATCTGAGATTTTCAAATGAGCATAACTTTCTCATTTTAACTCCAATTCCAGCCATTCAAATTTCTAAATTCATCTAAAATCATAATCTATCCAACTATAGCCTCTGTTGAATTTTTGGATTTTATTTGAATTTTCATTTGTATTTATTTGTTTTGTTGCTTCGTCTTTCCTCGCGTAGATTCCAACGTTGTCGACGATCCCTCTTCACAGCAGCAAGAAGACCCAGAAACCCTGCAAGAAGGCAAGTCTCCTTTGATCATTTTGAGCCTATGCTTTTGAAATGTTTTTAAAATATTTTAAATTATGTGCATTGCTATTTACATAAAGTCACTAGTTCAAGTCTTTAGGAATTAGTTATTCCAACTTTGTTATGCCCTCATTTGACATTGATTGCCATGTACCTTGTCACCCTAGAACTTCCTTTGTCTCAATAATGAGATTACTATTAACCTTGTGAATAGTAGATGGGTAGCTTAATGCTTAGTCTTGCTATCTAATAACTTTGGAAAATCTTGAAAATGGGAAATTATGATTTATTATTGAACCCTTGTGTTTGAAAGTGAAGTGGCAATTGGAGTTGTCACTGTGATTTTAAAATAAAATAAAATTGTGAAAGTTGGTTTAGATTAGGGTGGATGGTTGTTTGGGTTGGTGCAGTAAGCACGAGAACTTGTTAAGTGTATGTTCCACCCTAGTCAATTAAGGACCGACGCTTGTGTTTGTCCAAACTGAGCATTAACCGTACAACCACAAGTCTATATGGGTACGACCTAGCTGACTAACTTATGATAGTCTAGTTTAGGTGCCACCAGTGGAAAGTGGGTGCCAGGGATGGACTGGTTATTCACAGTGAGGGACAGGGATTTACTGTACTCATATGGCGCAAGAGGGGACTTCAGATTGGGCGGATTTAACCCTTCTGCGGTGAAACCTCAGCGGGTGGTATCTAGCTAGATTAGAGTAAGGTAAAGGCTTTGTGGTATTTTATCTGGGTCTCATGCCAAGGAAGCGTGTTGACTTTTAGGATAATTTATCTCTTGTGGGTAAAGTTGTACAACCTCTGCAGAGTGTAAAACTATTCGAATAGGCGTGCCCACGGTGGCGGGCAAGGAATGCATTCACATGGTAGATTTCTGGCTTTGTTTTAAAATCAAAAGTTTTGTATTCCGAGGGTGGAGGGAACTCTCGGAAGGGAATCCTGGCGGATGGAGCCAGAGAGGGTGGATGGAACCCGCAGTTTAAAACTTGACCAATGGTAATTGGTTAGCTAGTGTTGGTAGTTGGAACCTTCACTAGAAAGTTAATTCTGTTAAAACATTTACTTCATTAAATAATGCCTTCGAAAATAACTAGTAGTAATCGAGATTTCAAATATTGCTTTGTGCAAAAGAAACATATGGCCCTCCTTTGTTAAGCCTTGCATCTATGCATTTTTCCCAAGACTTGCGGAGTACTTTATGTACTCACATGCTACACTTAAAAATAAAATCTCAGAGGAAGTTGAAGCTCAAGAAGGTGACTACGACTACTGCTTCGCTTGTGGCTGTGATGGATTCTTCCCGGAGGACTAGGTCGCGCTTCCCCAGTCAATTGCCTGTGGCGAATTGATGGGTCGTCCTCGAGTTTTATTTGCTTCCGCTCTATTTCTTGTGTGCGAGGTCTTAAACCTCCTTTGTAATAATGAGACCCTGTGGTCAGTACTCTTATTTACTGTAATAAATCGTTGATGGTGATGTTTTCCATTCTGTTTGACTGTGTGCACTAGCTTTGATCTGGGACTAGTGCTGTAATACACAGAGGGTCCGGGTTTGATAATCCGGGGGCCCGACAGTAGAACTGTCTGTGATATAAACTATCACAGATGGTTCTAATTTTAGAACCGTCTGTGATAGTATAACTATCACAGACGATTCTAAGTGTAGAACCGTCTGTGATATTTATTATCACAGACGGATCTAATTGTAGAACCGTCTGTAATAAGCCTCCCTATATATACCCTCTGGCTAGGGTTTTCCGCGTATGCTGCAGTTATAGATCTAAGTCTCACCGCTTTCCCGATCTGTCTCCTCAGACCTCTGTCGCCGCTGCCTCCTTGCACCTCCGTCGCCGCCGTCGCCCTCCTCCTCCCTTGGTCCCGTCGCCGCTGCCTCCTCGAGCCCCTCGCCGGCCGCCTCCCCGAGCCCCTCGTCGACCGTCCCCTGTCGCCGCCGCCTCCTCGCATCTGTGAGTTTCACCGCCGCCTCCTCTGTTGATGTTTTCTTACGCTAGTGACATGCCAGATCTGTGAATCGAGTGGTACTTTGTTGTGATTTGATGAAATTGCTCCTTGGCACTGAGGGATGAAACATGTAGAGAGTGTTATATTAAAATCTATGGCTTATACGAATTTGCACCAACGTAGAATAACACATGGCAATATTTTTAGGTGGATAATTTGTAGAATAAAAGTATGGATGGAATCCATAATCTTTGAGAAGTGTGGAAATATTCATTGTAACTCTGGTATAACAATCATTGTGTCATTCCAAACATACTACTGACCATTGTGTCAAATGAAGCCAACATAACATGTACCCAGATGTTTGTGCTTTGCACATATTACATTGATTTCAATTGATCGAAGTTGTTAAAAGTGTGTTGTGAATAGAGATCTTGTTTACTGCAGTAGCATAGTTTGCTATTTGGTTTATTTTGTAATGTTCATTTCTTGTAGGAAATTGTCTTTTGCTTGTTGTGAGTGTTAGTATATAGTATTAGCAACTAAAGTAGGTGCTAAGATAGGCACATCACCCCCTCTCTCTGTCCTCATCACCCCTCCCCTCTACTCCTCTCCTCTCTTCCTAACATTGAGCACCATATTTCACTTTTTTTGCTTCCTCATCTTCCAATTCAATATGATCACTTTCTTATCTTATGGTATAGCACTTTCTTATCTTATCCTAATAGACCCACAAATTGAGCAACATGTCATCCGCGAATTCTTCAACATCATCGCCGGATGCGTCCGCTTCAAATTCAAAACGCCAAGGAAGAGGGCTATCGAAGAAGCCTGAGGGCCGATTTACCATTACAGAGGTCGATGGATCTGGGACCCCTCTCCTTCCTCCCAAATCAGTAAGCGCATTCCAAAAAATGGTCGGAATAGTTGTACGAGAACAAATTGAGATCACATTCAATTCGTGGAAGAGCGTGCCTGAGACTCAGAAACGTGAGCTACTGACCAAAATTTTGGCATCGTTCGAGATCCCAAAAGAACACCAAGACGCCGTGCAACGACAAACCTTGCTAGTGGTGTGCAAAGCATGAAAGAACTTCAAGAGCACGCTTGTCAAGAAATACGTGGAGACGGACGAAACGCCTTTTCATAAATACCCATCCCTGGAACCACAATGGGAAGAGTTCAAGGCGATGAAGACGACCGAAGATTTCAAAAGTACAAGTGCGGCGCACAAGGCCCTCTAGGCAAAAAAACACACACCCCCACAGACTTGGCACAGCTGGGTATGTGGGTAAAATCCCGCAGTGGAGGAAGGCGGATGACCTGGCAGCCCTGCAGGACATCGCCCTGCCATTTGCCAATATCCCGGATGACCGCGCTCGATCGAACTACGTAGCTTTTAATTACTCCACAACTTCGTACGAAGTGAAATGACATGTCGTGCTCTTGAAGGAAGAGCTGAGTTTTGAATCTACCCTGGGATCATTCCAGGGAACAAGGGAGAATGATATGCTCTCCGCGGCCCTAGGAAACAAGGAGCGTGAGGAAACATGGTTTCCAAGATGACTCCGAAATGTATCGGCGTAGGAAGAGAACTAAAGCCGAGCGTGAGGAGCGGCTACGAGAATAAATCAAGGCATCTCTTAGAGAGGAGCTAAGAGATGAGTTGGCTGATTATGTAAAGTCAGTAGGCCGCCGTCGCCGCTCCTGTGCTAGCTAGCCGTCACAACCGTCCAAGTAGTTGCGCGTCCAATCCGACAGAAAGCGAGGCCAGATTTCCTGTGCACGACATCCAGGTAATAATTATTATCTCTCGAATGCTTGCTCCATTGATAGGCCTATTGGAGTAGCTAATTTTGTATCGTTATGTAGGAGCCTACGAAGTGCAGGCTCCAAGTGAGATATGTCTCCGTTCCCTTGTACGCTGCTTGGGGCCAGGCATATCCGTCTACTATCGGGGCCATGGTGCACGGTCAAGCTTTAGCGCCAGGCTACGCAAAAGTTAATGTGGATGGTGTGCATGTCAATTTTGAGGTCGTCCCGCTACCGAAGCCCCCCAACGACGAGATCGTGACTCTAGGGCAGGCCATTGGAACATTCATCCAGTGGCCCAAAAGCGACATCTCCCTGGAGGCTTCTTCACCGGTGGCCGGACCAGAAGGACAGTGCGAACCAGAGCTAAATGCACTGGTGCTATCTCCACAAGGGCAGTGCGAACCAGAGCTACCTGCACCGGTGTTATCTCCACGGGTGCTATTCTCGCCAAAGCAACTTTCACCGGTGCTACCATTACAGTCGACTACCATAAAGTCGACCTACAGTCGAGGCAGTGGCCATGGCAAATCAAAGACAAAGGATGATGATGATATCCTGTACCTGCCATTGGCCCACAAATTCGTGCTAGGCGAGCCGATGATAATCCCGGAAGAGCACCTCGTAACCCTAGGACTTGGTTGCCAAACATTACACACTTGGTATATGGAACAGCCCAATAAGCCAGAGGTAGAACCATGCTCAGGTATCACTGTCAAATTCAGGCGGGATCATTTCCAGCACGAATTTCAAGAATGTGTCTTCGCGGTGACCTTTGACGATATATTTGGTCTTTTCACACTCAACGCTCTTAACGTCTCACTCGTTCGATGCTGGACGCTGTAAGTCTGTACAATCACAATCTCTGTTCATGTAATACCGATATATGTCACAATTTATTGCTTTTCTGTGTGTATATATATATATTCATGCTGACCCAAGCTAGATCATCGAAATCACCAATTGGTTTCCTGGACCCACTCTTGGTCGCCATTGATACCATCAACGAGAATGCATCCTTCGTCGAGAGCTATATTACATCAACACTACTGGCTCACTGCAATAAGAAATTTGTTCTTATGCCATACAATGAGCACTTCCATTGGATTTTAATTGTAATTATACCAAAATGGAACAAGGCTATATACCTTGATTCTCTAAGTAAGAACAAATCCAAGTACACAGCTATCGCCCAAATACTCGATAGGTAAGTACATTTTCTCCATACATAACTACATTGTACTCTTTGTTTCCTTCCGAATGACTAATCTAACTTTTTCGAATAACGAAGGTCGTTCACCACATACGTTGCACAAACATGTGGCTCGACGATAGGGGCCAAGCCCTTGAAACATGTTCGCAATTTTCGGGTATTCACTAGCTACACATTAATTAATCCTATACAACACTTAGTAGTAATGCCTCTTGATTTAACACATTCTATTTTTTGCAGTGCCACCAGCAGCAGCCAGGCAACACGTGTGGCTTCTACATTTGCCACCATATGAGACTACTCCTCGATTCCTCGAAGATCACCAATTCTAAGGTTTGTCAATCTTCCCACATTTATTTCATACTTGTCAGGTTATATATGTACGCGCATTGATATTCCTATCGACAGGCTGCGCCCATCTCTACAACTGCATTGAAACAGCCGGACTTTACAAAAATTCGAGGAGACTGCGCTTGGTTTTTGTGGTCTAAAGTTGCGCTTGGTTTTTGTGGTCTAAAGTCATAAGATCAGATGGAGAGTTCCACTGTGCACAATGATTTTTATTGCTCTTATCACTCCAGAATCGAGGTCTCGTGAAAGGAACGGATCCATAATCAACAAACTTGTAAGCTGCACAAGCAATACTTGAATGGCAATCATGCACCATCCAAGTATAGCTTATGCAGCCTCACAAGTTCGTTGATTATGGATCTGTTCCTTTTGCGAGACCTCGATTCCGAAGTGATAGAGCAATAAAAAATGCAATGTTACCATCTAAGTGCAAATGCAATGTAGATCTTTTGTAATTGTGTATTTGTTGATGGATATTTTATTTCATTTCAACTAATTGAATTGTGAAATGGATGCTTTATGTTTGTGAAATGAAGTGCGATGTGAATTGGATGTTTTATGTTTGTGAAATGAATTGAGATGTGAATTGTATATATACATGTACATGTTGATCGGCTTGTTTCAGAGGGCATGGCTAGCATTTCCTAAAGCTAGCCAATAAACAGGAATAGATTTAGGGGTAGAAAAGAATATCAATATATCAATATTGATATATCACAGATGGTTTTTCGTTAAAAACCGTCTGTGATTATCAGCTATCACAGACGGTTTTTAGTTACAAACTGTCTGTGATATTTACACCATAGACGGTTCGAAAACCGTCTGTGATAACCTTCAATTATCACTGACCCATAAATTCAGACGGTACAGAAAACCGTCTGTGATGACGTTTTTGAACCGTTTGTAATACGATTTTCTGTAGTAGTGTATATATACAATAAATTCAATGCACTAGTACAAAAAGCTTAATATTAGACACCACATCATAGACGGTTCCCCAGAACAATCTGTATTAAATACAATCACAGACGATTTTAGTTTAGAGACCGTATATGTTGATGCTAGCGCTAAAATCGTCTGTGAAGATGTAATATCACAGATGGTTCTTATTAAGAACCGTTTGTGAATTATCACAGATGGTTTATATTAAAAACCGTTTGTGACGTATGCAATTATCACAAATGACATTTAGTTAGAATCGTCTATGAAACTATCATAGACGATTTTTATTTACAATCGTCTGTGTTTTGTCCTTTGCCATTGAACTATAGAAGCTACTAATCAGCTGGAACAGATAAGTGTGACCAATGTGACCAGTCACTTTTACAAAAAACAAATTGAAGTCAAATTTATTACAAAAGTCCAAAAAAAGAGATTACCAGATCTTGGCCTTCTGGGTTTCATATGCTTACTCTTCTACTTTTGGAGTTAAAGGATCAGTGGCTGAGTTCTCAAATGCTGTGAAGATTGTCCTTGCCCTCTTAACTTCCTCCTCTAGCCTAGGCAAATCATTAGCATGACCCATAATCTCAAAGAGGATGCCATGATAAGTTTCATCAGAATCGGCCACTTCCATGTCTCTCTTCACCGTCGCAAGAGTTTCTTTCACTTTGTTCACATTAAAGAGAAGAACGAGGCTGAGGGTAGTTTTCATTACCTGGGCGGCAAGGAGACACCTCCGTCGACAGCGGATGATGAGGTTCAGCTGACGGATGGAAGCGACTCGAGGAAGGAGAGCAGGGCATGAGCGGAGGAGTTGCTCCAGACGTAAGTTATTGGCCGCCTGTGTAAGGTTGCAGCTGAACAACTCATGATGGATAGATGAGAGGAAGGAGATCAAAAGAATACTAGATACCATTATTGAGAAATCTTGTGAAGAAGATAAAATGAACTATCACAGACGGTTTTGTGGTATAAACCGTCTATGAAGGACGATCATAAATGGCTCAAACCAAAAACCGTCTATGGTACTCGCACATCACAGACGGTTCTATCTACCAATCGTCAGTGATAGTAAAGTATCACAGACGGTTCTATATACCAACCGTCTGCGATACTCAACCATCACAGACGATTAGTAGATAGAATCATCTGTGATGTATGAGTATCACAGATGGTTTTTGGTTTGAGCCGTTTGTGATAGTGTTCTTCACAGATGGTTCTAGTTACAAATCGTCTATGTTGTATTTATCACAGACAGCTCGCAAACCGTCCATGATAACTTCTGATTATTACTGACACTTCAATTCAGACAGTTCAGAAAACCATCTGTGATGACAGTTCTGAACCGTCTGTGATGACCCTTTTTATAGTAGTGACATATTCAGGAAATAATTAATTTATCAAATCTCTATGTTACATTTTGATACCTCTTCTTATGCACAGCAGCCCCTGGTTCGGATCTGAGTTTATGAGATACGGCACGAGCGTCTATATCCAAAATTAATTTATTTTAGACTTAATTTAATTAATAATTTGACATTACTTATGAGCTCGTATTTATATTTATTCAAACATAATTTTGCTGAGTTTGCATTATATTACATTGCATATTTAATTTTTATTACGAAATTAATACTACTACCATATTTAAAAGTTTATTTTCTGTAATCAAATCCAAAATTAATCTGAATTCAGTATTTAATGTTTCTTCAGAACTTCCACTTGTAGACAAGGTGAATATAACTATATAATCCAAAGTTAATACTTAGCGGCAACTTGTCCATTGAAGTTTGTTGTTTAGTTTTTTCGATTAATTTTGTTGTTGAGTTTGTCCCGCAAAAATATCGGCAGAAAATTAATGTACGTACAGTGGCAGAGCCAATATTACCTTTTTGTGTGTGTGTGTGTGTGTGTTTGAATACGATTAGTATTAGTTTGCACTGTGTGCTCATCCATGATACGGCGCCTATCAACCGATCAACTCTTGCATGCGTATCATGGATTCTATTCTTGTCCAATTACATTTCGTTTATTAATACGAGAATTTCTAGCCTTTTCACCTCCTAGATTAACTGGAAGTCTTTCTAGAGGAGCCTTCAATTAGTATAGATATATGCAAGGCTGGAAATCGAGCTGAGCCCGAGCTTAGTCAAGCTTCATTCAAATTGACTTACTCTGAATATTATCTTATGTATATTTGGGAAGCAATTTTTAAATCAAGCCAACCAAAAGCTAGTTATAAAGAGATTACAGCATGTCATAACTGATGAGGGTCAAATAACGAGTTTTGCGTATGATGAATTGGAATGATGAGACTTAGAGAGGTACAGAATTTAGGGAAGAATTTTCTCAAGTCTGTTATTGAATCTTGGTCATGAAGATTGAGTACCCAAAAGAATGTGTCCTAAAGATTGAACGAAATTAGGTTGATTGTACTCTTTTTCCCTTCACGAGTTTTCTTGAAGTTTCTCGGCCAAGGTTTTTAATGAGGCAATTCGTGCAACACAGCATAACATGTATCATGTACTCTTTCTCCAATTTTTTCCACTGGGTTTTTATGGAGTTTTGTTAAGGCATGAACGGTCGGATGAGTGCCCAAGGGGGTGTGTTAGGAAACCTGGTCCTAGGCTTGAAGCCTTGCCCATGGTGGGTACCCTACAATTAGACTATAAATAGGGAGCACTATTGGAATCAGAAAGAAAGCAATAAAGAAAGATCAGGTGTTCTCTCTACTTCTCTGTGTTTCAATCTACTATTTTTGTCTTCTGTAATTGATCTAGTTTTTGTATAAGCAGAGGAATCGATCGGACTGATCGCCAGCGACAGTTCCTCAACACTATGGAAGACAAGGTGGCAGGTCGTCTAGCTACATGGCACGGTGAATTACTTACACAGCGGGTTTCTCGTAAAATCTGCCCTCTCCTCCTAACAAACCACGTACTCACTGGCAACCGATCAAGCTCCAAGATGTGTGATCAAAAGCTTAGAGAAGCGAAGCAGGAGCTTTCCTTGGGCTTTTTTTTTTTTGCTGCAGTGGCACACATAACTCTCAGGAATGGAAAGAAAGCGAGCTTTTGGAGTTCGGTTTGGCAGCGAGAGAAAAAGGCCATGCGACACAGCTCCAAGCATTGTTACCAGGAGAGAAAAAAAAACGAACTGTAGCAGCGGCGCTATATAAGAGGGTACGTGGGTTGGATCATTTTGTGAACAAAACGATGGTCAGGTTATAAAAAGCGGTGAAAATCGCTAATAATCGGTGAAAATTGGTTCTACTGGCTACCTGGTTAGAGCATCTCCAGCAGGGCCCCTACTTGAGCCCCAAAACCAAATTTAGGGGCTTGAAACAAAAATAGAGCTCCAGCAGGGCCCCTACTAGAGCCCTCAAATTTGAGGGGCCCCTTAAATCCCCCCTCAGCCCTCATTCCTGGGGCTCTAGGCCAAGCCCCCAAATCACAGTTGAAGCAGTTTTCTACGCGCCGCTGCCTCTTTCCCCTCCCTCGCGCACCGCCTGTTCCCTCCTCGCGCGCGTCTTTCCCCGCCCGCCTCTTTCCCCTCCCGCGCGCGCCGCCAGGTTCCCTCCCCGCAGCCCGCCCGCGCGTGACTTCCTTCTCTCCCCCGCGCGCGACTTCTTTCTCGCCAGCGCTCGCCTCCCCGCTCTCCTCCGCTCGCCAGCGCTCGCCGACGCTCGCCAGCGCGGCTCCTCCCCGGCTCCCGGCGTGGCCGACCCCGCCCGGCGCGAGATCCCGGCCCGATGCTTCCTCTCCTCACGGGGAGATCTGGCGCGACTCCCCCCCTCCGGTAAGATCCGGCGCAGCTCCTCCCCTCCGGCGACGTCCCGGCGGCTCCTCTCCGCTCGCCGACGCCCGCCTCCCCGCTCTCCTCCGCGACCTCGCTCTCCTCCGCATCGCCGGTCTCCTCCGCGACATCGACTCCCCAGCGAGGTCCCCGACGGCTCCTCCCGGTTCCCGGCGTTCCCGACGCGCTCCTCTCGGGGACGTCCCGGCGCAGCTCCTCCCCGGCTCCCGGCGTGGCCGACCCCTCCCTGCGCGAGATCCTGGCCCGACGCTTCCTCTCCTCGCGGGGAGATCTGGCGCGGCTCCCCCCTCCGGTTAGATCCGGCGCAGCTCCTCCCCTCCGGCGACGTCCCGGCGGCTCCTCTCCGCTCGCCGATGTTCCCCCGCCCGACACGACTCTTCTTGTCCCCGTGAGGAGGGGATGACAGGTGGGTCCTATGTGTCATTGTCTGTTGGGATAGATTTGAGAGCCCTGATTTGAGGGTTGCTGTTGGAGTGGATGCAAAAAATTTGAGCCCTCAAAAATACGGGGAGCCCTCAAATCAAAAGTAGGGGCCCTGATTTGAGGGCTCCTGCTGGAGATGCTCTTAGAGTGTAAATGGATTTCAAATATTTTATTTTACTCCGAGTACATCCGAATTACTTTGATTTGTCTCCAATTTACACTGATTTATACCGATTTTGGCCGATTTTTATTTAAAATTTTCGGTCCAATAACTCCTAAAAATCAGTGCTATCAGTTCTACCGAACCCTGATAAAAATTTAAAACTAGTTTTGATAATGTTAACGGCGGTAGAGCTAGGGCTTAAAACTCTCTCTCTCTCTCTCTCTCTCTCTCTCTCTATAACAACAATTGCTTGCTTACAACTCTAAGATATTTTTGAAATAAAGATATCGTGGGATGATTCTGCTGGAGCCCACACATGACCCCAACCCTGTTGCCATCCGAAAAAAATCAAGGCCCAAACCAAATGTACTAGCAACCCAATCCAAATCCCAATACACAAGCTAACCAACTCCTGGATGGGAGGCTGGGATCAAAGAAAGATCATCAGAAGCTACACATGCGCTCCCATGCTTCCACCGCTAGAAACGGTACTACACAACCCATCACTACTACAGAAAAGGTCATCACAGACGGTTCGAAAACGTCATCACAGACGGTTTTGTGAACCGTCTGTATTTATGGGTCAGTGATAATCGAAGTTATCACAGACGGTTTTTGAACCGTCTGTGATTATGCGATATCACAGACGGTTTTTCATTAAAAACCGTCTGTGATATCTCATAATCACAGACGGTTTTTAATGAAAAATCGTCTGTGATACATATCACAGACGGTTTTTACTTCAAAACCGTCTGTGATATTCATTCCTCCTAAATCAAAATCTATTTCTGTTTATTGGCTAGCCTCAGGAAATGCTAGCGTAAAAACCGTCTGTGATATTCGTTCCTCCTAAATCAAAATCTATTTCTGTTTATTGGCTAGCCTCAGGAAATGCTAGCCATGCCCTCTGAAACAAGCAGATAATCACAGACAAAAAACATACAATTCACACATCTCATTTCCTTTCAGATACATTTCACAGACATAAAACATCCAATTGACATCGCACTTCATTTCACAAACATAAAGCATGCATCCATTTCGCAAATCAATTAATTGAATTGAAATGAAATATCCATTAACAAATGCACAGTTACAAAAGATCTACACTGCATTTGCACTTAGTGATAAGACCAATAAGAAATCATGGTGCGCAGTGGAACCGTCCTCCTGGCTTTATGACTTGAGTCAGCAAAAAGTACGCCAACTCTCCTCGAATCCCTCCAAGATCAGACTGTTTCAATGCAGTTGACGGGATGTACGCAGCCTATCGATAGAAAAATCAATGTGCGTATATATGTAACGTGATAAGTATAAAGTAATTATGGGAAGAGTGACAAACCTTGCGATTGGTGAGCCTCGAGGAATCGAGGAGTAGTTCCATATGTTGGCAAACATAGTATCCACATGTGTTGCCCGGCTGCTGCTGATGGCACTGCAAAAAATGGAATGTGTTAGTTCAAGAGGCATTAGTACCAACTGTTGCATAGGATTAATTAATGTGAAATAGCGAATACCTTAAAATCTCGAACATGTGTCAGCAGGCCTTTGGCCCCGCGCTTCGAGTCACCTCCCTTTTCAATGTACATTGCGAACGCCCTACGTAATTCAAAAAAGTTAACCTTAGTCATTCAGAAGGAAAGAAAGAGTACAATGTAGATATGTATGGGGAATATGTGCTTACCTATCGATTACTTGGCTGACAACTGTAAAGTCCATTTTATTCTTACTTAGGGAATCAAGGTAATATACCTTGTTCCATTTTGGTATAATTACTATTAAAATCCAATGAAAGTTCTGATGGAAGGGCATAAGTACATATTCCTTATTGCGGCAACCCAGCAGTCCTGATGCAATGTACCTCTCGACGAGGGGTGTATCCCGGTCGATGGTATCCTTGGCGACCAAATGTGGGTCCAAGAAACCAGCTGATGAGTTGGATAATCTAGCTCTAGTCAGCATGTGTCTATATATATACACACGAAAGCAACAAATTAGATATGGTATTTATCGGTATGACATTAACGGAGACTATGATTGTACACACTTACAGCATCCAGCATCGAATGATTGAGACGTCAAGAGCGTTGAGCGTGAACAGATCGAATAAATCCTCAAAGGCGACCACGAACATACACTCTTGAAGACTGTGGTATAAATCATCCGACGTGAATTTGATAGTGATACTTGAAGTCCGTTCTCCCTCTAGCTTATTGGACTGCTGCATATACCACGTGTGCAATTGCATGCAACTATATGGTAGCTTTTGGAGGTCTTTTTGCTCGAGCAACGGCTCGCCAAGCACAAATTTGCGGGCCAAAGGTAGGTACGGTATATCATCATTGGTCTTCTTTGCTTTGCCCTTGCTGGCCTTGCTGCCTCGGCTATAGGTCGACTTCACGGCAGTCGACTTTGAAGGTAGCAGCGGTGCAAGTTGCTCTGGCGAGAATAGGACCCGTGGAGATAGCACCGGTGCAGTATCCGGTGAACCAACTGGTCTTGTAATGGAGATAGCACCAGTGCATGTTGCTCTGGCGAGAGTATGACCCGTGGAGATAGCACCGGTGCAGTATCCGGTGGTGGAACCGACTGGTCTTGTAATGGAGATGGCAGTAGTGCATGTTGCTCTGGTCCTGCCACCGGTGAAGAAGCCTCCAGGGAGATTTTGCTTTTGGGCCACTGGATGAATGTTCCAATGGTCTGTTCTAGAGTCACGATCTCGTCGTTGGGGGGCTTCGGTAGCGGGACCACCTCAAAATTGACATGCACACCATCCACATTAACTTTTGTGAAGCCTGGCGCTAAAGCTTGACTGTGCACCATGGCCCCGATACCAGACGAATATGCCTGGCCCCAAGCAGCGTACAAGGGAATAGAGCCATATCTCACTTGGAGCCTGCACTTCGTAGGCTCCTACATAACGATACAAAATTAGCTACTCGACTAGGCCTATCAATGGAGCAAGCATTCGAGAAGTAATAATTATTACCAGGATGTCGTCCACAGGAAATTTGATCGGGGTTTGCGTCGGATTGGACGCGCAGCTACTCGGACGGTTGTGCGGGCTAGCTAGCACAGGAGCGGCGGTAGCGGCCTGCTGACTTTCTGTTTGTTTCCACACCTCATCTTTGATTACACCAGCTAGCTCACCCATTAGCTCCTCTCTGAGGGATTCCTTGATCTCTTCTCGTAGCTGTGCGTCACGCTCAGCTTTGTTTCTCTTCCTACGCCGATACATTTCGGAGTCATCTTGGAAACTATGTTTCCAAGGAACGTAAAGCCGAAGGCCTCTCGTACGACCCGGGTGCTCCTTGTTTCCCAGGGCCACGGAGAGCATATCATTCTCCCTTGTTCCCTGGAATGATCCCAGGGTAGATTCAAAACTCAGCTCTTCCTGCAAGAGCATGAAATGTCATTTCAATTCGTACGAAGTTGTGGAGTAATTACAAGCTACGTAGTTCTATCGATATCTTACCAGGCGCTGGGACACTTGCTGGTCTGCAGGGTTTCGAAAGGAGACGTCCCCCGATGTCGTTGTAGATTACCTTGCTCTAATCCAATTTCGAGCGCGGTCATCCGGGATATTGGAAAACGGCAGGGCGATGTCCTGTGCAGCTGCCAGGTCATCCTCCTTCCTCCACTGTAGGATTTTACCCGCATACCCAGCTGTGCCAAGTCTGTGGGGGTGTGTGTTTTTTGTCTGGAGGGCCTTGTGCGCCGTACTTGTACTTTTGAAATCTTCGGACGTCTTCATCGCCTTGAACTCTTCCCATTGAAGTTCGTCCATGCTTTGCACGCTGCTAGGTAGGTTTGTTGTTGCACAGCGTATAGGTGTTCTTCTGGGAACTCGAACGATGACAAAATTTCGGTCCACAGCTCACATTTCTGAGTGTCAGGCACGTTCTTCCACGAATTGTATGTGATCTCAATTCGTTCTCGTGCAACTATTCCGACCATGCTTCGGAATGCGTTTACCGCTTTTTGAGGAAGGATAGGGACCCCAGATGCATTTACCGCTGTGATGGTCTGTCGGCCCTCAGGCTTCTTCGATAGCCCTCTTCCTTGGCGTCTTGATGTTGGAGTGGACGCCTCCGGCGATGATGTTGAAGAATGCGTGGGTGACATGTTGCTCATTTTGTGGGTCTATTAGGATAAGATGAGAAAGTGTCATACCATAAGATAAGAAAATGCAATATCTATCTATTTCGCTCAATATAGGCGATTACAATACATATATATGTGTATATACATACATATACATATTTATACCTACATATATACATATATAATGTAAAAGGCATGTATCAATTAAAGACTAGCAACAAACTCAAGTTTTAATTGATTAATTTGTGCTCTCAAATTGTAGGGTTGCACAAGATTAATCTTGGTCGTCCCGCTACTAAATCATATACTCTTCCTTGATTGGTTATGCCAAATAATGAATTCAATATTTTGAGCTCTAGATACAAACTCTACAATCTCAAGATCAAGATATATTCAGCATGCATATATTCAGACAGCAGTATTCATACAGATCAAGACCATACAAGTTAACTTTGTCCAATAATTCAGTCTTTTAACTTGTCAAGATTAAATCCTAACAGATCAATTTAATAACATGCTATAACCTAAAAACTGCATGAACCGACAGCTATTAGAGCTCAAAGACCGAATGAACCAATCTCAGTATATGAATAACATCAACGAGCAACTGTAAATCCCACAAGCAATCTCAATATATGGAAGATTAACAAACTTGAATGTACATGAATGCAACTAAGTAACTAACCATAACAGTAAGCATAACAAACTTGAATATACAGTAAGCACACACCATAACAGTAAGCATATACATGACAGTAAGCAACTAACAGTAAGCATATACATGACAGTAAGCAACTAACAGTAAGCAACTAACAGTAAGCATATACATGACAGTAAGCAACTAACAGTAAGCATATACATGACAGTAAGCAACTAACAGCAAGCAACTAACAGTAAGCATATACATGACAGTAAGCGGCGACGACGGAGGAGGAGGCGGCGGCGACGGAGGAGGAGGAGGCGGCGACGTAGGAGGAGGAGGCGGCGACGACGGAGGAGGAGGCGGCGACGGCGACGCAGGAGGAGGAGGAGGCGGCAACGGAGTAGGAGGAGGCTGCGGCGACGTCTTCGTCCGGGGAGGCGGCCGGCGAGGGCTCGGGAAGGCAGCCGGCAAGGGCTCGGGGAGGCGGCGGCGACGACGGGCTCGAGATTTAGATCTAGATCGAATAACTGCAGCGCACATGGAAAACCCTAGCGAGAGGGTATATATAGGAAGGTTATCACAGACGGTTCTAAGTTTATAACCGTCTGTGATAAGCCTTTGCCGACTGTTGTTATTAAGACAACACCAATAACTACACAGCTGCATTCATATCAACCACCAAACAGCTGCATTCATATACAACACCAACCAGCTGTATTCACACAGTGTATTTCTTGATACATTTTGACATTCTCAAATACATCACACTGCAGCATTGTTCTATACATAAATGCATACCAATTCACATGTACATCACACATATACATCACATATACATAAATGCCAATACACATATACATTTTCACATATACATTTTGTCACACATTTTCACATATACATCTCAAAATTGACTACATCACTCATTTTCACATATACATCTCAAAATTGACTACATCACACATTTTCACATATACATCTCAAAATTGTCACACATTTTCACATATACATTCTTATTGTACTTGCTTATTTCCTTTAAAAATTAGCCCTTCATCATGATCAATGCGTACGTAACTAGTTTCGTCACGTTGTTCATCGTCGACCCTTATGCCATTTCCAAAAGGAGGTAACTCGTCAAATTGATTGTATTCCTCCTCGTCCACTACATTCTCCACTCCGACAATTCTCCTTTTTCCATGAAGAACTACATGGCGTTTCTTATTTGCCGGGTCGGTTACATAGAAAACTTGAACAACTTGATTGGCGAGTACGAATGGTTCATCTTTGTACCCGACACGTTGGAGGTCCACGGTCGTGACACCGTACTTGTCAACCTTCACCTGTGGGAGATGCACCCAACGGCAGCGAAATAAGGGGATCTTGAACACCACATAGTCGAGCTCCCAAATCTCTTCTATGAAGCCATAGTACGAGTTTCTCGACCCATCGGTACTGAATGCCTCTATGCGGACACCGCTGTTCTGGTTAGTGCTCTTGACATCCTGAGACTGCGTATAAAATGTGTACCCATTTATGTCATATCCTTGCCATGTCACAACTGTAAATGTCGGCCCTTTTGCCAACCATGTCAGCGTCTCACTCGGTGAGCTCCTAGCGATTTGCTCCTTCAACCATTGGTTGAACCGAAGGTTGTGTTGCTTCATGATCCAAACATCCGGCCGCTCTGGATTCTGTTGCCGAAGCACATCCTTGTGCTGGTCCACATAAGGCGCCACTTCAGTCATGTGTTCCAACACCGTGAAATGGGCTTGAGTATATGTGTCCATATCTGGACTGATTGCTTTCCTTCCGATAGTTTCGAGACCCTTCAGCCTCCCCTCATGACGAGATTGAGGGACACCTATCGGTTGAATCTGAGCCATATAATCGACACAAAACGCAATGACCTCTTCGCTTGCATAACCTTCGACGATGCTGCCCTCCGGCCGAGAACGATTCCGTACGTAGGACATGAGAATTCCCATGAACCTCTCAAATGGGTACATGCTACGTAGGAATACGGGCCCGCACATTTTTATCTCCCACACAACGTGAACAATGAGATGGACCATGATATCGAAAAACGAAGGAGGGAAATACATTTCAAGGTGACATAGAGTCATCACCACCTCGTCCTGCAGAGAATCTAGTCCTTCGGGATCGATGACCTTCTAAGCAATTGTGTTAAAGAAATAACATAGCCTCATGATTGTCTCTCGGACTTTGATCGGCAAAATATTTCTAATTGCAATAGGGAGCATCTGTGTCATCAGCACATGACAATCATGAGACTTCATGCCATTTAACTTCAAATCTTGCATCGAAACAAGTTTCTTCACGTTGCCGGAATAACCAGACGGAACTTTGACACCATGCAAGCACTGGCACAGTTCTGTTTTCTCAGCCTTGGACAGAGTGTAACACGCAGGGGGAAGGTACGTTCGTCCATTATCAGTGCGTGTCGGTGCTAACTCAGGCCTGATGTCCATGTCAGCCAAGTCAAGCCGTGCGTTGACGCCGTCCTTTGTTTTATCACGGATGTTCAGTAAGAGACCAATCAAGCTGTCGCATACATTCTTTTCTACGTGCATGACGTCGATGCAGTGTCGAACATCTAGGTACTCCCAATAAGGTAAGTCCCAAAATATTGATCTCTTCTTCCAGGTGTTCTTCTCATGAGCCCTCAATTTACATCCCTTTCCGAGGACAACATCTAAATCCTTAACCATATCATAAACCTCGTGTCCCCTTAAATGCCTTGGAGCTGAACCGTCTTCCTTCTCTCCGTCAAATTGTTTCTTCATCTTGCGGTATGGGTGAGCCCTCCGAAGGAACCGGCGGTGACGCATGTAGACGGTTTTGCATGAGTGTCTCAGCCACACAATCTCGGTACCATCTAAACAGTGAGTACAAGCTTTGGCACCTTTTGTACTATGGCCCGATAGGTTACCAAGGGCAGGATAATCATTTATGGCGCAGAACAATAAGGAGCGCAGAGTGAAGTTCTCTCGTTTGTATGCATCCCATACCTGTACCCCTTCGTTCCACAGTACTTTTAGATCTTCCACCAACGGTGCTAGGAACACATCGATATCATTCCCAGGTTGTTTTGGCCCTTGGATAAGTATCGACAGGAAAATGTACTTTCGCTTCATACACAACCAAGGAGGAAGGTTATAGATGCAGAGAGTCACGGGCCATGTGCTATGTCGGCTGCTCATGCTACTGAAAGGATTCATTCCATCTGTACTCAGTCCAAACCTTATATTCCTTGGTTCTGCACCGAACTCTGCAAAACTCCTATCGATGTTTCTCCACTGCGCGGAATCAGGAAGGTGCCTTAGCATTCCATCCTTCTTGCGCTCCTCCGAGTGCCAACGCAGTAGTTTTGCCTCCTTTGGATTTGCAAAAAACCTTTTCAAACGGGGAATTACAGGAAAATACCATGCCACCTTAGCAGGAGGTCCTTTCTTCGCCTCTGTTCCCTCGCCATCATCTGATTGATGTTACGTTTGTATCGGGATGTGTTGCACACCGGACATACATGCATGTTTGCATACTCTTTACGGTAGAGGATACAGTCGTTCGGGCATGCATGTATTCTTTCTACTTCCATTCCCAACGGACAAAGAACCTTCTTGGCTTTATACGTGATTTTAGGCAACTCATTTCCCTCCGGAAGCATGTCCGCTAAAAGACCTAGCAGCGCCGTGAAACTCTTGTCGGACCAACCGTTGCTTGCCTTCAATTTCAACAGTTCAAGCACGGCCGACAACCTCGTGTACTTGCAGCCCGTGTACAAACGTTTCTCCGAGTCCTCCATCAAGCCGCGGAATTTCACATACTCTCTCTCATCATAGTTCTCTTCTACATCGCGAAGCATCTGATCCAGATTATCATCGTGCAACCTATCCGAATCCGAACCACAATCAACATCAGCCGGCGGCATGTCATTCACTTCACCGGCGATGTCATCCGGCGGCATATCATTCACTTCACCGGCGATGTCATCTGGCAGCATATGATCATTCACTTCGCCATGACTGGTCCAACACGTATAATCCTTTTTGAAACCCCTCCGAATCAAGTGCGCTTCAATTTGCCCTCGGTTCTTAAACATCTTCAAATTCTCGCAATCAGTGCATGGACAACGCATATATTCCACCCCCTTATTCAACATATCCTCCTCGGCGGCTCTTATAAAAGCAGACACGCCATTAATGTACTCTTCACTCACACGGCTCGTGGCATACATCCAGCTTCGGTCCTACGTTACGTACATATATAACAACTTAGTATTAAAATCTAGATTAACTAATTATAATTACTACATATATACCGGCCACATTTATTATATTGAGACTTAATTTGCTAGCTCAATTCATATTATAAACACAATAGCTATTATATAACCAACAATTTTGCAAATTAACCATCTTCAATAACACTCATGGATTACTTAGACCTAAATTGTAATGCAATTAAAGAAAAATAAATTTCACTACTAACCATATCTAGAGCAACCAGGAAAGTCTGAATCTTCAAAGCTCAATCTCTGCCTCTTCCCACCAAATTAACTGGCCTGAAATCGCCTAGCTTCCTCCTGAGTGAAAAAGTGCGCAGCAGTGGCTAGATCTGGATCGAAATGAAGACAGATGCGGTCTGAGCAGCGTAATAAATGCCTTAGAGTCATTATCACAGACGGTTTTTAATTAAAAACCGTCTGTGATAATCTGGGATTATCACAGACGGTTCTTAATATAGACCGACCGTCTGTGATAATCCTTTTTCCCGCCACAAATACCACAGACGGCCTCCAAATTACAACCGTCTGTAATAGTGTTAATCAGAGACGGTTTCACAAAACCGTCTGTGATAAGACGTCTACTATGAGGCTTTCTGTAGTAGTGCATTTAGATTGCTCGAATTGAAAAACACAAGAATATAACACGGGAATTGGGTATCATGTACACCGTATGAATTGAAAATGCAAAAATTGTACAAGAGAGATGCTTTGGTGCACTACAGGAATTTTAAAGGAAAATGTTTCTTCGCTAGGGAGGGGAGAGAGAGAGAGAAAGATTGAGATTGAATGGGAGTCTATGAAGAACTGTCACAGACGGCTCAAACCAAAAACTGTCTGTGATACTCGCACATCATAGATGGTTCTATCTACCAACCGTCAGTGATAGGAAAGTATCACAGATCACAGACAATTGGTAGATAGAACCGTCTGTGATGTATGAGTATCACAAACGGTTTTTGGTTGGAGCCGTTTGTTATAGTGTTCTTCACAGACGGTTCTAGTAATCAACCGTCTATATTGTATTTATCACAGACGGCGCACAAACCATCTGCGATAACTTCTGATTATTACTGACACATAAATTTAGACGGTTCAGAAAACCGTCGACTGCGATGACTCCTTTTATAGTAGTGACATACTCAAAAAATAATTAATTTATCAAATCCCTATGTTGCATTCTGATATCTCATCTTATGCGCAGCAGCCACTAGATCGAATCGGAGTTTATAAGATACAGCATGAGCATCTATATCCAAAATTAATTTATTTAAGACTTAATTTAATTCATAATTTGATATTACTTATGAGCTCGTATTTATATTTACTCAAACTTAATTTTGCTGAGTTTGCATTTATATTACATTGCAAATTTAATTTTTATTACGAAATTAAAATTTTATTTTTTGTAATCAAATCCAAAATTAATCTGAATTCAGTATTTAATGTTTCTTCAGAACTTCCACTTGTAGACAAGGTGAATATAATTTTATAATCCAAAGTTAATACTTATCGGCAACTTATCCACTGATGTTTGTTGTTTAGTTAGTCCGGCTAAAAATATCCGCAGGAAATTAATGTACGTACAGTGGCAGAGCCAATATTACCTTTTTATTTTTTTTTTGTGTTTGAATCCGATTAGTATTAGTTTGCACTGTGTGCTCATCCATGATACGGCGCCTATCAACCGATCAACTCTTGCATGCATCTGACGTGCATGCATATCATGGATTCTATTCTTGTCCAATTGCATTTCTTCTATTAACACGAGAATTTGTAGCCTTTTCACCTCCTAGATTCCCTGTAAGTCTTTCTAGAGGAGCCTTTCGTTAGTATAGATATATGCAAGGATGGAAATCCTCTAGAGGAGCCTTTAATTAGTATAGATATATGCCAGGCTGGAAATCGAGCTGAGTCCGAGCTTAGTCAAGCTTCATTCAAATTGACTTACTCTGAATATTATCTTATGTATAGTTGGGAAGCAATTTTTGAAACAAGCCAACCAAAAGCTAGCTCGAGGCCTATTTGGCAACGGCTACGGTTTATGGCTTTTGGTTGAAATTTTTGAATTTTGACTGTTACGGTACATATTACGGAGAGAGATACTCACTTGCGATTTTGGCTGGTATAAATATTAGGCTTTTAACGTTTACATCGTTTAACTTGTAGACCCGTCTTGAGAAAATACTCCATTTAAAAGTTAGATACTTTAGTAAAAATTAAAAGTCGCCAGTTTTAGAAGAAGAAAAAAAGCCCGGCGGCGAACGAGTTTCGCGAAAGCTACTAAGGAGAGTGAACGGAAAGAAAGCGCTGTGATGACAGGTTGAGGACAATCATGTGTACTGAAAGTTATCCTTCCTCTGTGTTATTATTCTTTTGAGCAGGGAACAACGAAAATGAAGGAGAAGAAAAAATAGCGCGATGGAGGGACCCAACGCGTCCATCCTACCTACCGGCGGCTTTACCAGGCATTATAATTTATAAAACATGAAGTTGTTCGGCACATCCATTCATGCGTTGCAAACCATGGCGCGGGTGTTGCTCTACTCGTGCCTCCTCTGCCTCGGCGTGGCCGGTGCCGCCGCCGCTCCGCACTCGCAGTGCCTCGACAACCCGCCGGACCTGACGGCCCGCGGCGACGAGGCTGGCGGGGTCGTCGATGACCTGGCCGGATTCAGGGCCTACGTCACCGGCGCTGTCCACTCCGACAGGGCCATCCTCCTGGCCTCCGACATCTTCGGTTAGTGAACGCACAAGTCGCTCGCTGCAGACTACACCATCGATTTTATTGGTTGTTTAACTGTTGATACGTGGTTACATATGTGACTTTGGATTTTGGCTGCTGTGTTCTTTGATTTCTCCAGGATTCGAAGCGCCATTGCTGAGGTATGGTCTTCTTCTTCCTCCTTTCTTCTTGTCAACTTTCTTTTGCCCCAGTTGTGCTCCTTTGTTTCCTCCTAATGACGAGAAAATTAGTGAAGTGAAATTGACCACGTGAACAACACCACAAGGACACTGATTTTACAAAATAAAATGATTGAATTGTCTGCTTTTCTTTCAAAAAAAAAGAGCAATATTGTTACTAATTATTCTCAAATTCATCACTCCAGTAGAGCTACTGAGCTATAAAGATCAAAATTGAAAGTCTACAACAAAGCAACACCTTCAAAACTAGAGAACCTAGCTCTTGCACCTGGGCGGTCTGACTGGCCATAGAACTACGGTCTAATCGGTGATGCCATTGCAGTCTGACCACTGACTGGGTTGATTGGTCCAAGAAGAGGTCGGACCGCTTCCCCTTTCACAGAACAAATAAATCATACCGAATCCAAATCACTTTTGATGCAACTCCCAAAATTTATAGCCAAATAAAATGAAACTTTACACTCATCTTGCTTAGCCAAGAATCACATGAATCCTTTTTAAAGTTCCTTTCCCAAACATAAGCAAGGTTGCACCAAGAATCGAGCAAAAACCAAAAGCTTAGGATATGATTTGCTCGTTGGCATAGGATGATCAAGATGGCACTAGATGTATTCCCACATATCACAGCAAGTAAAATCTCTCAAAAATACTAAGCAAAAACATTGGGATCAATAAACCTCAGGATTGGCCAAAACCAAGCAAAACTAGACAGCTTCAAAATCCTACAAGACTTTATGCCTAGATAGATGAGATTTGATCTCCATGAGTTATCTCCATCACTTACACGTCTTTAACGCACACTAAGATCAATTAGGAGATAGAAGAGATCAAAACCAACATGAACAAGAGAAAATCAACCAAAACAAGTTGACATCATGAGTCATGAACAAAGTTGATATTTGCTACTTAAAGATCAAGGTTTTACAGTTACTCCACCAGGAGGACAAGAAAAAACCACATTATTCACTCTTCTATAACTCTAACACTAGAACACAAGGTTATAATCTTAAATGGTTGTGATGGTTAGCTTGTACGTCTCCATCCTAACCTGTTAAACAGATAAGGCAATTAGCCTACGTCTAACCCTAATAGATACTATCCACTAGTATATTTTGGGGGAAAAAATATATTAACCCTACACAACACAGGTTTTACTCACATACTTAAATCATGCACGATTTTTAAAGTACATATGTCTGAATCTGCTAAGTCTTTAACCTTTGATCCACTTGTTCTTCTCAGTATCTCCTTGACCTAAATCGCTTTTTCAAACACCATAGTTTTGATCCAATGAAGTTTATGGTATTTGAAAAATTACCAAAATACTCTTAGCTCAACTTGGTCTTTATCTTCTTTTACAAGCAATCACCATGCTTGTTACACATAGGTGCACCGATGGTTTACCATGCATTGGTAAGTCTCTCTTGTTCCGGTTCCACTAGATCATAACATATATCGGAAGATTTTGTAACAAGCATCCATCCTTTATTTCCTCATAATGAAAAGAAAAGTAGTGAAATAAAATTGACCCTTGAACAACTCAAGAATGAGACTATTTTTCAGAAAAATAAAATGAATCGTTATTACTGTTTGTTTTGTTTTGAAGAAAAGAACCAAAATTTCGGTAAACTCTCTCCATCTCTCTAACGTTGGAGGGATCATAGATCATAATATATATCAGAAGATTTCCACTCCATGCTTCCCTATGCTTGAGCAAATATTGTCCAACAATATTACAAAACAGTTGACCATAGAAGGAATAAAGAACGCAGTTACTAGGAATCAAGAACATATTGACGGTATAAAAGATGTTGAGTGGTTGAAATGCATCGTTTGATGTGGGTAAACATAGTTCAATTCCATTAAATATTACTTTAATTTTGCACCTCCGTAGTCTATGCGCATAGGGTAGTTGGACAAGTATTTTGAAATAAGGGGGAATAAATTAAGACTATGCAGCTTGTTAAAAACTGTCTCATGCTGCTAGAACTAAGTTTTTTAAGACAAATCCACCAATATTAGTTTCATGCAGATAATGTACATAATTTTGTGCATATACAGGTATATACTGTTGGTTATAGTTTTACAAGTTTAATTGCATATACTTTGTAGAACATCACTTATTTAGTAATGGATGGTGTTCGTAGTAGCATCTTGTTGTATTCATTGTATAATGCATTACTCATGTTAAAAAATTAGCTTGCAGATATAGAAAATTTTCTTGTGCGAACCGTTCAGTTGCCTCGTCCCTTATCCCATATGAAGATACCAAAGTAACCAGTAAAAGCAAAACCAAGAATTAGGGTTCAATTTACAGGTTTATGTTAAAATCGGAACCCCACCAGGAGGATTCCAGTAAGGTGTTTTTCCGTTTTCTTTTTCTTTATATGTCTCTTTCAATATTTATTGTTTTCTTGACCTTGAAATATTACGAGGTGTTAAATTCTTTCGAAATAGCACCTTATATCTTCATAACCGATTGGTATTTAAATCCCAGAACCCACTAGGTTTCCATGTAAGCAACTTGCCAAGAATTAGTTCTATTTTTTATTCTCACGTGTTTTCTTCTTTAAGTTTGAAGCTGATATACCATGATCATGTTTCTGTGACAATGAAGGAAAATAGCCGACAAAGTTGGCGAAGCCGGATATTATGTTGTGGTACCTGATTTCTTCAATGGGCACCCTTATACGGGAGACCCCAGTGTAAACGTTTCAAAGTGGATCGAGGATCACTCTCCGGTAAATCGTTTCACCTGTCATAATTTTGCTACTACATTCTCCCAAACTATGCAAATCGGTAAACGGTTTCAGTACTTACTGTCCTAAAATGCCAATCAAGCAATGCTGTCATGCAGTTAATAAGGTGAGATTAATACACATATTCAATTGACCTTCCAGGTAAAAGCAGCTGAAGATGCTAAACCAATCTTCGCTACTTTAAAGAAGGGAGGGAAATCTATTCTTGGGATTGGAGGTTATTGTTGGGGCGGTGAGTTAAATCAACAAAAGAAATTATGTTTACATTTTTTACACTAGGAATACACCCCTGGAACATTGTAAATTTTCTTAGTTTTACAATAAGATTTACTTCATATTCAAATAGTCAAGTTTCAAGACAAGTTTTAGCTGATGTTCTTGCTGCCCTGCTTAACTAACAGGAAAGTTTGCAGTGGAAGTAGCGAAAACTAATGAGGTTGAAGCGATTGTCATATCCCATCCTTCAACAGTGATTACTGATGATATGAAAGGTGATTTTTTTTATATGGCGCTGTGGTTGCAATATGTATCATTTATGAACTTATTCTAAATTCATCTGCATGACACTCAGAGGTCAAATGCCCCATTGAGATCCTTGGAGCTCAGAATGATACAGATGCACCACCAAATTTAGTATATCAGTTTGTGCATGCCTTGCGTGAAAGAAATGAGGTGAGTTCATATTGACATCATAGACTCTGGATATGAAATGCATCAGCATATTTCTACGTGGATTGTTACATTCTACATAAAAGTTTGTAAAGGTAATTTGCTATTGCCCGGAAGAGTCAGTGTAGGATTGTATGGCACAATCAGGGGGTGAATGATTGCTTCCACTTCTTAGTACCTGAAAACAAATCTCAAACCAGAAGAAAAACAATCTAACTTATAGATGTGGATTTCGACTGCAAGTTGTTCGATCGCTCGCTTCGACCGCTCGCTACGACTGCCTTCGCACGTTGTCGAAATCTACCACTGCTTGAAAGCTTCAGCCACTCAAACGCTTCGACCGCTCAAGCCAGAACATGCCGAAGATAACACCATGCTCATATCACGCCAGATCAAGATGTGTTAACATGCCGCCGCCAAGGACAAAAGAAAACGATGCTCAGAAAACATGTCACCAATGTCGACTAACTTTTCTTAGAATAGATCTAGTCTATTATTTCTGAATCATGTTTTGTGGCTATAAAGCGCCCTCACGGCACCCCTAAAAACCCTAGCACAAAAGGCCACATCAAAGCCACACCAAAGCCACGTCTAAAACCCTTAGCCTCTATGTGCTTTTATATGCTAGAACCCTAAACCGTGTTCTCGTCAAACACGGACATCTCAAACCATGTCCTTAATAATCTGGACATGCAATTCTATCTCTTCTGAAAATCAAGCTACCCGAAACCCTTCTAAACATGGGTTTTAACCAAACTCTACCTCTTCCAAGTTATGAACTCTATCCACAACTCCTAACTCAACACGTGATAAAGCCTCCAGGATAGCACCTCCTGTATCTCTATCACGCACCATCAACTCTCGTGTCGAAGCCTCCAGCACCGCACCTCTTGTATCTTTTCCATGCATCATCCTCACGTGTTGAAGCCTCCGAGACTGCACCTCCCTTATCTTCTCCACGCGTCATCACCTTTCGTGTCAAAGCCTCCTGGACCGCACCGCCCGTAGCTTCTCTACAAATCACCACCTTTAATCTCCACGTGCTCCAACATGAGCCCGACCACCTCATGTGACGTCCTCCACCGCCTAGACCTTAGACTTCCCCATCCTAGTCCTAGCTCTCCTCGTCACCAACCATGATCGTCTCTATGCCAACCTACACATGCAAAGACCAAAGCAACTTTCTCCTGGCATGAGTTCTTCCCAACTTGACCGTCATCAGCACACACACGAACCACACACACCCCTCATCTACTCAAACAAGAACCAAACCTTCCACGACCACTAACCAGGTCATCCAAGATCATCAACCAGGTCATCCATGGCCACACATCCTATCGCTATCCAGTAATCAGCCTCAGACCACTCATGAGGACCGCTAGCTCAACGAGTACTCAAAACAACAAGTACTCAGGAATTACCATCGCTCCGCTCAAAACACTCATGAATAACAAGCATCACTACCGACCACAAAACCATCAAGTACCTACTATCCAACATAATCGAAGTACCAATCACAAATCTCTAACAACCAACCGCTGACTACAATCGCAAAGATCACGACTATCGAGTACCGAGTCCTTTCAACTATGAGTACCACTCCTCCAAACACTGTTCACCGATTACCGACCACCATGCACCAGCCAGTCATACTGCTGGCCTAACACGAGTACTCGAAGTACTCAAAGATCATAGGAGTTGAAGCACTTGTACCGACAATGATGTCTACAAGTACCGACCGTGAAGCCAATGGCCACCGATTGCAAAGCCTACAATTTGTTAGGTCTATGACTACCGACCGCTAAGCCTTCGACTACAGGTTGTGAAGTCTACGACTATGATCACAAAGTCTAGGGCCATCGACCACAAAGTATATGACTATTGATCACAAAATCTATGACCATCGATTACAAGTCTTCGACTACCGAGTACCGACCAGTAAAATCTTCGACTACCGAGTACCGACCAGTAAAATCTATGACTATCGAGTATCAACTAGTAAAGTTCATGACTATCGAGTATCGACCAATAAAGTTTACCACTATCGAGTATCGAGCAGAAAAGTCCACGACTATCGATCGGTTACTGTAGCTACGACCATAGATAAGGTACTATAGATACAACCATTGAAAAGTATTATAACTTACCATCTTCGACCAGATGTGGCCATTCTGTCATAGTTGATGTTTCGTGGTCGAAATGTCGTGATCAAAGAATGATGTGATCGAAGTACCATGGTCGGATTGTTGTGGTCAAAGCCAGATGTGATCGAAGTCAGACATGGTTGAAGTTGGATGTGGTTGGAGTCTGACGTGGTCGAAGCCGGACGTGGTTGAAGCCAATTAGTTAGATTGCCCAATACATAGCGGTCAGACCGTTGAACCTGAGATCCAGTTTTTAACAAACTTGCATTGACCGAAACTTTCTCAAACGCAAATTCTAATGAAACCCAATTGTCAATTATTCATCATCAATCAAATGTACGACCACCACATGATCTAACAATCTCCCCCTTGATGGATACATTAACACATCACAAACGCGTCTGAGAGAATTTGCAAAGGAAAAGAAACCAAAAGCTGTAGCCACAGAAAACTTGCAGAAATCTTAGAAAATTCCCCCACAATACCTGAGAACTAAATTTTTCAAAATTTTCCAAACTCTCAGAAAATTCTCCAAATTATCCCCCTTTCTTCTAATTTCTCCCACTTTGGCAATAAAATCATCAAGGGCTCCAGAGAGAGGATAATTCTAAAAAGGAGCCAGCAGAGTAAATATCCAGAAGCTTTGAGGCTTATACAAGTCACTTTTCATTATTTTAAGAAAGTACCCAAGTCATCTTTTCGAGTAGGGCTCTCTAGATCATATAAAGTCATATACCATATAGCAAGTCAAAACAACTCTTTAGCATGATTAAGCCAGTTAGATTAATGACATACATCATGACCATGACCAAATTGATCTATAGAGAGCACAATGAGATATCATAACGAAAAGCCAAAGCCTAAAAGTGAAGCAACATTTAAATCTAGGTGAACTAGCATTTTTTTTATTAAATGGTGGCATGCTTGAAGCATACTTCTTTTGATTTCTGCACTTTTTTGTGCTTTTTTTTCTTTTTGTTTAAGCATGGCATGCTTAAAGTATAATTCTTTTCATTTATGCATGTTTTAATGACATACCAATTGAGTAATCATAAAAAGATTGCAACATGAAATAGACTAGCCTCATAGCCACGATTTAAAATAAGACTCACAATCTAGCTAATCCTTTTAAATGAACATCTCTAAGTGCTAGCTATAATCACTCTAGTCAAGATCTTCTGCCAAGTCATGTTTTAGTTCAAGTATAACATTTTAATTACCACTTGTTACGACCATGACTACATAGTAGAGGAGTAAATATGATAAAAAATAGTTCTACTACTCATTTGATTTCAAAGATTTTGTCTTGAAATATTATTTGACAAGTATAATAAACAAAGCTTCCATAATTTTGAACCAACAAGCTCCCCCTTAGAATAATCCCAAAGAAAGCAACACACTCAACTCACTTTTCAACCAAACACAAAGAAAAGAATCAAGCAGTTAAAAGTGAAAATAAGCAATCTGAGAAGGAACTCAAAGACCACTCGTAAAAGACCACTTGTAGGATAACATTACTTTTTTCACATGGTCTAACTAGAAGATGAAACTATTGGATGCCATTAAAGAGGGTGAAGAACCATTAAGTATTCTAGTCAAGCAATGATGTAAAAGACTGGAACCCAATTAAGCATATGTTCTCCATCTAGCATTAGCTGGTCTTACATCACAAAGAGCGTCGGCCTCACAGTATTGGGTTAGTGAGATAAGATTTAGGAATCCAATACTGTGTTACTCAATGAACAGGAGCAATAGCAGGCAAGGATGAAAATTTTAAGTGAATAATTAGCCTCTATCATATTTCAGTCAGACCACTGTCAAACAGCCGGTTTGACCGCTGACTAGTCTGAGCGAGTAGAAACACGAGTTGAAACATTGGTCATTGAAGAACTGGTCAAAACGCTGGTTCAACATCAGGGCGTCCGACCACGGGGTGGTTTGAATGCTTCTACAAGGCTGGCTTGACCGTCGACCGGTCTGATGCATGGAAAACCTTGGTCTGAATGGTCCTATTGTAGAAACTCCCAAATCTGCATACGGATGATTAGAGAGAGCAGAGCGACGACCTGCAGATGATCAGTTAGAGGGAGCAAAGCGATAGTTGGGAGTTTGCACAGTCTCCACTCGAGAACGCTTTCTTAATCTATCTCTCTTTTCTTTCCTAGCTTTTCGAAAACAAAATTGAACAACATGACCATCTATACCACAATGTGTGCATTAAATACTTGACTTGATGAGAAGTCGTATCTGATGACCTCACAATACTCATTTTGGTAGAGAGATCCTTTGCTATACTAGCAGATTTAAACACAATTGGTTTTGGTTCAGAGTTTACATCAATCTTTCTTGATTCAAGAAGCTTAACAACCTTAGAAAATTATTCTTGGCATGCTCAACAAAATTAAATACTAGACCACAATTCTTCACACTTGTTTTTGTCTGTCCAGAATCATATTCAAATTCTTCTTGTCAAAGGAAAACCTCTCTAAGGTATCCTTAAGATACTCATTTTCTTTAGCCAATGTGGAACATGATGCGCACTTAACAGATTCGTTAGCAAGACCCTTAGAAGTACTAGACTGAGCCAACTTAGAGCAAGCTTTAGAAGAATTGGACTTGAGATTTTCAATTTCATCATTAGCCAGTTTTAATTTTCTATCATAAGAGCCATGTGCCAATTTTTATTCATCAAATTTATCAGTTACATCACTAAGTTGAACTAGATTTGATGCATTAATTGATCTAGCGGTTTTTAACTCAGAATATAAAATTTGACAAGACTCACTTGATTCATTATCAGAAATAGCAGCTCTAAGTCTATCAATTTCAGAAGTTAAGCTTTCGACAAGACAATTATTTTCTTTCAGTTTCTTTTTCGTCTTTTTTAATTTAATAGCAAGTTTAATTAAACCATACTCAAGCTGATCATACGATGGTCTCACCTCATCTGGATCACTGTAGTCGTTGTAACATCCCAAATTCTGGAAGTTCAAAAATGTGGAATTTTTAAAACTTTTCTTGCATTTTGCTGGAGTTCAAAATTTCTTTTGAATATTTGCCTAAAATCTTTTGAGTTTTGTGGCATGCAAAAGTAAAATATTGAGAAATAATATCCAAATATATATAAAGGGATCTACACACAAATTAAAACTTAAGTATCAAATAATGGAGATAAAAATTAGGATTTCCAATTTACCTAGGTAAAAGAAAAGCAAGGGTTAAAGGAGTATAAAAAAAACTCACACCTGAATAGTGAAAATTGAAAACCTAAATTTTAAATGTCAAAATCAAAATCCAAGGGCAACATTAAATAAAGTGGAAAATAGAGGAATATTAGATTTTGTATCGAGATATGTGAATCAAGAATTGAATTAACATTTCAAAATTTTAAATCAACAATCTTAAGCATGAAAAAGAAATTTAAATTAAAATCCAAATTCTAAAATTGTGCTTAATTCTTTTCCCATTATTTTTTTCTCTTCCTTCTCTTTTACATGTGGGCCCAGCCCCACCCCCATCCCTCTCCTCCTTTTCTTTCTGCCGCTGGGCCCGGCCTTGCCTCCTTCCTCTTTCCTTCTCTTTCCTTCACTGCAGCGCGTTGGCTTCTCCTCCTCCGCTCATTCCCCTTTCTTTTCTCCTGATGGCGCTCACTGCTCCCGCGCCCAAGCATCGTCACCGCCCGGCCTGCTCCTCCGTCCGTCTCACGTCAGCGCACCTGCTCCGATCGCCATCACCGCAAGCTGCATCACCCGGCCCCGCTCACTCTGCGCCCATACCCTGCTCGCGCCCTGCCCCGAACCACTCCCGTCGCCCCCTCTGCGCACGCACGTCACCCTGACCCATGTCGTCCCCACACCTTGGCTTCGCTTTCCCGCGTGCGTGACCACCTATAAGGAGCCGAGCAGCCCAGCCTCCCCATTGCCGCCGCATTCCTTCTTTCTCCCCCTTGAGCCGGCTATGCACGCTTGAGTGCCCGCCGCCACCGCCTTCCCACCGTTCCCGGCTCCCCGGCGTCCTCGTCGTGAAACTCCCATGCAATCTCGTGCTCCAGGGCCTCCTCTCCATTCCCCCTCACCCGATTGAAAATCCGCGCATCATGCTTACCGTCGCGGTCGTCTTCCCCCCTCGCCGGCTGAAATCATCACCGCCCGCGCCGCGGCCTCCTCGGCCGACCATTCCCCAATCCCTCGCGGTAGGGGTAACTCCTCGATGCCCTGGAGCTTCGCCGACCACCGGTCGGAGCTATGGTTCGCCCCAGCTGGCCGGCGCCGTGCACCCGTTTGCGCTGCCATAAGCTCTCGCCGCCGGCGCGCCTCGCCGTCTCCCTGGCCGAACTCCCGCTGCCGGTGAGTTCCCTGTGGTTGTCTCTCGCTCGTGCTCCCCTATCCCGCTCTCCCCTCCCACGCCGGCGCCGCCGCCCCGCTCCGCCCCCGCCTCCGGCCGCCGAGCACTGCCGCTCGCTTGACTCGGTGCCGCCTAACCCGTGAAATCGTGTCCCCTATACCATACTCTATCCCCGCAACCCGTTTTCAGGCTTCCCGCTACCCTCGGCCACCGCCGGCCGCCAGCGGCGTTGCCCCCTTTCCTCCGTCGCCATGCTCTGCTCTGGGCTAATCCCCTTGCTCGCCTCTTTAAAAATTAAGCCCCCTTCCCAATCGCGAAAGAACATTGGCCCAGTTGGCCACCAGCACCCGGCCCTGCGCTCCCTTACCTAGAGGTCCCGAGATCGATCCCTGTCCTTCCCTGGTTTCGATTCTTTTTATTTTGTTTTTGATTTTGCCTTCTTTACGCCATTATAATTAAGAGAAAATTAAGGAAAAATATGAAATTAGTCCTTGGAAGCCAACAAATCTATTTAGGATGTAAATGAAATTGTTTAAGGTTTACTAATCGATTAATTACCATATATGCATAATTAATGTGTCCTTGTTATCTAGTCCAAAACTAATTAGTGATTTTAAGGGTATTAGCAAAAGATGATTTTGATTAAATTGTCCACAATTTCATAGAAGATATTAGATGTCATGTTAGCTATAAAAATAATAAAAGGATTTGAATTATAAATTATGCAACCTTTTCTTTAAGGCTTAAATGGCACTAAACAACAAATAAAGATATATAAATTGATAGCCACCTTTAATCAGAAGGATGTTTTAAGCAGAAATATCATGTTAGAAAATTATACATATATGTGCTAATTAAAATAAAGTAACCCCTAGGTCATCGGATGATTAAAAGTAATTTACCCAATGTAGCTATACAAATAGTAGTCATCACTAGTGTGTCGTCAATAAATAAATCTCAACCGTAGATTTAATCGAATATTGAAATTAAAGTATAACTGGATATGGCATACTCGGTCCTAGATAAATAAATTTAAATAGTAATAACGCTATGATAGCAACTACAGTATACATAAAATATCTACGATACCTAACCCGAAGGGCATCTTTAACTAAATTCATGTTGGCGTGTCCATTAAAATCCCTAGGTCATTTGTAATTAATAATCTCCCCACTTGACATTTTAGTGAACAAGATAATAGTAGCACAGCTTAAAATAATACATCTCGGATTGCTAAAAACATAAGCTATAAGATTAATTCGACAAACCAGAAATCATATCATCGTGTATATAACTCGTGCCCTAACTCTTGAAGGCTAACACTAGACAAGGCAATACCCTACACCCCACTACAGTCCTACATCTACCCATAGGTCTAGTGTGACTCATGGAACTTCCTAAATAAATATAAAAATAATAAAAGTGTTTATTAGATAAAAGTTCGATCTGTGGTACTCTAAAAGTCGGCAATGCCTAGCCATCCTCAAAATCCTAAGGCAAAATATTCTCGCGAATATTCACCTTGTCATGAAAACTCAATAACATCTGTCTCGGCAGATTTCTTCCCTTCATCTTTCCTTACGCTCAAAACCTCACTTTGACTCCGTCAATACTCCGCGCCCCATCGATCTTGCCTCAAATCATCCGAACCATCCATTAACCCATAATAAAGCTGAATTGAGTTATTTGGATTTTATCTGGATCTTTTGAGTTATTTGCTTTTATTTGAATTCAGTTGCTTAGCACGTAATTAGAAAATGGAGTCCGGAAGAATCAAGGATCCATCGAGGCCGAGATCGAGGTGGAGAAAAAGACCCGAACCTCAAGATCGACAAATGAGAAAGCTTTGAGTGAGCTCAAGACCGCGGTAAACCGCGCAAGGCGAGCCAATACTTTGATCATGTTGAACCTACATTTTCTGCAAATTACTTTTGTTTGAATTATCAAATTGCATGCTGTTATTTTATATGCAAATACATGATAATTTAAGATTCTAGTTATATGCCTATGGTTAACCTTGATTAATATTACACCTCCTTTAAAATATTTGAATATGTGAACATTGTCGCCCTAGCAAAAATTATAATAGTAACCTTTTGAAAATAAGTCCATAATTATATGACATGCTTAGTATTGCTTAGATATTCATGGGCGTGAGAGCGCCTAAGCGCCACTTTTAATCCTGAGAAAAATTGATTGGGCAGTCATGGTGGTAATGACTGGTGTATGTTGGATATGGTTATTTTATATTCCCAAAAACCTCAAATTGCTTATTTATCTGGGCGGATGATTCGGGGGTATGGTGCAAGGGTGCACGATAGTGTGGTTATGGTAGAACCGCCCAGATAACTCTAAGGACTGAATCTTGTCATGACCTCCTGTGTAAAACAAGTACAACCACAAGTCTGTAAAGTACAACTTGGCTAAGTAAATTTATCGAAACCCCCGGACTCATCTCACTGGTAGTGGATGGAAGTGGATACGCAAAGGGCAATGGGAGGCCTAAAGGGACACCGAGTTGGAAGGTGAGGTAACTAGCCGTACTAGCGTTGCTGGAAGTGGAGCCTGTGTCTTCGCTAGTAGACGTGGTTACATCCCGTGCATAGATGGGACCCACCGCAAGTGGGCAGGTTCCCATAAGGTGAGATGACAAAAGGGGCTAGATACTTTGAAAAGTTACTGTGATGGTTGGCTCAACCGCACGACTAAGGAATCATGTGGGGCAACGAGTAAACTGTCTCTTGTGGGTAAAGTGTGCAAACTCTGCAGAGTCAAAACTATTCGAATAGCCGTGCCCACGGTCAAGGGCGGACATGGGAACTTAACCTGATATAGTTCTATTTCAAAAACTTTGTGGGTGGGAATGGAAAAGTGGAGGGCAGCGGAAAGCCCTGATTTGAGTTGTCCTGGGTGTCGTCCCAGTGGTAAGTTAAGCAGCTATAACGCTGAAAGATGTTATACGGTGTGATGCCATATGTATGGAAAAATTATGGTGATATTAGGCATATGGTGTGATGCCATATGTATGGAAAATCATGTTAATATTTCTTGAACATTATGTTTTGTTCCAAAGCTGCTAGGTCTCAGGAAATTTTATGTATTGTATTTCAAATAGTGGCATTTCTATTCTTACAAAATAAAATATGGGTGGAATAAACAGGGTCGTAAGTAAAGGAGATAGATGTTTGTAGTATGCACATAAAGGTATTGGTGGATTCAGGTCGATCATGAATAGGAAAGGATAGTGTGGGTTCTGAGAGAAATAAATTAGTGGGGTCCAGTTGAATAGATAGGCTAGATAAATGATCTAATTGAATCTTCGGGAATTTGGAGGAATAATACAAGTATTGGATTATAATTCTTGATTAGTGATATTCTTGGTGGATATATAATGGTGAATCGTAGAGTTGATCAATGCTATTCTTGGTGGATATATAATATCGAATCGTAGGCTTGATCAATGATATTCTTGGTGGAGGTATACTAGTGGGTTAGTTAGAAATAGATAATGGAAAATGAGGTTGATTATTGTAAGAGCAAATTGTGGTTGTGGATCAATAGCAAAAGGAATGGGTTGATAGGAATTTTGGAATACAAAAGATATTGGTGGATTGTATAATTGATGGTATTCGCTGTTTGGAGTTTTAGACAGCACTCAATATAGAAAGTGTGTGTTCGGTGGATTAATCAAATGGTATTAGATAGATGATGTCACTAGCTGTTTGGAGTTTTAGGCAACAATTGATCGGTGGATTATCTAAATAATGTCACACGTTGTTTGTAGTTTTAGACAGCAATAAATATAGAAGGTGTATAATCGGTGGAGTAATTGGATAATGTCACTTGCTGTTTGAAGTCTTAAATAGCAACCACTACAGAAAGAATATGATCGGTGGATTGAATAGAGGATGATACATGTTGTTTGGAGTTTAGAGAGCACTCAATAAAGGAAGTGTAATTTCGGTGGATTAAGTCAATTATAGCAATCACTGTTGGGAGTCTTAGACAGCAATTAATAAAGAGCGTGAGTCTTTGGTGGATTAAGTCAATGATGTCATTTGCGGTGAGGAGTCTTTAGGTCACAAAAACAACAATATGATATAATAATAGAAATGCTACTAAACGCGTTTTATGGCAAATAAAATAACCCGAGCCTCTCCTTTGATAAGCCATGCATACTATTTATTTGCATTCTGTGTATTGGCTCGCGGAGCACGGGGTTGGAGTGTTCACACTCGCTTTTGCGACAAAATTCAGAATCAGGAATCAAATCACCTCGTCTCAGCCACAAGATTGGACAAGCTGGCAGAGAAGATGAAGATGTCAAGGGCTAGGTCGCGAACCTCCAGTTGGCTGCCTGTGGGCATGTCCTGAAGGTCCCACTTGTGTGCTTCATTCCGCTGCTGCAATTTATTGATTTCGGCCTAACCGACTCATGAGTAAGTCTACTATTATATTTACGCTTCCGCTTGATATGTACTTTTGATATTCAGAACTATAATCTGTGAGCACTATCTACTGATCCAGGGAATAGTGCGGTGGAATCACAGAGGATTCCAGATTGTAAATCTGGGGTCCGACAGTCATCTTCACTGTTGTTGCTTGCCATGAAGCACATGCTCGTGAAACCATCAATGTTTTTCTTCTAGCCTTTGGCATTATCATCATCGTGCTCATCATTGTCACAACTCTCAAAATCCACATCACTCAAGTCAAGTCGTTTGATGGCTAAGAAAACTTCTTTAGCAATTTTGCAATGGAAGAATCCACTCTTGATGTTACTCTTTTATGGCCGAGACAATACTTCCTATCTTCCTTGACCACGTTCTCTTTGAGTTTGGGACAATCCAACTTAATGTGACCTAGCTTGTCACACTCAAAGCATCTGATCGGACCTGGAGCTCTACCTTGCTTTCTCATCCTCAGATTATTGAGAGCCTTGTATGATTATGAAGAGATTAAGACCAAGTCCTCTTCAGGAAGCTGTTAGAACTGATTTTTTGAAAAAGAGGACAAAGAAAAGACAAGGAAACCTAAGACAAAGCATTTGATGAAGTAGCCTGCATGGGGTTAGTCGCTAGTACTAAAGATGAAGATTTATCTATCTTAGATGGGAAAGCTTCCATCTCATAGGTTTTCAATCTAAAGTATAGATCATCCATGGTTAGGGTATCCAAATCGATGGTTTGATTAATAGTCGTAACGACCATCAACCACTCTGAACCTATAGACCTTAAAATTTTAGTTGCATTATCTCCATCAGTAGGTATAACACTAACTCCACACAAGTTACTCAGAATCTTCTCAAAACGAGCAAAAATATCAACAATAGATTCACCAGGTTTCATAACAGAATCTAAGTACTCTTTTTGATAAAGATTCTTATGCACTTTCTGAATCTTAGTCATTCCTTCACGATAATCACAAAGAGTTTTCTAGATTAGGTGGGCAGAAGCAATATGGGCTACATGATCAAATTCTTTGTGAGAAATTCCTTGAAAAAGCAAGTTACAAGCTTGAGAATTTAAATCAACATCTGTTTTTATTGAAAGTCGTAACAATAGCAGGGACTTCACATGGACTAGAAACCTTTTTCCAAACATCACTACCATGAGTCTCAATATATGCTTGCATATGGCACTTCTAGAAAGCAAAATCAATACCATCTAGCATGGGGGACGATTCACATACCTCTCTGGTGCCATCGTACCTTGCTCTGATACCAGTTGTAGGATCGTATGACACAATCAGAGGGGGGTGAATGATTGCCTCCACTTCTTGGTACCTAAAAACAAATCTCAAAGCAGAAGAAAAACAATCTAACTTACAGATGTTGATTTTGACCGCAAGTCATTCGATCGCTCGCTTCAACCGCTTGCTACGACCGCCTTCGCACGTAGTCAAAATCTCCCACCGCTCGAAAGCTTTAGCTGCTTGAACACTTTGACCACACAAAAAAGAACACGCCAAAGACAACACCATGCTCATGTCACGCAACATCAAGATGTGTTAACACACCACCACCGAGGACACAAGAAAACGATGCTTAGAAAATCTATCACTGATGTTGACTAACATTTTTTAAAATAGATCTCATCTATTATTTCTGAATTATGTTTTGTGTCTACAAAGTGCCCTCACGACACCCTAAAAAACCTTAGCACAAAAAAGCCTCCTCAAAGCCACACCAATCCACGGCTAAAACCATTAGCCTCTACCTGCTTTTATATGTTCGAACCTTAAACCGTGTTCTCCTCAAATACGGATATCTCAAACCGTGTCCTTAACAATCTGGACATGCAATCCTATATCTTCCAAAAATCAAGGGACCCAAAACCCTTCTAAACACATGTTTTAACCAAACTCTATCTCTTCCAAGTTATGGAATCTATCCACAACTCCTAATCAACACGTAACGAAGCCTCCAGGATAGGTCCTCCTGTATCTCCATCACGCACCATCAACTCTCGTGCTGAAGCTTCTAGGATTGCACCTCTTATATCTTCTCCACTCGTCATCCTCACGTGTTGAAACCTCCGGGACCACACCTCCCGTATCTTCTCCACGCATCATTACCTTTCGTGTTGAAGCCTCATGGACCGCACCGCCCGCAGCTTATCCATGAATCACCACCTTTGATCTCCACGTGCTCCAGTATGAGCCCAACCACCTCACGTGACATCCTCTACCACCTAGTCCCAATTCTCGTTGTCGTTGACCATAATTGTCTTCGACTACAGGTTGCAAAGTCTACGACTATGATCACGTAGTCTACGACCATCGACCGCAAAGTAGACGACTATCGACTAGTAAAGTCCACGACTATCGAGTATCGACCAGTAAAGTCCACAACTATCAAGTATCGACCAGTAAAGTCTACGACTATTGAGTACCGACCAGTAAAGTCCACGACTATTAAGCAGTTACTGTAGCTACGACCGTAGAGAAAGTACTGTAGCTACAACCATTGAAAAGTACTGTAACTTACCATTTTCGACAAGGTATGGTCGTTCTGCAGTAGTCGATGCTCCGTGGTCGAAATGTCGTGATCGAAGAATAATGTGGTCAAAGTACTATAGTTGGATTGCCATGGTCGAAGCCAGACGTGGTCAAAGTCGGACATGGTCGGAGTCTGACGTGGTCGAAGCCGGACGTGGTCAGTCAGTCAGATCACCCAATATACAACGGTTAAACCGTTAAGCCTGAGATCCGGTTTTAACAAATGCGCATCGACCGAAATTTTCTCAAACGCAAATATAATGAAACACAATTGTCATTTATTCATCATCACTCAAATATACAACCACTACATGATCTAATAGTCAGAATTCAGAATAACTAAAACTTAAGCAGAGCACAAAGATGACAATATACCCCAGTAAAGATTAGATGTCAAAAGATCATGCTGGGTTTAATTAGTATTAAACATTGCCACATTAACATGACTGGAAGTCTCTTGTTTAAACACCGGAAAAGTATGGCTCTGTTGCTTCTGAACATGCAGCTGCAGAGTCGTACAGTTTTTTCATATTCTTTAACAACAAAAAAGAAAAAGGAAAAAAAAACTGTAAGTGAGATATTCATAAGCTTGCTTGTTGCAGATTCGTTACTTCGCCAAGATCTTTCCAGGAACTTCCCATGGCTTTGCTTGCAGATATAATGCCAGCGACCCGTTCGCTGTCAAAACCGCTGAACAGGCTCTTGCCTTAATGCTCGACTGGTTCAAAAAATACTTGAAATGGGAATAGACCATCATGCAGGTCCAGTACAATGGTTTCGTCCAAATAAAATTTCCTAGCGCCCATGTTAAATTTGCAGGTAATGTGTATTGGCTATGACTTGTGGGGGCTTACCCATGTAAACTCTGTATCTTGATAGTTGATTTGCACATTGTGAACGTATGTCGATCTTTACTTAATGCATTTTTTTTATCAATTCGCTGTGGGCATTGTACGATGTAGCAGTGTTGTTTTCTATTGCTGTTCCCATGTGTCGTTGGCAGTTAATGAGGAAAAGTATTTTGGCATTTCTGGTTTAGACCATCATCCAGATCCAGATGTCACTTAAAATCATGATCCAACAGTGACCAACACGGCTCATTTGGTACTGTTGCCCAAAAAAGGAGGAGCTGAGATGGCATCTGACTATAGGCCTGTTAGTCTAATTCACAGCATGTCAAAAATCATGACCAAAGTCTTAGCTCTGAGATTGGCACCTTTGATGAATGAGCTAGTGTCGTCAAGCCAAAGCGCTTTCATCAAGGGACAATTATATGTAGGATCGAAGCCTGGTGAGATGATATCATCAAAACAAAACATCACTCTTACGAAGCTGGACATCGCGAAAGCTTCCCACTCAGTACGTTGGGACTACTTGCTGGAACTCCCGCAAAGTCTGGGGTCTCCTGCTCTCCACGGCCAGCTCCGTCCGAGGGCACCGCCGGTGCAACACTGTTCCATCAGCAAAATCAACTCGACAACTCGTGTTTAGGCATTTGCAGATACGGAAACAAAGCCTAAAAATTTTACTAGTCCAAATCGCAACAGCAAGCAGGAATCAATGCGATCCTTATGTTGTACGCCCATGCATCTGATCGCATATATAAAAACAGAGTTTTATGCACTTTTAGCCTCTTATGACATCGTATTTACAAAAATAACGGTAGTCACAGGTATTAGCAAAAAATCACTTTTACCGTACGGCCACCAGACGACAGCTGTGGAGAGGCGACATGTGGTGGTGCTGCACGGCCACCGTGTGATGCACGAAGGTCACATGGCCAACATGCGGCCCTCCCCTCTGCCGCCCAGCCATCAGACGACAGCTAATTAAGTTGGCTAATTAGCTGACTTAATTATGATTTACGCATATTGCTTGTTTGATTTTTAAATATAGCAAACAAAAAAGTTACAAAATTTTATATGCAGCCTCTCAACATAATGTACTTGTAATTTTTTAATTTTATCCGTTGTAAATGTTGCTCGAAAATTCATAAGATTATGTTGTTTGTAGGAGTTGTTACATATAGCAAACAGACTACAGAAAATTATAAAATTTTATGTGTAGCTTCCCGACATAGTCAACCTAATTGTCTAATTTGTTAAGAATTTTACGTGCTACAAATTTGCCACGTTAATTTATATTAATTTAATCATTATTAGTAACATGTGATGCTCATTTAATTCACGGTTTAAATCGTAGGCCACATGGGCACCATGTGGTGGCCATTTTTTACAGCATGTGACCTTCCTTTTTCTCACATATATCACCCCCTTGCTGCTATCCCCTCTTTCCCCTCCCTCCTCACATATGTTGACTCGTCCATACCGTTCCAACTTGCCCGCTTCATCATCTGCACATATGTCACTCTGTCCATGCCATCCCCCTCACTCGCTTCCTTGTCCACACATATATCACTCTTACCATGCCGTCCCTCTTTGCCCACGGTGCTGCGCATGCACAAAGAGTCCATAAATTTCGGTGGCAACGCTCCAGGTTCCCTTTTCGCTCAGCTACAAATATGGAGCTCTCACAGTCACTCACCACTCATCTCAACTATGTTTTGCTTCTCGTTCTCATGCTCGTCGCTGAGAATTAAGAGCACATAGTATGATTAAGATTTTCTAAAGAGTAAATATCGAAGTAGTCATCACGATCATAGCAGTACTGATTGCTTCCCTCGAAGATCATAGTGAGCATATCCAACAGAAGACAGCTCATCTGTAGGCGTGCAAGCGCAGAGAACACAAGGCTCGCGAGGAGCATAAGAGAAAGCGTGAAAGGGTGGCTGAGGCTAGGGCAGCTGGCAAGGAGTACAACACTAAACTCAGCACTAAGGGCAAATGGCCTCAGTCTACGCAGTAGATCATGCAATTCCATAGTAGCCCCTAGTCCTACCTACCATATTTTTCGTATCTCCTAAAGGCTTCCATTCTTAAATGGTCCAAATGCTTATGTCGCTCTGTACCGTAGTAGTACCGAGGTTGGCAAAACTTGAAAGATTCATGTATGAAAGATTTCTATAATGCACGAAGTAATACTTTTGGGGCTATCTATTCTTTGTGTAATTCAATAAAAATTAACCATGAAATCCTAACTCAAATGGCTGCCCAAAGTGACGGGACAACGTTGTCATGTCATACTTAACTTCCCACATTCCAAGTCACATAAAATCACGAAACCCTAATTTCAGAAAATGGAAATCCAATTTTCTAAGACCTAAACCCTAGATTTTTTAGACAATTTTGAATAGGTAAAACTCTTGAGAAATTACATAATTAATTAAATTAACCTCGCTAGTACTATAGTACAGAGATTAAATATTTTATGTGGTTGTAATTAAATTGCTTATGTTGCTATATACTATAGTACTAGCAAGGTTCATGTATGAAAGATTCATGTGATGCACAGACTAATAGTTTTCGAGCACCGACCGAAATACAAAATGTATTTTTTTAGTTTATCAAATTAATTCATATTTTTGACAATTCGAGATGTAGTATTTCATGTGGATGTAATTGCTAATTAATCAATTGATTACTTAAATGATTAACTCCGTAGTCTATTATTGTAATTATTTATCAAATGATTGCCATTTAATTGTAAAATTTAGCTAGATTATTTTTAATTAGCAATGACCCAAGGTTCATTGTCTTTAATATATGCATAAGGTAATATTTTAATGGGATTATTTGTTTATTGCAGCTGCTCTCTTCATTACAGGCCGTTTGTTGTTTTATGTACATATAAAATTCTAAAATAATTAAACAATGAAGTACACTGTGTACGAAGCCTTCAAAAAAAGTTTGTAATATTTACACCTCATTTTTTTGCATAAAAAAACTGTACAAATAGTTCATTTGTATAAATTTTCGAGCAAAATTCAAGATGGATGAAATCCCAAAATATTAGACAATTAGGTTAACTGTGTTGGGAGGATGCACATAAAATTTTGTAATTTTTGAAGGTCATTTGCTATATATAACAACTTCTACAAACAACATAATCGTATGAATTTTTTAGCAACATTCAGAGTGGATAAGATTACGAAAAAAATCATTCAATCAAGTACGTTGTGTCGGGAGGCTGCACATACAATCTCGTAATTTTTAGGCTCATTTGCTATATTTAAAAATCAAACAATTAGTATGCTTAAATCATAATTAAGGCAACTAATTAAGTGAGATAATTAGCCGGCTTAATTATCTATCATTTGGTGGCTAGGTGGCAGAAGGGGCGGCCGCACGGTGGCCATGCAGCCTTCGCACGTCACACGGTGGCCGTGCGGCACCACTACATGTCACCTCTCTACGGCTACTGTTTGGTGACCGTATGGCAAAAGCAAATTTTTACTTATATCAGACGACTACTGTCATTTTTATAAATATAAAGCCAAAAGAGGTTGAAAGTGCCAAAGATTCCCATTAAAGGGTGTAGACATGTGTACATCGAAAAATTACGGTCCATGTGACCTTCACGGTTTTCTACACATACACGCACTTTAAAAATACTGTAGAACCACTAATTGTACGCTGAGTCAGCCACAACCACAGACCTGTACGTACTAGCCGTCAAGTAAAAGGACACTGGCGTTCAAATTATAATAGCAAAGGGTATGAACAAATGCTTCATCCGTGAACAAATTGCAGTGTGATGTATGTAGCTGTCTGTGTAATGCCCCTAGTCTAAAATCCATTTAAAATCTAGTATATCTTGGAGTGGATATTACATATGCATAGCACTCTGCTTATACTTTTATCATCACTTTATATAAAAAAATATTGACCCGGAAATGCTACGTTTGAACTCAACAGGTATTACAACTTACTTTAGACAAGCAATGTGGGATTTATCTCATTACCACTCTACATGGGCCACAAATGTCTTCATACTAATGGACCAAGGTATTACATTCACCCCACTTAAGGGCTGACGCCCTCGGTAGCACACTGTATACATGACACATTTCCGTAGTCACTCCTCGGTACACATCCATGTGTCCAGTGCTAGTACATATGTCTACTCTAGGCCGACACGTGCTATGCGCCATATGCTCGTGCCCCTGTCCCACACCTGCCCATGCAGCAAAGGTTAATAGTGCAAATTACTGTTTGCACGTGGAATACATGTGTTACTCCCGCCCGTGCGTGTCACCTTTAATACTCACCTAAACATAAACAAAGGTGAGTCCGAAGACTCGACAATCACACAATAAAATAATAGCGTCAATACAGTAATTCAGTAGATTCCATGTCTGTGACTGTAAACACAATCTCTATAACTATGGGCCTATTCGGCTGGTAAGAAGCCGGCCGGCTTTTCGCAGCCGCTACAGTACCTAACTTTTAAACGGAGTATTTTCTCAAGACGGGGTCTATAAGTTAAACGTAGTACACGTTAAAAGCCCAACATCTGTACTAGCCAAAATCGCAAGTGAGTATCGATCTCTCCGTAATCTGTACCGTAAACAACCAAAATTCAAAAATTTCAGCCAAAAGCCATAAGCCGCAGCCAAAACAAATAGGCCCTATATCTCTGTCTCTCATTTCTTTCATGCCATGCAATGCAATGTTCACATGCACCTTTTGAGCTCGTGTTGGTATAGCTAAAAGAACACCCGTTGATATTCACCCTCTACCTCCATCCTATGGAGGTGCTCACTGAAGTAGGTCTTTTTCTCGATCCCATAGAGGTGCTTACCTCTGTACATCTTACTCAAGAGTGCTTCGGATTAGTCATATAACTTTATCACCAACCTGGCTCATCACTCCGAATTTGCTATATGACTTACTAACCGTTCTAGCTCATATGTATTGTGCATGATGTAACATTCTTTCAATGTTGTCACTCAACCATATGCATCACTTCTCGTGTATGATTAAAAAGAGCACACAGAAGACAATATGTTAGAAATTGGCCCATTTATTTTGGCCTATTTCTTTAATTCCAAAGCCTGCATGGTTTAGTACCATATTGCTAAGGCAGGGTGAGGAAGACCGATTTATAAGGTGAAGTCCTTCCCACTCCTTGAATATGGAAAGAGATGGTATGAGGATGGTTCTGTCCAGTCACACACGCACGCACGCACGCGCGCGTGCGTATTCGCGTGAAAATCGCGTGACTTGTGACTCGACCGCGCCGTGACGTGGCGCGCCACTTGGCAGACCAAGTTCATCTTATTTTTTGCTGACCCATGCACCTCACTCTCTCTATTTAAATGAGATTTAAACATTTGAATGAGGCAGTTACAAATGAATTTACACTGCTTAATTTGTCATTTGATGAGGTAGTTACCAGTGCATAATTTTGTTTAAAACGCAGCAGTTACTAGTGAGTAGAAACTGCAGCGCCTATAAAAGGGCCTGGAGACGTCCAGGAAAAGTGAGAGAATTTTGCACCTCCATTCTTCCCCTACTTTCTGCTCTGTTGTGCTGTGCTGTCTAAACCTTGTCGACCTTTCTTCCCGACGTGCATCTGGAAGGAGGGAGAGGGGCTATCTCCGAACCGTTGCCGCAGAGAGTACCTGCACGGGCGGCAATAAGGTTTCTGGGCAGCGCATTTGTGCGACCGCTCACTGCACTGCTACACCTACGTTCTGCACTGCGTCAAGCCTGCGCGGCTTCCTGTTCTTCATCAGGCTAACAAGTAAGTCGTTCGTGCGCACGTTCGACTTTGTTACTATATTGTTTTTCTTGTGTATGTTCTGAATTATGATGAGTAGCTTGCTGTTAGTTGTGAGTTTTGCATCATTAGTTTATTATTTCTGTCTCCTAATAAAACTTGGAATTAAAATATTTTCCACATTTGTAACAATCCAGAAACCTTATTGTGAATTTTGTTGCAATACAGAAATGGCTAGTGCTTCTGATGTGATGAAACCTGAGAGGTTTTTTGGTCAGAACTTTCATAGATGGTAGACTAGAGCCAAGTTTTGGCTCATGTCTTTGGTGCTGTGGTGGGTTATCCACCCGCAGTATCCATTTACGATTGAGCAGTACATGCAGTTTGAAAATGTGAACAATACTGCACTTGGCTGCATTCTGACTGTTCTGGCAGATCAGCTCTATGATGTGTACATGGACTACAAGTCCGCCACAGAGTTGTGCGATGCACTAGAGCACAAATATGCAGAGGCAGAGGCAGGTCGCTGGCTCTACATATGTGAGCAATTTTTCGACTTTAGCATGGATGAGTCTAAGTCCATTGTTGGACAAGCTCATGACCTCCAGCTACTAGTCGGTGAGATTGCGCACCTGGGCTGTGTGTTGCCTCCGAAGTTTGTGGCTGCGGGCATTGTTGCTAAACTCTCTGCCTCTTGGCGGGATTTTGCTACTAGCTTGAAACATAAGAGGGAAGAGATTTCTGTTGAGGATCTCATTGCAGCCCTCGATGTGGAAGAAAAAGCAAGAGCAATAGATGCACCTAGCACATCTGGCCAGAACAATGCAAATATCGTACAGAAAAAGATTGTTGCTAAGAAGTAGAAAACCAACAAACCGAACAAGACAACTAGCTTTAAGAAGAAAACTGAGAAAAAGGATTTGAAGGACATCACCTGCTTTGTGTGCATTAAAGACAGTCATATGGCGAAGGACTGTCGTTTCCGCAAAATCAGAGATGGTGAGCAGCCTAAGAAGAAGGCTATTAACGTGACCATAGGTGAGGTCTCGACTTCAGGAGGGTATGGTAATTCACCTGTTGTCTTTTCAGCTTGTCAATCCACTGATTGGTGGGTTGATACTAGAGCTAATGTTCATGTATGTTCTGATATTTCCTTGTTTTCTTCTTATCAGGAAGCAGGGGCTTCCTCTGTCCTAATGGGAAATGGGTCGCATGCTTCTGTTCTTGGTGTTGGCACGGTGGATCTGAAGCTTACTTCAGGAAAAATTGTCCACTTTAAGAACGTGCAGCATGCTCCTACAATAAAGAAGAACCTCGCTAGTGGTTCTCTCCTATGCAGAGATGGTTATAAGCTAGTTTTTGAGTCAAATAAAATTGTAATGTCTAAGTTCAGAAAAATTATTGGTAAAGGCTATGAGAGCGGATGCTTGTTCCGCCTATGTATTTTAGAGTCTTGTTATAATCTGAATGTTGCAACTGGTTTAAATAAATGTGAGGCAAATATTTGGCATTCTCGTTTCTGTCATATTGGTTTTGATAGTATTGCTAGAATGTCCAGATTAGATTTAATTCCAAAATGTGGAATTGTCAAAGGATCAAAGTGCCAGTCATGTGTGCAAGCAAAGCAACCTCGAAAACCCTAAGGGATTAGAGGATGAAAAGAACTTGGCACCTTTAGATCTTATTCATTCAGATTTGTGTGAAATGAATGGATTATTGACAAAAGGTGGCAAAAGATATTTTCTAACTTTTATTGATGATGCAACACGCTACTGCTATGTGTATTTGCTGAAAAGTAAGGATGAAGCTTTAAACTACTTTAAAACTTATAAGGCCGAGGTTGAGAACCAACTAGTGAAGAAAATAAAAAGATTAAGGTCTGATCGTGGAGGAGAGTATGTCTCTCATGAATTCTTCCAATTCTGTTCTGAGCATGGAATAGTCCATGAATTTACACCACCATATTCACCCCAATCAAACAGGGTAGCTGAGAGGAAAAACCGGACACTAACATATTTGGTTAATGCTATGTTAGAGAGTGCCGGTATGCCTAAGGCATGGTGGGGGGAAGCTATTCTAACAGCAACTTTCATCCTAAACAGAGTAATCACTAAAAAGAGTAATCACTAAAAAGAGTGAGATTACTCCATATGAGGGATGGAAGAAGAGAAAACCTAATGTTAATTTTCTGCTAACTTGGGGGTGTTTGGCAAAAGTCAATATACCATTGCAGAAAAAGAGAAAACTTGGACCAAAAACAGTCGATTGTATTTTTCTAAGGTATGCTCAAAATAGCACGGCCTATAGATTTTTAGTAGTCAAATCAGAAACTCCTGAAATTATTGGTAATACAATAATGGAGTCTAGAGATGCTTCATTCTTTGAGAATATCTTTCCTATGAGAACAGCAGGCAGTACTTCACGAATAGAGAATATTCAAACTGATAATATTGAAAGTGAGAATAATCAAACTTCTGAACTTCCCACCATTTCTGAACCAATATGTGATATCCCCGAGGAGGATAACAATCTAGTCGCAGAAGCTCCTCGCAGGAGCAAGAGACAAAAGGTTGAGAAAACCTTTGGTGACGACTTTATTGTATACCTCGTGGATGATGTGCCAAAAACTCTTTCGGAGGCTTATGCATCTTCTGATGCTGAGTATTGGAAAGAGGCAGTCCATAGCGAGATGGACTCTATCATGGCTAATGGGACTTGGGAGATCACGGATCGTCCTATCGGGTGTAAATCTGTAGGATGTAAGTGGATCTTTAAAAAGAAACTAAGGACTGATGAAACAATTGAGAAGTACAAGACAAGGCTTGTGGCCAAGGGTTACACCCAGAGAGAGGGAGAAGATTTCTTTGATACCTATTCTCCTATCGCCAGATTAACTACCATCAGAGTGCTCCTTGCGTTAGCATCTTCCTATGGTCTACATGTTCATCAAATGGACGTGAAGACAGCTTTACTTAATGGAGAGTTGGAGGAAGAAATCTATATGGATCAACCGGATGGTTTTGTGATTTCCGGACAGGAAAATAAAGTATGCAGATTATTGAAATCTTTGTATGGCCTAAAACAAGCACCAAAACAATGGCACAAAAAGTTTGACAATACTTTGACATCCGTTGGCTTTGTTGTGAATGAAGCTGATAAATGTGTGTATTATCATTATGGTGGGGGTCAAGGAGTTATCTTATGTATGTATGTAGATGACATACTTATATTTGGAACAAACACTGCCGTAATTGACGAGGTCAAATCTTTCTTATCTCGGTGTTTTGATATGAAAGACTTGGGAGAGGCAGATGTCATTCTGAATATTAAATTGATCAAAAGCAAGGATGGGATTACTTTGAGTCAATTCCATTATGCTGAGAAAATATTAAGCCGGTTTGGTTTTGAAAACTGTAAAGTTTCACCAACACCCTATGATGCGAGCATTAAGCTTCGAAAGAACCAGGGATTAGGAAAAGATCAATTAAGATATTCACAAATTATTGGGTCACTTATGTATTTAGCTGGAGCCACAAGACCTGATATTTCATTTGCTGTGAGCAAATTAAGTCAGTTTACTTCTAACCCAGGAGATGATCACTGGGAGGTACTTGAAAGAGTGTTGCGCTACTTGAGAGGCACAACATCTTTTGGAATACATTATTCTGGACACCCTTCTGTATTAGAAGAATACAGTGACTCTAATTGGATCTCTGATGCGGATGAGATCAAAGCTACAGTGGTTATTTATTCACTTTGGCTGGTGCTGCAGTTTCATGGAGGTCTTGCAAACAGGCCATATTGACAAGGTCAACCATAGAAGCAGAACTTGTAGCACTTGACACAGCCACAATTGAGGCTGAATGGCTAAGAGAACTTCTATTGGACTTGCCATTGGTTGAGAAACCAATACCTGCAATCCTGATGTATTGTGATAATCAAATAGTGTTGGCCAAAGTCACAAGTACAAAGGATAATATGATGTCCTCTAGACATGTGAAGTGTAGGCTTAAATCTGTCAGAAAACTGAGAAACTCTAGAGTCATTGCTGTGAACTATATTCACACTGAGAAAAATCTGGCAGACCCTTTTACAAAGGGGTGGGAATGAGGCCCATTTAAGTTACATCACAATGGTAACCCATACCTTCTTGATCGGAGATCCCGTGACTTAGGCAATGGGAAAAACAAATTGATGTTGTAACAAGAGAGTACATATTTATTGTACCCATGTCCTAATAAACAATGTACTTTCGATTCTATGGAAGGTTGGCATAAAGTTTTAATGTATTCTATTGTCCAAATAAGGAAAAGGTATTAGCCTGCAGGATACCTAGAAAGAATACACCTACTTGAGCTTAACTGTGTGGTCGCATTTCATGAGAACGGGGCATTCTCTAGAAAGCTCATGAGCAGATAAGGGAGCATGACCATATAATGCTCCGTTTAGGCAAGGTTCATTGGCAGCCTAGTACTAGTTAAGATTTCAAGTGAAATCTGATCACGAAAAGCTGTGAATTGAAGGTATAGTCCATTCATCAGCTGTGAGAAGGTGTATCTTGTCATTCTAGGTGCAAGTTCAACCCGTACGAGACTTACACTAAAAGACTGGTATATTAACAGTAATTCAGCACAATATCTTTGTCATATGTTTACTTGTTGCTTTGGAATTGGTAGGGATTGTTATAAATTGGCCCATTTATTTTGGCCTATTTCCTTAATTCCAAAGAATGCATGGTTTAGTACCATATTGCTAAGGCAGGATGAGGAAGACCGATTTATAAGGTGAAGTCCTTCCCACTCCTTGAATATGGAAAGAGATGGTATGAGGATGGTTTTGTCCAGTTACACACGCACGCACGCACGTGCGCGCGCGTATTCGCGTGAAAATCGCGTGACTTGTGACTCGACCGCGCCGTGACGTGGCGCGCCACTTGGCAGACCAAGTTCATCTTATTTTTTTGCTGAACCATGCACCTCACTCTCTCTGTTTAAATGAGATTTAAACATTTGAATGAGGCAGTTACAAGTGAATTTACACTGCTTAATTTGTCATTTGATGAGGCAGTTACCAGTGCATAATTCTGTTTACACTACAAGAGATATGACCTTCTATGACGATTATATTATGACAATAGAGCAACTTGTCACTAAATTATTCAGTTAATGACGGTTTTCAGGAGCCGATCTTAGTTAATGACGGAAATATATTACGTGTCACTAAGTCCAATTCAAAATCGTCATTGACTATTTTGGCATCATGGTTATGACAGATTTATATGACAAATGTTCATGTGTCATAGTTATTCGTTGAATAAAAAACAAAAATTGCTGGCCAGATTGTTCTAAATGGAAGTGTGGGGATCATATGGCAGGAAACTATAAACAATGGGCCAAAAAAAGGAGGCTCTGGTGGGGCTAGAACTTGAAACCCTTGCCTCTCAAGGGAGGGTACTTACCACCAGGTTATGTTCATGTTTGTGTTGACACGTGTATAATAAACTCTTTGTATTATAAGTTAATTGTTAATACAACTGGAATTAATTCTTCTATTTAGTTGGCAATATGATATCAAGGAATTAATTCTTTAGGCTGTAACCAACATTCCGCATATTCTGGTTCAGAAAAAAACATTCTGCATATCAGTAGGCCATATGATTCCCTAACCCATATGAACTCACATGATTCACTCTCACATAATTTATCATATTACAAAAGTCCTTTGCAATGTTAATTTCTCATCTTTTTTGAATGCATAATTTTATCATATCATTATTAAATACTTGCTTCTCCTTACTTTAATGATAATTTACACCCTAATATGCTTTAAAAAAACCTCCGAATCTGCCCCCGGTCTTAGGAAACTAAAATTTTTTGTCTCCCCGCCAACAATTGCCGCCAGCCTCTCAGTCCCCCGCCATCTTTTTTTTTGGGCCAATTGCCACTTCTGTCCACTGTCACAAGTCTTTCCTGGACTCAAATCAAGGGTATTACAGTAAAATTCCTTGCAGAAGTGGAACCCTTACATCCCAATCTCATTTCCTCCTTCCCCGGTTCCCCCTGCGCCTCCAGCCGCCACCCTCTTCCTTTCCAGTGCCGGCGCCACCACTCCCCCTCCACCCCCGCCGTAGCCCCTGTTCCTTGCCAAAGCCAGTGCCACCATCCTGCTCCCTTGCAGCCGCCACCAGACCCGCTCCCAGGCGCCACCAGACCCTCTCCCGGCCGCTCCCTCTTCCTTCCTAGTGCTGGGCGACGAGTTCCGCTCCAAATACAAGATGCCTCCGGGGAGAAAGGTGCAGACTGCCAGGACACAGACGCCTACAGGTAATTCCTCAAGCTTGAGCGCCAGGAAAGGGAACAGCGAGTGGATCTGAGGGGGGCCGACGGGATTTTGGTTTTTCTTGGTGTCCTGCTGTTCGAACTTAGGGTTTGGGGTGAGGGGATTTTGGTTCCTGTTTGAACTAAGGGTTTGGGGTGGCAGGATTTTGGTTCCTGTGGGAACAGTAGAGATCCATGAATGAATCGTAGTTGCTAAGGTCATGGTGATGTGGCCAGATATTGATGCATTTCACCTTACATCCGGCCAAAGCCACCTCCATAGTCTTCATCTCCTCCATGGCTGACCTCCCTCCAATTCCTTGTCGTGGGAGCTCCACCACGGCACCCTGAAGCTGCTCCAACTAATAGCCTAACCTCCTGGCCACCTGAGCCAGGCGCCACTGGGAGCCACCCGCCGCCGTCCCTGGCTTTTATCGCTGGCCTCCTCTGAAGCTTCCCCAACCACATAGTAAGCTAGGTGAGCTTCCTCCAACTCTACTCATGCCTATGCTCACCCTAGTTCGCCCCCTATCGTCCCCAGTCGTCGTCGTTCCACGGCCTCCCTATGCCCAGCTGCTCCTTACCGCCGCCGCCCTGCCATGACACCTCCCGGCTGGGCCAATCACCTCCCTTGGCTCTCTCCTATCCCCAAGGTTCTGTTTTGCTGCTCCCCACCTTGCTCTAGCCAACGCCATCACCGCCACCCTAGAGCCGTTGCCTCCCTTGTTTTGGTCGACTCCCTACTCTGTTATCATCTGGCCAAGCCCGCCTCTATTGCTCTCCCTCTTATGACAGGTGTGCTCGACTAGATAATTGCCCCTTTGCTTGGCTGCATGTCTAAATCTCCTTTCATCCTGTGACTAAATGGATTAACATGTACTCAAAAGAACAGTGTGATAAAAATATGATTTATAAATAATAATGAGAATAAGAATTTAATTGCAAGGTCATGGTGATGTGGCCAGATTTTGGTTCCTGTGGGAACAGTAGAGATCCATGAATGAATCCTGAGTTTTATGTACTGAAACTGTATAATTAATTTACGGAACTAAATTGCAAAACTAACTTACATTCATGTTCTATATAAGCTCTATTGCAGAACTGAATTTACAGAACTACATTGCATAACTAATTCACTCAATTTACTTTTTACCTAAAGCTTATAACCTCATTCATGTTCTATATTCATTCATGTCATATCAGCTTAGAGAACCTAGCTAGCTAGATATCTGGGGGTGTGATGGCCACGTTTGTGTTGATTCTAAATTACTCCAGCACTTGTGTATCTCAATCTATAACACTGGTTGTATCTAATTTACCAATTTGGTCTATATATGTAAGGTAGTACACTTCAGCACCACACTTCCCCAATTTATTTCTTTCGTATGTGTGATGGATAGAAATTGGCAATAGTAACCAAAGTGCACATGGTGTACCTTAGATATTTGAATAAGCCTCCATGAATTAAAAAATCACCAGGAAGTGTGAGTACTCCATGCATCCTTGCATTATACATTTTTATTTTGCTGGCAGCATCATACATTTTTTGCTAGCAGTAGCATACACTTTTTGCTAGCAGCATCAACATATATTTTTTGCTAGCAGCATACATTTTTATTTTGCTTGCAGCAGCATACATTTTTATTTTTTGCTGTGACTACTCCCTTATAGTTGTTTTAATTGAATGTACAGAAGCAATGGCACTTGAATGTGAAAGAGAGAGGGCTCAAAATATTATGAGGAACAATCAGGTCTTCCAAAGCCTTGGGCTCAGTGCCCTAGCTGCAATAGTTAAGGGTACAAGTGCAAGGAACAAGGATGATGTTCCTGAAAAATCAGGATCTCTGTACAATCCTGAGGACGATGAGGGCTCTAACCAAGATGACGAAGATGAAGTCAGCAAGGTACAAAGTATTGTTATTGATCATTATCATTTTGGTGACTGCACTTCCATTATTTTTGGGTCTAATTCTTCTTGTTTCCTTCATACTAGGCTTCTAAGGTGGATGAGGATGTACGTAACAAGAATGTCCAACATATTGGCAAGTTCTCTGCTGGAGGTTCGAAAGCATCAAAGAGAGTGGTGGCACCCCAAGAACAAGGGGAAACTACTAGAGTTACTAGGCAAAAGACTGCTGCCAATCTAAGCCTCGCTGTTGTCACACATGATGCATTGGCATCTACCAATACTACTACAAGCCAGAATGAGGAGCACATCAACAACAATGATGAAGGCAAGTGCTTATGCGACCTGGTCACCATATATGAAATGTTCTTTACTACATTAATTAGCATATATGCAATAGTGCTTAGTAGATCAAAGTTACTGGCTTCATTTATTTCTATCATGATGCTTCATTGTAGACTTCATTGTTCGTTGGTATCTTACTATTGAATTCAGAGATAATGATACATGTTGAATCTGTACAAATAGATTTAATGCTAATATCTTCTTATGCATTCACTATTATTAGCACGTATCAGTCCTAGGTAACAGTACAAACATTCAGATATGCTAGTAAAATCAGATTGCTACTTATTTAGTAAATCTGGAATATATTTGCTACTAACTCTGCAAATGAAATCTTGTTAGGTGCATTATCTGCAAGTGCACAACATGTGCATCGGGGAAAAACTGTTGGCAAAGAGCTGGAGACGTTGAACAGAGGGCTAGGGACTAAGATTAAAATTCACATTGCTGAAGGGAATAGAAGGCCGGAGGCACCAATACAAGCTGCAAAACTTGCATCAGTGGCTGGGATCTCACTCAGGCAGCATACACCTGTCTTTCCACACTGGAAGGAGTACAAGAAGAAAGATAATAAACATCATGTTGCAGACTACATTGGCAAACTTGGTGTAAGTCAATATCTATTTGACTTGTTTAATCATAGTTCATTGTGTCCTTTTCATTTTCAAATCTAATCTCTATTTTTTTACTAGATCCAATTCAACATGGACACTGAAAGTAAGGCTGTACAAGATGCTTGTGATGACATGCTAAAGGGTGGACAACGTCAGATGAGGCATAGGCTAAAAAAGAAGTACTTTGATGGAGTTCCGGCAAATCGAGTGAGGACAACGTCGCCTGTGAATTGTATGACTGATGATCAATGGAGAGCATTAGTGGAGATGTGGTCCAACCCAAAACACAAGGTATGACCAATTGATAGCACTAGCGACCAATACTATTGTTAGAAGCATTTTATGGCCATTTAGTTCTTCATATACTTTTTTAGTTGTGAAATTTAATTTTAACTATTGCAAGGATAACATCCAATGAATTGTATAATAACAATACACTATTGCAGAAACACAGCCGGTGTGGCTGCTGTTTTTTAACCTTTTTAGTCGCGGGTGCTTTCTAAGTTTTAACCATAGCATCCAGCCATCTATATATGTTCTTTAAGTTTTTGAGTCCACAGCTTGGACAGTTCAGATTTTGTGCTGCCTGGTTCTTCCAATTTGAGCAGTTCATAGTGGATGCATGCTTCTTTTGGTCCTTTAAATAGATAAATATCAGCAAGGATAACATCCAATGAAGGGTATCTTGTACTTATAACAAATGGCATTGATTCAAATTATTTAAGACTTCCTTTTGTTCCTGTAAATTTGATTTTAATATAAATAGCAGCAACTTAATTCCATTCATATTGAGTAGTCAAACATTGAAAGTGGCATTTGTAGTCCTTTTTTAGTACTTGTTTTCATTCCTCTTTACCTTACAAATTTGTGTGGTCTACAGGACACTTGTGTCAAAAACCAAGTTAATCGTGCGAAAGTCCAGTTCCACTAGCGTACAGGCTCTCGGTGTTACATTGCACATGCCTATGTCACGGTGGGACAAACTTAATGCTATGTGATCTTGTTGCTGATCTTCTAATTTACATGGATTATGGATTGTTATTATTGTCTCAAGGTTCATGTTCTGAAATCCAGCATATACCTCGTACATGCTTGAAATTGTATATATGCCTCTTTTCATGTGCTTCTAATTTACATGTAAACATATGCCTCCAATTGTATGTCCTTGCTATACTTATTGATCATGTGGGAATGAAAAATACTTGAATGAGCAAAATTTGTTCAATGAGCTTGTATTTCTAAGTCTAGGTTCTATAATTTGCTACTATTTGCATGAATGCATTGCTGGTAGCACTTTGGTCACATTTCATTTCATTAAAGTCTGCTGCACATTATTTGAAATGAGAAACCATGAAATTGGTTCAAGCTAACAAGTTTAAGTTGATTTCTCATCATTTTAGAAACAAGAAAAATATAAAGACACAGAGCCCACTGCAATTGATTTGTTCAAGGAGATGCATTGCAGCAAGAAGAGTGGTTTTTGTGAGCCTATCCAAAATGCAATTGTAAGTACTTTTCCCCTCTTCTACAAGACATACTTGAAAGTCAACTTGAATATTGTCTCCTCTTCTTAGTTAAGCATGGACACTGTTGCCTTTACTTCATGATTGGAAATGATTGTGGGCTATTTTTGCTGTTGTCAGAAATGATGTTGCAAGAGTTATGATGTACTTATTGCATAAGACTACTTTGTTACATTATTCATTTCCCAGTTGGGTGAATGTAGTCTTCTAAATTCAAATATGATATATTGCAAGTATACCGTCTTTTCCTTCATATACTGCTTTTAGCTCTTGTTTGAGGTTAACTTCGTACATGCTTGAAATGATGATTGAGGCTATTTTGGCTAAAGTAAGGTCATTTTCGAAGTCTCTGTAAAGTATTACTGTAGGCTGTTTTTCCTATACTGCTAGAAATCTGTACCAAATTCAATGCTAATTTTTGCATCATTCTGTTGCTAGGCTGCTATGCAAGCAATTGAGGCTGAACCAATGCAAGAAGGACAACAGCCGATGTCTTCTATTGAAATTGTTTCCAAGGTGCTGCCGCAGTCAAGCACATTTCTTCAAAATGTGGGGCTGTCAACCTCCAAGCCAAATAGTAGAAGTGCAGTTAGTTCACAGGTGCGGGAGCTACAGGCTCAACTTGAGGCCAAGGAGCAAGAATCTGCACAACTTAAGCAAGAATCTGCACAACTTAAGCAAGAGGTGGCTAGCCAAGCGCATGAAATTGACAGTTTGAAGAAGGGACAGCAAGAAACTCATGCCCTCCTTCGACAGCTGATTAACTTCAATCAGGGTCAAGTCACTCCTCCCTAAAATTTGTGAGCATCCTTGTCATCTAGATATGCATCCAGGCGAGTTGGTTAAATTATGCCTTTTGTATCTATCCCTGGACTTTGGGCTGGTAAGAGTCTTTGGTGAACTCTGTAGCATTTTGGTGTAGCTTGTGGCTGCTGCAGTACAAACTATCAACTTAGTATTGCTTTAGCTTACAAACTATTTCACACTTTAAGCTATGATGTATGACTGAGCTGGATGTATGAATGAGCTGGATGTATGAATGAGCTGGATGTATGGTTGAGATTATTGCTTCTAAACTGTTGATGAATGGATGTTGACTATGAAATTTGTTATGAATCAATGTATGGCTGCCATATTTGTTGAATTCAATTGTATGGTTAATATTGTTTGAATCCAGTCAGGCCACAATTGGTCCTGAAATTGGCGTGTTAGAAATCAGACCAATAAAAGGGTGTATTAGAAATCAGCCCAATAGAACTAATGACGGTAAAAATCGTCACTGCATCAGTGCCACATCACTTGACACGTCAGCTACCACATCAGTTTGACACGTTAGCGCACACGTGGCAGTTGTCTAGTTGAGATTTCATGACGGTTTCAATGACAGTAATGACCGTCATTATTGTTGGTGACGGAAATATTGTTGTCACCAATTCTGTGACGGTTTACCCTCGCCCGTCATGGAAGGTGCTTTAACACGCACCTTCTGTGACAGTAGGTATTCCGTCACTGCACCGTCACAGAGCGTTTCTGGGCAGCGCATCTGTAATATCCCGAAAGCGTTTCGACAAATAATCGATTAATAGGGGAAAAAGATCTTAAAGGAAAGAATTAAAATAGTGTTTCCAGGGGGGTTTTTTGAATTTTTCGGACAACCTGGGCCTGGGCCAAGGCCCAGGAGGGAAACCAGCCATAGAGGGGGGGGGGGAGAGGCGCCCACCCCCTCCAAACCCTAGCCGCCCCTCCCCTCTCCCCCTTGCGCCTCCCCTCTCCTCCCTTGCACGCCTCCAGCAGTTATTCCCCCTCCCCTCTCCTCCATTGCCGGTGAAGAAGGTCCTCATTTGCTGCCGATCGAGCGGAGGAAGAAGATCTATTGCAGCAAGGCGATTGGATCCGGAGGAAGGGAAGAGAAAAGGGAAAAAGGGGAAAAGAAAGGAGGAGGAGTTTCGTGGAGAGTTCTTCGTGTTCTACAACAATTCATCAAGGGTAATCCCTGTTTTTCCCCAACTAGATGTATATAATTAGTTGTTTAGCAATGTCGGTTTTCGGATCTGCTCAGGACAGCCTCTGTTAGACGGTCTTCTTGATATAGATCCGTGGGGATTCAGGTCTGGTCTTCTCCTAGAGATTTGTAGAGGACATCTTTAGCTTTCCAGGAAGTGCTAGAACGTGTCATTCGGACCTCTGTAGAAAAAGTTATGATTTTTCTAGTCGGACTGTCCTGTAGATCGGGGAAATTCCTGTCAGGTTTCGGTAGATGGGTTTGGGCGATTAGCAATCAGGAGAATCAGAGGATCTCCATATTATGAAAGTTTCAGATATTTTCCTTAGCTTTCCAGAAAGGTCAAGAAATCCGGATTCCGACTCTCGGGGTGAAAGTTATGACAGTTTTAGTGCGCGGTCCAGAGAACCCGTTACAGAATTGATGTTCTAAGAAAGTTAGATGGGGCGGGTAGAAGTTGGCCGAATCAGGGAGACTCACCAACTAGGTTTAGTTAGGTACTTTAATTATCTTTCCAGAGAATCTGAGAACGCCTTATTCGGACTTCTGTACCATTTGATAAGGATTTTTGAAGTTGACTGTCCGTAGAAGGGGACAGGGTGGCCGAAAGGAATTGGGGTTTTGAGTCAAGCCAATCATGTTGGGTTAGTTTGGGGTTGTTTTGTTTAATCTAAAGTCTCGTTACCGTTGCCTTAGTGATTATTAAAATTATTGTTCAGGAGGAGGACGGATTCCAGGGGCCGCGCCTTCTGATCATTTCCCATTTTCTCGGGGTTAAGGCAAGTATAATGTTGGTTTAAATTTTATAGTGTGCATTGTTGATGGTTGTCGCTATGAAGATGGTTGTTCCATGCTTTGAGACTATGTGATCTTGATCATGATAATGATATGTTGATATTGTTTATGGTAGATTGCAATTGAAAGAGTTCCTGAGAATTTATGATGCATAGTTGTTGTGAATGCAAGTTTTATTTGTTGAGACATTCACATTTGTGCATCATGCTGATTTATTGAAGTCTTGGTCACGAGATGACCAAGCGCCGAGGTCCCCGACATGTTGTTGTCATGACGGGCTAAAGGTCCCCATACTTGTGGAGTATGGGCAATTGGTCCCTGTACCAGAGGGTACAGGCATGGGTGTGCATTGACGGATGCACACTCCGTATTACCGGTAAAATGCGCAAGAGAAGAGATAAAGAGATTTTTGATCATATTGCATAGCATGTTTATTCATATGATTGATGGATGAATTTGTGAAGTGATGTTCACTTTTATCCTTGCTGCCCCTATTTATATTTGCTGAGTCTTTGAACTCACTCTTGTTGTTGTTTGTTGTTATGGTTGTTGTTTGTTTTAGGTACCCACATGAGATCGGCATGCATGGGAATAAAGAGGGATTAGTTTTTATGCACATGCACGGTCTATTCACCATGGAAGGCAGAAAGAACATTAAACATTATTTGCTGAATAATTTAAGTGGTATTTGATTATTGTCTATCAGGTTCAAGGTGTAATAAAGAATAGAACTTATTTGCTTTGATTCCGTTCTTTATCTAAGTAGAATGGTTATGAGTGCGATGGTGATCATAACCCAGTTCTGCTTATAAATGAACTTATTGCTTATTGGTATTCATATCAGTTGATTATGCTTGTTGAGACCTTTGATTTACTCAATAAACAAAGGAAGTTCTGCCGAAATTTTGTAAGATGAATATTAGTTTCCTTATTATGTTTTTAGTTGGTAGCATTCCAGGTCATTGATTGGCTGGGGTGTTACAGTTGGTATCAGAGCGGGCTTTAGGTCCGTGGTAATTGAATAATTAAATTGACACACAGTGCACAGTAGGATGGGAATGGGTGAAGCATTGCATTTACGTTTCCGTTATGTTGTAATGCTGATTGTGGTTTGAGATGATATATTATATCTATATTATAAAACTATAGATATTATGTGTGGGGATAACCCATGTTGAGAGGTTGAGGTCGTGGTTGTGGCCCTGGGCTGTACCGGGTTACACCACCGTTAGCGGTATGAGAATATGAAGGCGGTTACCTCGGATATGTTAGAATTGGCGTTGATAGTGAGTATCTCTAGAAGAGTTGTCCTCTTCTTTGACTTTGAATTTGGTCAACTCTAGTCCAGTTGGGCTCGATGAGTTTCTCTTGGGTTATTAGTTCATTACGGTTGATCGGTTGCTTTGAAAAAGGATAGTGTGTTTTGATTGGGCTGAATTTGTCCTGTAAAGCAATCATTGTTTTCCCAGCCGATGAGTTATTCTTACGACTGGTGAACTTGGTTGGTGGTCAAGTTTGACCTTTATATTGGAGTTTTGTTTTCCTCATGGGAAATCTTGATCCATTTATTTGCTTGATGTTTTTGGGTTAATAAAAGTTTTCTTCTGCAAGTCCTTTAGTTCGTGGAGGCTTTTACTCATTGTATCTCTCTTGGGTATTTTGAGTGTTGAAGCTTAATGGATCTCTTTTATGAAAGAAGATGTTAAACCCCTTTGGCGATGTGTTGTCATGATAAGATGAGAGGTTATAATCAAAGCACTTAATGAATATGATATGGATTATCAAGATTGGGTTGCAGTGTGTGCATGATTGATCTTAGCTAAGATCCTTGAAAGGAAAGTGGAATAAGTTGAGGTTGTTCTCTAGTAGTTCTTGATGAGCTGTGACTGTGAGTATGACTATATTTAGGTGGAATCAACAGAGTTAATAACAAGTAGGGAACGTTGACGAAACTGGTTTGATCACTATAGGTGATATATTTTGATAAGCATCTCGGATAGAGTGGACCTGCGGGTCTCAACGGACTAATCTAACCCTTTGGGATGGATAAGTCCAGAAGATGTTAGAATGTTGTCATAGTGGATATTAATCTTGGAGTTACCTTTTATGGATAAGTACTGATCATATGTAATTGCTAGGTGCATTTATTACGTATCGAAGTATGGTTTTGAGCATCACTAAGAGATGAACTGATGGAATGTAATTGGTGATTCATGTTACCTGATGGTGGAGTGGTAGGATAATAGTATGTCTTTAATGAGAAGGTTGATCCTTAAAAAAAATGGTTTAGTTTACTAAACTGGTTGGATTACTTGATTCATTTAACTGTGTAGGAAGGAAGAGTTAAGGATGTTTTTGGTTGCTTGATGGTCTTATGTTTGCTAGTTGGAACGCAAATAGAGAAATGACCATAAATCCTTCCATGACGGTATAATCGTCAACTGTTTACGATAACCATTAGATTGGAATTGGGGTGTTACAGTTGTAATATCCCGAAAGCGTTTCGACAAATAATCGATTAATCGGGGAAAAAGATCTTAAAGGAAAGAATTAAAATAGTGTTTCCAGGGGGGTTTTCTGAATTTTTCGGACAACCTGGGCCTGGGCCAAGGCCCAGGAGGGAAACCAGCCATAGAGGGGGGGGGGGGAGAGGCGCCCACCCCCTCCAAACCCTAGCCGCCCCTCCCCCTCTCCCCCTAGCCGCCCCTCCCCTCTCCCCCTTGCGCCTCCCCTCTCCTCCCTTGCACGCCTCCAGCAGTTATTCCCCCTCCCCTCTCCTCCATTGCCGGTGAAGAAGGTCCCCATTTGCTGCCGATCGAGCGGAGGAAGAGGATCTATTGCAGCAAGGCGATTGGATCCGGAGGAAGGGAAGAGAAAAGGGAAAAAGGGGAAAAGAAAGGAGGAGGAGTTTCGTGGAGAGTTCTTCATGTTCTACAACAATTCATCAAGGGTAATCCCTGTTTTTCCCCAACTAGATGTATATAATTAGTTGTTTAGCAATGTCGGTTTTCGGATCTGCTCAGGACAGCCTCTGTTAGACGGTCTTCTTGATATAGATCCGTGGGGATTCAGGTCTGGTCTTCTCCTAGAGATTTGTAGAGGACATCTTTAGCTTTCCAGGAAGTGCTAGAACGTGTCATTCGGACCTCTGTAGAAAAAGTTATGATTTTTCTAGTCGGACTGTCCTGTAGATCGGGGAAATTCCTGTCAGGTTTCGGTAGATGGGTTTGGGCGATTAGCAATCAGGAGAATCAGAGGATCTCCATATTATGAAAGTTTCAGATATTTTCCTTAGCTTTCCAGAAAGGTCAAGAAATCCGGATTCCGACTCTCGGGGTGAAAGTTATGACAGTTTTAGTGCGCGGTCCAGAGAACCCGTTACAGAATTGATGTTCTAAGAAAGTTAGATGGGGCGGGTAGAATTTGGCCGAATCAGGGAGACTCACCAACTAGGTTTAGTTAGGTAATTTAATTATATTTCCAGAGAATCTGAGAACGCCTTATTCGGACTTCTGTACCATTTGATAAGGATTTTTGAAGTTGACTGTCCGTAGAAGGGGACAGGGTGGCCGAAAGGAATTGGGGTGCACTAAATTGATGTTGAGCATTGCTAATAGGTTAATGATTGGAATTTAAGGGTGATCTAAATAGGTATGTTGTGAGGATGACCTGGGCAGCATGCCTTAGTTAAAAGACGGTTTACTTCGATAGTGGGGTTTGTGCATTAGTTATCCTCTTGACCAGGTTTGTGCATTAGTTATCCTCTTGACCAGGTTGAGTATTGCAACCTTATAGAAAAATATATGAAATAGGTTATTGTGTTTCCCTGGGAAGGTTAATGATGGGATAGTGAGTTATGTTGGTTCATGCCAGGAGTGCATGATGTGATGTTAGAAAGACTAGTAGTTATGGTTGCTAGAGTGATGTTGATTCCTTTAAGAGGAGATTAATTTGATTGCCTTTCGTGATGTTTCGTAAATAAAAATGTTTCAAGTTTTGCGGTGGAGATCATTTGGATCTCATGATTTATTTGGTAGTTGAACTGTTCCGAGCAAAGTGAAGTGTGAAAGATCTTATTGGTTCTTAAGTGGTTCTTGTGGTTTGGTCTTAAGAACTTGTTTTGTTCGAGCTGACCAAGTGTTGTTGTAGTCAAAGGTTTGTTTTCTATGTTAACGGAAAGAGTGCATTAGGAGTATTTGAGGTCTGAAGCCAAGTTTCGTATCTTGCGATTTGATATCCTCTTCTTGGGGGATTGTGCCTTCAATTGTGGACTCCCCTTATGTTTTCCGAGTTCACTGCCAATTGACTGTTCCTCTTGGTCTGGTGTTTACCGTGATTGGTAAACGTTTATCTGAGTGCTGAAATTATTATTATTATTCTTATTGGCCTCTTCTTTTGAGAAAGGATTAACTGATTCATGTTGCAAAGCCTTTAAAGATGAATGTTGGCAACTGGATAGTGGTGGTCGAGTAGATGATTCTGTGAGGCTTCAGGTGTCAAGATGTTTGAGATGCATGGCGCAATAAATCGATTTATTAGAATAATCCTTGGAAAGGATTTGATTTAAATAGAATGTTTGTCTTTGGAGTTAATAGGTTTCGTTGTCGCAACTAGTAGGACCTATAGCGAGATGTGGTCCAAGATCTTGTGTTCATCTTGATAGAATATTAGAATTAGCAAGTATGGAAATCTTGATTAGTTTCTTAGAGTATCGCATTTTGGGTACTCGGTAAGATTGTATAGAAGATTTATGATGAGAGTAGTAGTATAGAGGAATCTAATAGTCGTGTTAATTAATGGGATAGCGAGGATGGTTGAGTTATTGTTAAGGATGACTCGGCCTCAGTGAGTAACCCTTTGTGAGATAGATTATCTCTAAGGATAACTTGGTCAATCAGTTAGAAATGGCTACTTTGTGGTCGCGTAGCTAAATTTGATTGGTGTGGGTTAGAGAAGGTCTAAGATGGGTGAAATGAATCGCCTTGGGCGGTTACTTGATTGGTGAGAAGTGTTGACCTTAGTGACCGAGGTTATGGTTGAGTTGTGTGCAAAGTTTAGTTATTAGATCTGAGGATTACCTATCAAGTATACCAGAAATTCATTGTAAGAGTCTTAAAGGTTGAAATGTGGGCTTTGCATTTTTTATGCTAGCATCTTGGTTTTCCATGATGAGATTCCAAGAGTCATGGTGATGTTTGATAGAATCCTTGGAAGCAGTAAATGAGCATGAAGGTGGTGAATTTAAAGTTGATCATCCTTAACAGATTTAGGTGATGTGAATGTGGTTGTAAGCTATATCGTGGTGTGTTGGGAATTATTTATCAAAGTAATTCCTCTGCTAGAGAAGTTGATCAGGGTATGTTATTGTGGATGGAAAGAGTCTCTTTACATAGGTGTGGAATTTGTGTTCAGCTTGAGCATAGCCATGAGGTTGCTAATTTAAGAGAAAAGAGTTAGAATGTTATGCGACGATTTGGGATCCTATGGTTTAAGAGAAAGTTAAATTCTTAAAAGAAAGATGGTGGAAAAGAGCGTGATCTTGCTTAGTGAGATATTCTCTTAGTTTTTATTTGAGCTTTGAGTTTATGATGGATGTCTATTACATATTGAGTGGGTTCTTGTCGGTTTGTCTGGTTCTTTCCAGTTAAGAAAAAAAAAGTTAATCTGGTTATTCGAGGGGTTTCGTTTTTGGCTTATGTGGCATTTATTTCTAAACTGTCTACTTGAAAGGTGGAAAAGTTTTCATGTTGAGTCTTTGTCTTTGGATTGGGCTCTTCTGAAGGGAAGATGGTTTTGAGTTGGTTGCATTAAAACTCTTTTGTTTTCAGTCGGGAACTGTTGTGCGTCCCTGGTTAAAAGAGGTGCTCATTATTAAAGTGAAGAGATCGATTGATACAAGGATCAAGAGTTGTGTGTGTTTGTGCAGGTTGTGTGGTTTAGTACCCAAGGGAGTGTTGGCCCAAGGTATAATGGTTGTTTCTGAAAGTCGGAGAGACTTGGTAGAAAGCGTATTGCTAGAACCGTCTTGAGTCCTAGCGTAGCGCACAGATCGTTTTGTATGACCTAGTGTCGAGGGAGTACTGGAGGAATCTGAAGCATGAAGTTTCGTTTGAGCCGTTGACCCACGGGTAAGACCGTGCCATCGAGACGTGTCCGTCGAGTGACTCTTGAAAGGATGGGACAAGTAGTAAGGCGTAACGCGTCAGTACGTCAAGGTGTTTTGTCGTAGCAGACCGAGAGAGAGGCCACTTGGGAATTGGAGTCTCGCATGCGCGAGCAATATCCGAAGTTATTCACAGCAGGTACGTGGCAATGTTAGTAAGTTTTAGCTGTGATTATATTTCTTGGCGTAAGCATGGTTAGAATTCGGGGTCGAATTCTGTTTAAGGGGGGTAGAATGTAATATCCCGAAAGCGTTTCGACAAATAATCGATTAATCGGGGAAAAAGATCTTAAAGGAAAGAATTAAAATAGTGTTTCCAGGGGGGTTTTCTGAATTTTTCGGACAACCTGGGCCTGGGCCAAGGCCCAGGAGGGAAACCAGCCATAGAGGGGGGGGGGGAGAGGCGCCCACCCCCTCCAAACCCTAGCCGCCCCTCCCCCTCTCCCCCTAGCCGCCCCTCCCCTCTCCCCCTTGCGCCTCCCCTCTCCTCCCTTGCACGCCTCCAGCAGTTATTCCCCCTCCCCTCTCCTCCATTGCCGGTGAAGAAGGTCCCCATTTGCTGCCGATCGAGCGGAGGAAGAAGATCTATTGCAGCAAGGCGATTGGATCTGGAGGAAGGGAAGAGAAAAGGGAAAAAGGGGAAAAGAAAGGAGGAGGAGTTTCGTGGAGAGTTCTTCGTGTTCTACAACAATTCATCAAGGGTAATCCCTGTTTTTCCCCAACTAGATGTATATAATTAGTTGTTTAGCAATGTCGGTTTTCGGATCTGCTCAGGACAGCCTCTGTTAGACGGTCTTCTTGATATAGATCCGTGGGGATTCAGGTCTGGTCTTCTCCTAGAGATTTGTAGAGGACATCTTTAGCTTTCCAGGAAGTGCTAGAACGTGTCATTCGGACCTCTGTAGAAAAAGTTATGATTTTTCTAGTCGGACTGTCCTGTAGATCGGGGAAATTCCTGTCAGGTTTCGGTAGATGGGTTTGGGCGATTAGCAATCAGGTGAATCAGAGGATCTACATATTATGAAAGTTTCAGATATTTTCCTTAGCTTTCCAGAAAGGTCAAGAAATCCGGATTCCGACTCTCGGGGTGAAAGTTATGACAGTTTTAGTGCGCGGTCCAGAGAACCCGTTACAGAATTGATGTTCTAAGAAAGTTAGATGGGGCGGGTAGAAGTTGGCCGAATCAGGGAGACTCACCAACTGGGTTTAGTTAGGTAATTTAATTATCTTTCCAGAGAATCTGAGAACGCCTTATTCGGACTTCGGTACCATTTGATAAGGATTTTTGAAGTTGACTGTCCGTAGAAGGGGACAGGGTGGCGGAAAGGAATTGGGGTTTTGAGTCAAGCCAATCATGTTGGGTTAGTTTGGGGTTGTTTTGTTTAATCTAAAGTCTCGTTACCGTTGCCTTAGCGATTATTAAAATTATTGTTCAGGAGGAGGATGGATTCCAGGGGCCGCGCCTTCTGATCATTTCCCATTTTCTCGGGGTTAAGGCAAGTATAATGTTGGTTTAAATTTTATAGTGTGCATTGTTGATGGTTGTTGCTATGAAGATGGTTGTTCTGTGCTTTGAGACTATGTGATCTTGATCATGATAATGATATGTTGATATTGTTTATGGTAGATTGCAATTGAAAGAGTTCCTGAGAATTTATGATGCATAGTTGTTGTGAATGCAAGTTTTATTTGTTGAGACATTCACATTTGTGCATCATGCTGATTTATTGAAGTCTTGGTCACGAGATGACCAAGCGCCGAGGTCCCCGACATGTTGTTGTCATGACGGGCTAAAGGTCCCCATACTTGTGGAGTATGGGCAATTGGTCCCTGTACCAGAGGGTACAGGCATGGGTGTGCATTGACGGATGCACACTCCGCATTACCGGTAAAATGCGCAAGAGAAGAGATAAAGAGATTTTTGATCATATTGCATAGCATGTTTATTCATATGATTGATGGATGAATTTGTGAAGTGATGTTCACTTTTATCCTTGCTGCCCCTATTTATATTTGCTGAGTCTTTGAACTCACTCTTGTTGTTGTTTGTTGTTATGGTTGTTGTTTGTTTTAGGTACCCACATGAGATCGGCATGCATGGGAATAAAGAGGGATTAGTTTTGATGCACATGCACAGTCTATTCACCATGGAAGGCAGAAAGAACATTAAACATTATTTGCTGAATAATTTAAGTGGTATTTGATTATTGTCTATCAGGTTCAAGGTGTAATAAAGAATAGAACTTATTTGCTTTGATTCCGTTCTTTATCTAAGTAGAATGGTTATGAGTGCGATGGTGATCATAACCCAGTTTTGCTTATAAATGAACTTATTGCTTATTGGTATTCATATCAGTTGATTATGCTTGTTGAGACCTTTGATTTACTCAATAAACAAAGGAAGTTCTGCCGAAATTTTGTAAGATGAATATTAGTTTCCTTATTATGTTTTTAGTTGGTAGCATTCCAGGTCATTGATTGGCTGGGGTGTTACAGCATCTGCGCGACCGCTCACTGCATTGCTACACCTACGTTCTGCACTGCGTCAAGCCTGAGCGGCTTCCTGTTCTTCATCAGGCTAACAAGTAAGTCGTTCGTGCGCACGTTCGACTTTGTTACTATATTGTTTTTCTTGTGTATGTTATGAATTATGATGAGTAGTTTGCTGTTAGTTGTGAGTTTTGCATCATTAATTTATTATTTCTGTCTTCTAATAAAACTTGGAATTAAAATATTGCCCACATTTGTAACACAATATACCCCAGTAAAGATTAGATGTTAAAAGATCATGCTGGGTTTAATTAGTATTAAACATTGTCACATTAACATGACTGGAAGTCTCTTGTTTAAACACCGGAAAAGTATGGCTCTGTTGCTTCTGAACATGCAGCTGCAGAGTCGTACAGTTTTTTCATATTCTTTAACAACAAAAAAGAAAAAGGAAAAAAACTGTAAGTGAGATCTTCATATGAGCTTGCTTGTTGCAGATTCATTACTTCGCCAAGATCTTTCCAGGAGTTGCCCATGGCTTTGCTTGCAGATATAATGCCAGCGACCCGTTCGCTGTCAAAACCGCTGAAGAGGCTCTTGCCTTAATGCTCGACTGGTTCAAAAAATACTTGAAATGGGAATAGCCCATCATGCAGGTCCAGTACAATGGTTTCGTCCAAATAAAATTTCCTAGCGCCCATGTTAAATTTGCATGGCCAGCCTTGCAGGTAATGTGTATTGGCTATGACTTGTGGGTGCTTACCCATGTAAACACTGTATCTTGATAGTTGATTTGCACATTGTGAACGTATGTCGATATCTACTTAATGCATTTTTATCAATTCGCTGTGGGCATTGTAGGATGTAGCAGTGTTGTTTTCTATTGCTGTTCCCATGTGTCGTTAGCCGTTCATGAGGAAAATTATTTTGGCATTTCTGGTTTAGATCATCATCCTGATGTGACTTAAAATCATGATCCAACAGTGACCAACACGGCTCATTTGGTACTGTTGCCCAAAAAAGGAGGAGCTGAGATGGCATCTGACTATAGGCTTGTTAGTCTAATTCACAGCATGTCAAAAATCATCACCAAAGTCTTAGCTCTGAGATTGGCACCTTTGATGAATGAGCTAGTGTCGTCAAGCCAAAGCGCTTTCATCAAGGGACAATCATATGTAGGATCGAAGCCTGGTGAGATGATATCATCAAAACAAAACATCACTCTTACGAAGCTGGACATCGCGAAAGCTTCCCACTCAGTACGTTGGGACTACTTGCTGGAACTCCCGCAAAGTCTGGGGTCTCCTGCTCTTCACGGCCAGCTTGATAGTCCTTTTTAAATGGCATGCCTACGGGGGAAAGAATCCAACACTGCCCAGGTTTTATCGGGCACCCCATTAGAGTACAAAATAGTTTAAAATATTTCGATTAAATTTGATTTTTCACCAATTTACACCAAGTTATACCGATTCACGCCGATTTGCTTAGAAAATTTCCACCCAAAAGCTCCGATATTTTTCTATTTTCAATCTTTTTAAAATTCAAATTTAAGGCTGAAATCCACCAAACATAAACGATAATCGGTCCTATCGGCGTTACCCCCTAAACACACCTCCTACCAATACAAACATACTGACATAGGAAAATTATGTTCTATACTGTTTCTGCCAAAGGAGAGGGGCCAGGAGCCCCCACCTGCCCAGCTGCCAGCCCTGGTTAATGCTTATCACGGGGCAAGGAAGTAGAAAACACAATTGAAAAAATTAAGAGTGTCTATACATCATCCACATAACTTTTTTTTACATATCATTCAGATTTTGTCTCCATCTCCCCCTTCTTTCTCCCCCATGGCCAGCCTTCTTCCCATTTCCTACGGCTCCACCTCCTGTGATCCTTGCCATTGCATCCAGCAATAGGCGGTGGCGTCTTTGGTGCATCTCCTTAATGTAAGGAAAAGAACGGGGAGCAATTCGACGGAGCGTGCGCTCATCGTAGGGACGTCCGACGGTGGTGGAACTAGACGTCTGCATGGTGGTCGATGCCGGAGACGGCGCCCCGGAGCACGAACAATGTAAAATCGCTAGGTTAAAGATTTTGTATATGTAAAATTGTCGCTCAAAAACATTTTATACATGGAGCATCCAACCCCAGTCAGATTTTGGAAATCGGGAACCAAATTAAACAGACTCTTATTTGAAACGCAGAAATTTTATAGAAGACTGTTTAATTCCTGTAGAGATCTCAGAAAATTCTTGCGTTCCAGAGCTGGAATTAAAGCGCAGTTGCCTCTGCCTCTGGGCACGCAGTACATATGCTCTGCCCTGCTCCGTCCGAGGGCACCGCCGGTGCAACACTGTTCCATCAGCAAAATCAACTCGACAACTCGTGCTTAGGCATTCGCAGATACGGAAACAAAGCCTAAAAATTTTACTAGTCCAAATCACAACAGCAAGGAATCAATGCGATCCGTATGTTGTACGCCCATGCATCTGATCGCATATATAAAAACAGAGTTTTATGCACTTTTAGCCTCTTATGACCTCGTATTTACAAAAATAACGGTAGTCACGCGTATTAGCAAAAATATCGCTTTTACCGTACGGCCACCGGACGACAGCTGTGGAGAGGCGACACGTGGTGGTGCTGCACGGCCACCGTGTGATGCACAAAGGTCGCATGGCCAACGTGCGGCCCTCCCCTCTGCCGCCTAGCCATCAGACGTCAGCTAATTAAGTTGGCTAATTAGCTATCTTTATTATGATTTACACATATTGCTTGTTTGATTTTTAAATATAGCAAATAAAAAAGTTACGAAATTTTATATGTAGCCACTCAACATAATGTACTTGTAATTTTTATAATTTTATCCGTTGTAAATGTTCCTCGAAAATTCATAAGATTATGTTGTTTGTAGGAGTTGTTACATATAGCAAACAAACTTCAAAAAATTATGAAATTTTATGTGTAGCTTCCCAACATAGTCAACCTAATTGTCTAATTTTTTTATGAATTTTACATGCTACAAATTTGCCACGTTAATTTATATTAATTTAATCATAATTAGCAACATGTGATGCTCATTTAATTTGCGGTTTAAATCGTATGCCACATGGGCACCATGTGGGGGCCATTTTTTATAGCACGTGACCTTCCTTTTTCTCACATATATCACCCCGTTGCTGCTTTCCCCTCTCTCCTTCTCACATATGTTGACTCGTCCATACCGTTCCAACTTGCACGCTTCATCATCTGCACATATGTCACTCTGTCCATGCCATCCCCCTCACTCGCTTCCTTGTTCGCACATATATCACTCTTACCGTGCCGTCCCTCTTTGCCCACGGTGCTGCGCGTCGACAACGAGTCCATAAATTTCGGTGGCAACACACCAGGTTCCCTTTTCGCTCAGCTACAAATATGGAGCTCTCACAGTCACTCACTACTCATCTCAACTATGTTTTGCTTCTCGTTCTCATGCTCGTCCCTGAGAATTAAGAGCGCATAGTATAATTAAGATTTTCTAAAGAGTAAATATTGAAATAGTCGTCATGATCATAGCAGTACTGAATGCTTCCCTCGAAGATCATAGTGAGCATATCCAACAGAAGAAGGCTTATCTGTAGGCGTGCAAGCGCAGAGAACACGAGGCTCGCGAGGAGGAGCGTGAGAGAAAGCGTGAAAGGGTGGCTAAGGCTAGGGCGGCTGGCAAGGAGTACAACGCTAAACTCGGCACTAAGGGCAAATGGCCTCAGTCTACGCAGTAGATCATGCAATTCCATAGTATCCCCTAGTCCTACCTACCATATTTTTCGTATCTCCTAAAGGCTTCTATTCTTACATGGTCCAAATGCTTATATTGCTCTGTACCGTAGTAGTACCGAGGTTGGCAAAACTTGAAAGATTCATGTATGAAAGATTTCTATAATGTACAAAGTAATACTTTTGGGGCTATCTATTCTTTGCATAATTCAATAAAAATTAACCATGAAACCCTAACTCAAACGGCTGCCCAAAGTGACAGGGCGACATAGTCATGTCATACTTAACTTCCCACATTCCAAGTCACATAAAATCACGAAACCCTATGTCGTAGCTACGGGCTAAACAGGGAAAGAGGGGACTGGTAGGAGAGGAAGAGGAGAGCCAGATCTGTGGAGAGGTGGTGAGAATGAGAGGAGGATGTCCCCCTTTGCCCCTCCTGAGGGCTTATATATATGTGAGTGGGTAGAATGGGAAATCCCCATTCTACCCCTTAGTATTTACAAAGGATGGGGGTACACTGGTATATTTACACTGTTATATTCCTCTACACTATTGGGCCTATTACATGTTGGACTAGTTGCACGGCCCAGTCACGGGGGGTTGGGCCACCCCTACAACAGTACTCCCTCGACAGCAAGCGCTGAGGTCCCGATGGGCGAGCTGACGCGATCAACCACCCCAGCCCCCCGTTCCCTGACAGCAAGCACGAGGGTGCCGATGCAACTGATAGCTCGCAGACCCTAGAGGCAATGCTTATGAAGGAACCGGTGAAGCGCCGGAGACGTCGTCGAGCGCCGAAGACGTGCCGTCCCGCCGAGGCGATGCCTACAAGGCGGACGGCGGAGTTGAGGCCGAAGGCGCGTCGTCGAGCGCCGAATACGTGCCATCCCGCCGAGGCGATGCCTACGAGGCGGACGGTGGAGTCGAGCGCCGAAGACGTGTCGTCAAACGCCGAAGACGTGTCGTCGAACGCCGAAGACGTGCCGTCCCGCCGAGGCGATGCCTACGAGGCGGACGGCGGAGTCGAGCGCCGAAGACGCGCCGTCGAGCGCCGAAGACGTGCCGTCCCGCCGAGGCGAAGGCGGACGGCGGAGCCGAGCGCCGAAGACGAGTCATCGAGTGCCGAAGACGTGCCGTCGAGTGCCGAAGACATGTCGTCGAGCGACGAAGACGTGCCGTCCCGCCGAGACGATGCCTACGAGGCAGACGGCGGAGTCGAGGGCCGAAGGCGCGTCGTCGAGCGACGAAGACGTGCCGTCCCGCCGAGACGATGCCTACGAGGCAGACGGCGGAGTCGAGGGCCGAAGGCGCGTCGTCGAGTGCCGAAGACGTGCCGTCCCGCCGAGGCGATGCCTACGAGGCGGACGGCGGAGTCGAGCGCCGAAGACGTGTCGTCGAACGCCGAAGACGTGCCGTCCCGCCGAGGCGATGCCTACGAGGCGGACGGCGGAGTCGAGCGCCGAAGACGTGTCGTCGAGCGCCGAAAACGTGTCGTCGAGCGCCGAAGACGTGCCGTCCGGGCGAGGCGATGCCTACGAGGCGGACGGCGGAGTCGAGCGCCGAAGACGTGTTGTCGAGCGCCGAAGACGTGCCGTCCTGCCGAGGCGATGCCTACAAGGCGGACGGCGGAGTGCTATTATTGCATGTAATTATTTATCAAATGATTGCCATTTAATTGTAAAATTTAGGTAGATTATTTTTAATTACCAATGGCCCAAGGTTCATTGTACTTTAATAGATGCATAAGGTTATATTTTAATGGAATTTTTTGTTTATTGCGGCTGCTCTCTTCATTATAGGCCGTTTTCTATTTTATGTACATATAAAATTCTAGAAAAATTAAACAATGAAGTACACTATGTATGAAGCCTTCCAAAAATGTTCGTAATATTTACACCTCATTTTTTTGCATGAAAAAATTGCACAAATAGTTCATTTGTATAAATTTTCGAGCAAAATTCATAATGGATGAAATTCCAAAAAATTAGACAATTAGGTTAACTGTGTCGGGAGGATGCACATAAAATTTTGTAATTTTTGAAGGTCATTTGCTATATATAACAACTTCTACAAACAACATAATCGTATGAATTTTTGAGAACATTCAGAGTGGATAAGATTACGAAAAAATTATTCAATCAAGTACGTTGTGTCAGGAGGCTGCACATACAATCTCGTAATTTTTAGGCTCATTTGCTATATTTAAAAATCAAATAATTAGTATGCTTAAATCATAATTAAGGCAGCTAATTAAGTGAGATAATTAGCCGGTTTAATTAGCTGCCATTTGGTGGCTAGGTGGCAGAGGGGGCGGCCGCACAGTGGCCATGCGGCCTTCGCACGTCACACGGTAGCCACGCGGCACCACCACATGTCACCTCTCTACGGCTACTGTTCGGTGACCTATGGCAAAAGCAAATTTTTATTTATATCGGACGACTACTGTCATTTTATAAATATAAGGCCAAAAGAGGTTAAAAGTGCCAAAGATTCCCATTAAAGGGTGTAGACATATGTACATCGAATAATTGCGGTCCATGTGACCTTCACGGTTTTCTACACATACACGCACTTTAAAAATACTGTAGAACCACTAATAGTACGCTGAGTCAGCCACAACCACAGACCTGTACGAACCACGTACTAGCCGTCAAGTAAAAGGACACTGGCGTTCAAATTATAATAGCAAAGGGTATGAACAAATGCTTCATCCGTGAACAAATTGGAGTGTGATGTATGTAGTTGTCTGTGTAATGCCCCTAGTCCAAAATCCATTTAAAATCTAGTACATCTTAGAGTGGGTCTTATATATGCATAGCACTCTACTTACACTTTTATCATCACTTTATGTAAAAAAATATTAACCCAGAAATTCTACGTTTGAACTCAACAGGTATTATATGCTACTACAACTTACTTTAGACAAGCAATGTGGGATTTATCTCATTACCACTCCACATGGGCCACAAATGTCTTCATACTAATGGGTTGACACCCTCAGTAGCACACCGTATACATGACACATATCCATAATCACTCCTCGGTACACATCCATGTGTCCAGTGCTAGTACATATGTCTACTCTAGGCCAACACGTGCTATGTGCCATATGCTCGTGCCCCTGTCCCACACGCGCCCATGCAACAAAGGTTAATACTGTAATACCAACTGTAACACCTTGGCACCACCAAGTACCCGGAATTTCAATTCTACCATCTTCCCTCTAAACTTAAACCATCTTACTAAGAATTTCAGCGATAATTCCTTAACTATTTCTTCACTAAGTAATATTCAATTAAAAACATGCAGCAACTAATGAAAGGAGACGCAGGAGCAAGATACATCTAAATACATATCAACTGGAAGTGGAGTGCAAATTACTTTTGCACGTGGAATACATGTGTTACTCCTGCCCGTGCATGTCGCCTTTAATATTCACCTAAACATAAACAAAGGTGAGTCCAAAGACTCAACACGCACACAATAAAATAATAGCGTCAATACAGTAATTCAATAGATTCTATATCTATGACTGCAAACACAATCTCTATAACTATATCTTTGTCTCTCATTTATTTCATGCCATGCAATGCAATGTTCACATGCACCTTTTGAACTCATGTCGGTATAGCTAAAAGAACACCCGTTGATATTCACCCTCTACCTCCATCCTATGGAGGTGCTCACTGAAGTAGGTCTTTTTCTCGATCCCGTAGAGGTGCTTACATCTGTACATCTTACTCAAGAGTGCTTCGGATTAGTCATATAGCTTTATCACCAACCTGGCTCATCACTCCGAATTTGCTATATGACTTACTAACCGTTCTGGCTCATATGCATTGTGCATGATGCAACATTCTTTTAATGTTGTCATTCAACCATATGCATCACTTCTCATGAATGATTAACATGTAATCATAGATATCATCTCATAAAATAAAAGCGTGAAGGAACAACTATCGAGTCTCTATCATAATCCACTATTCTATCATAAACTTGCATGTTTATCTTTGTGGACAATGCATGGATAGCACCAAACCAGAGCCTTCACCTATACAAGCATCATCTAGTCTCAATACACCATAGCGATACATGTACACAAACGAATGGCATCGCTTCTATGCATGAACCCTTCACAAGCATCAGAATGCTCAAAGTTAAAAAATTTACAAAGCAAAAATTTTTATCATGCCCTTTTTCTTTTTTTCTCTTTCCTTTTCTCCCTCTTTTCTATCCTTTTCTCTCTCTTTTCTTTTCCGTTCTTTTCTCCTCCTCCTTTTCTTTATCAGCCGTTCGGTTCGCCTCCTGTCAGCTTCCCTCCAATGGTTTACTCTGCTCCTTCCTCCCACCCAGGATGATCCATTCCCTCTTCCTATCTACCACATTGCATTTGTTTTAGTTACCATTTTTTCCTTAATTTACTCTATGACTATGCATGATTTTGGGAACACCTATGGGGACCATTGCGATGGAACTTGGTAGGGGAACATATGTTAGGGAGCATGTTCTTCCTTCCAAGGACATGTGGCAACTCCTTTGGCTCGCTGCTGGTAGCGTAGTGGCCAGCACGACCAAGGTAGGGTGGTCCCTTCTCGACCACCTTGCTTGCCGGCTATCTTGCGATGTACAATAGTGCCATACGGTTGTGTCATGCCATGGATGGAAGGGAAAATGGGTTTGGGGAGAACCTTACTTAGTGGATGAGAGGACGATGACGATGGTCGTGATGGCGATGATGCTCTCCACACATTTCTGTCAGTCTTTCTTACCTCTTCCTTGTTCCAGTCTGGTTTGGTGTTTCGCTAGCCCTTGGCAGATTGTGGTTGCTGTGGACTCCATCTTCATGCCATCGGTACTTCCCAACTCCCCAAGAACTCTTCTCCCCCTCACTGTCTTTGGTGTGGCTACCTTGGAACTTTTGGGTGCTGGTGGTGGTTGGCTTCTGCCTTTGGCCGAGCAATGGAGAGGTAGTGGCTCTCTTGATTGGCTTGTGCTCTGGGTGTGTTCTCAGTTGGGGGAAGGGAAAGAGGTGAAGATGAGAAATGAGGACTTGTGTTGGCTTTGCTTATGAACGAGGAGGCTTCAACTGGCCTCTCTCTCTCTTGATTGTGCAATGAGTTGGCTGCTCTCACCTTATCCACATCTCCCTCTTGGCCGGTTGTGCTGGTGGGTAAAACTATTAGACCATTGGTCCATGGGGCATATTCTTTGGCTTTTCTACTGTCAGAGGTAAGTCGTTAAAAGAAATATAGGTGTTGGATTCTTTTTACTACCGAATGATGAGGCCCACTTAAGCAAGAGGTGTCGACCAGCCCCGGACGGTCTGGAACCTCAATGAGCACTACTTGATTCGACATTCTAAAGCCAAAAGGGTTCTAACGGCAAAACAATTTATTCATTTATTCTCCCTTAGATCTTTCTCATTCTCCCTTACCTTTCTATTGGTATTACAATGTCTTGCTACCCTGCTTAACTAACAAGAAAGTTTGCAGTGCAGACAGCAAAAAACTAATGAGGTAGAAGCGATTGTCATCTCCCATCCTTCAACAGTGACTGCTGATGATATGAAAGGTGATCTTTTTTATATGGTGTTGTGGCTGCAATATCTATCATGTTTTAACTTATTCTAAATTCATCTGACTCTCAGAGGTCAAATGCCCTATTGAGATCCTTGAAGCACAGAAATGTGGTGAGTTCATATTGACATCATTGACATTGGATACCAAATGCATCAGCATATTTCTTCTTGGCTTGTTACCTTCTACATAAAAGTTTGTAAAGATAATTTGCTATTGCCAGGAAGACTCAGAATTCAAAATAACTAAAACTTAAACAGAGCACACAGAAGAGAATATACCCCAATGAAGATTAGATGGTAAAAGATCATGCAGGGTTTAATTAATATTAAACATTGCAACATTAACATGACTGAAATTCAGGCTCATGTTTAAAATACTGGAAAATTGTGGCTCTGTTGCTTCTTAACATGCAGCTGTAGAGTCGTACAGTTTTTTCATACTCTTTAAAACAAATAATAGAAAAAAACTATAAGTGAGATCTTCATATGAGCTTGCTTGTGGTAGATCATTTCTTCGCTAAGATGTTTCCAGGAGTTGCCCATGTTAGGTCTAGATTTTAGGATCTTCTAGGTTAGATCTAGCGGGGTCTTTTCTCTAGGGTTCGAGTTTTTGAGAGATACACTGAGAGGGATTGGGGTACTAACCGTCGGACGACGTGGAGGAGGAGGAGGCCATCTCAGGTTCGGCGGTGAAGATCTGCGCACGGGCAGCGACGGTCGGGGAAGAGGTGCTGGGCTCCTCTGCGGCGTGTCCCGGGCGGCGGCGTCTCCCTGGCGGCGGTGAACTGCGGCGGTGGCGCTTCCCGTCGGCTCAGCGCCCCCTCAACAGATCGGGTCTTAGGGTTTTTCGGTGGGGTGACGGCGGCGCGGTCAACCTCGTGATGCGTGCCGCCCGGCCCCCACCTCTGTATTTATAGCGCTAGCGACAGGGGCCCACCAGCCAAACGGGCTGGGCGCCCCCGATCAGGGCGCGGTCAAGGGATGGGCTTTGGCCGTTGGGCCAAAGCCCTGAGATCACTCTAACAGCCCATGGACCAAGATCTTCATATGGCTTTGCTTTCCAAGATTCATTACTTCGCTATCAAAACCGCTGATTTTCTGGCCACCGCGGGACCATGCACCTTTGAAAGTTGAAAGCATTCAAATCTCTTATGATGAGGCGATGGTGTCCCGATCTTCCGATAGGATGATAACTATCGATTTTGGCGGAGGCGACCCTTGCGATCCGACTACAACCGAACGACGTCGCTTGCGCCTTAGCAATCGCTGAACCACACTCCAAGTTGTTATCAACCATGCCAAGAACGCGGTTGACCTGACCACGAAGGTCTATTCCTGCATGCAACCGAAGAACACGCAAGAACAAGATAACAAGCAATCTGAAATTGCAAATATTGATATGAAGATCAAAAGGTGGGATTCCGAAGGCTGTCTTGACAGGTGGTCGTCCGACACAACTGAAGAACAGAAGTTTGCATAATAGCTAAACCTAAACTCAACAAAATCCAAGTCCTAACAAGGGAGGCGACGACTCCTTTATAGGGAGAACAACCAGGAGGGGCGTCCAAAGTGCATGCTCTAGGGTTACAAGGCCCATGGGCCCAATTGGTGGTGGCGCAGCACCCTTTTGACTCGGACTCAAAAACCAACGTGGATTGTTTTGATGATTGCCGCCGGCTCGGATGGAATTTGAAGATGAGGTTGGATCCGTTGGAAAGTAGACTTCATAAGCTTTCCATGAAGTACAAGAACGTCCCAAACGGAGTCCGTATGAGAAAGTTACGTTCGTTTCAACTTGCACCATTGCAGCAGTCCGAATCTGATTCCAGTACGTGACCAACACGGACTCTTTTGAAGATTGCGGCTGTCTCGGATAGAATTTGAAGATGGGGTTGAATCCTTTAGAAAGTAGACTTGATAAGCTTTCCATCAAGTCCAAGAACGTCTCAAACGGAGTCCGTATGAGAAAGTTACGTCCGTTTAAACTTGCACCATTGCAGCAGTCCGAGTCTGATTCCAAAACGTGTCCAACTCGAATTCGTGCTTGACTTGGTCTCAAAGTGACGTGGTGACCTCCATTATTCCTTCCATGCATGTCCAGGACTCCATGTCCCTTTCCTTCATCCTTTCCCAAATTCCTAAGCACAATTAAATCACTTGTATTAGGTAGCGGTCTATTCTCAGTAACATATGAAGGCTGAAGAAACGAATTCACCTTTAGTTCAATCTTGATATTGGGCGCGATTGTCGTATGTGTTTGTGGCGTGGTCACATCATCCTCCCCTTCTTGATAGAAAACCGTCCTCGGTTTTAGCATATGTGTAGCCTCACGTATTGCATGATCTTCATCATAAATCTCGGTACATAATAACAAACGCAACAAACTCTCATTATGTAATATCATACGTTCTTTATCACACAAAGTAAAACCTTTTTGAAACGAGCTCACCTTATAATTTAAGTGATGCGTAGGAGCTCTTGTAATTGGAACAACAAGCATAGCAAATATGGTTGTATCCATAGGGGTCGTGTCCTCATCATCCTCCCCTTCTTGAAAACAAAGCCGTCCTCGGCTTTTGATAAACTGAAAGTATGGTAACAAAGATGCCAAGGTGTATGCATGGTATATGTATATGTCATCCGTTTTAACAGTTCTTCGTTGTTGCACAATTAATATTATAACACAGCAGCAATCATAAAAGCTCATTGTATTATTAACCCAAAAGTAATCATATATGTTAATGAACAAATCAAAATTTCTCACACAGTAATTATCGCAACTTGTTTTGCAAATGTAAGTGAAGCATTTATGCAATTCAAATCCTTGAAGTTGTAAACTTGTTGTGGTGGCACATATAGGCAAAGCTACAACTTTTGGAATCAAACAAAGTTTATCCATATAATCAGATTTCAATTGAGCAATAGCAAATTCATCTAGTAAGGGTGAAAATATTTGCAAGTTCTTCCATACATCAATTTCATTATTCAGATTGCCAATGTTAGATGGTTCAATAAGAGAAGAACACATAGGCATTGAATGATCCCTAAAATTTATTTTTCTTTCATAATGAACAAGATTGAGCATACAAGAGTTGTTGTTCAAAACAACAAGCTGCAATTCATCCATGTGGTCACAAGTTATGCATATTCGATATACAAGAAATTGATTTCCTACACCATAATCTCCAATCAAATTAAACTTATACCCAGGGGTGTAGGCACTAAACAAGAATTTTGAACATGTAAGTTCAGAAACTTTCTCCAAAGCATGTGACAATTTCATAGGAAGATCCAACATGATGTAACACAATGAATTGGCAGGAGAAATTCTAGTTAAAACTTCTTTATGTCTAACCAAAGCCACATGATCATTGTATGTGATTAATTCATCACATGAATCACTCAAAACAGTAGGCAATTCAATTATTTTTTGACAAGGTGCACTCAACGTATTCTCAACACTCAAATCAATGCAGTGTGAATTCTCTACTTGAAATATGGGCATGTCAGAATTGTTTTCCACTAAGTTTTGCTCTAAAATAGCATGAACGGTGCATAATTGTTGTTCTTCACAAGCATACTCACCGTGAGTGATGATAGCACCATGATCTTTACCTTTTTGGCTCCCCTCAGATGATGTAGGTGCATCCATCTCCTCATCTTCGTTCTCAACGAATGGAATCGATGGTTCAATCAACTCATGCTCCTTTTTGACATGGTTCTCAACTGCCTGCAAGTTGTTAGTCACATAAAAAGGCACAAACATGGGTTTGCTCTCATGTTTCTTATCATCAAGCACTCTCAATTTCTTCTCAATCTGACGTTCAACATTACATGCAAGTATAAACAAATGAGGGAGAGAATTATATTCTTTGTGAATGAGAAGGTCCTGAATTTCTTTATTAAGGCCACGTAAGAATCTATTCTCTGTAGCTTCAGCATGTTCCTCTAAGCCACAACGCAACAAAAGAGCTTTCAATTCTTCATAGTATTCACTTACAGTTCTCCTACCTTGTTCTAAACGTTGCAATCTGTTTAACAAGTCACGTGAATAATATGAAGGAACAAATGTAGATCTCATCACTCGTTTCAAAACATTCCAAGTTTTAGGTACATGTGGTAGTCTACATTGTTTCCTCCACCAAAATAATGCGAAATCAGTGAATTCACTAGTAGCAGCCCTAACTCTTTCATCATCAGGAAAATCATAGCATGCAAAATTTCCATCTAATTGTATTTCCCAATCAAGATAAGCTTCAGGGTCATATCTACCAGCAAATGGCGGAATTGTAAACTTGGCATCATCATCACATACCTCTCTTGTTAACCTACCTGTGCCTTGTTGATTTTGTCGAAGTCGACAACGGTCGTGATCATTGGATCCCTCAATTCTGTTGTTGATGGTGGTGAGGGTCTTATTAATACGATCCAACAAGTTGTTGGTCTCACAAAAATTGCTACAATGTGATCTTGAACCTGTCATGGTTAGTAGAAAACAAGGAAATACACTAGAATTATGTAAGTCCCTATAAACTACTAGGAGGTGGAGCTTCGCAAGTCACACATCTCTCGAACTCTTACCAAGCTCTTACAAGTTCTTACCAATGCAAAACAGGTGGTGCAACTGGTGGCTGGTTCGTGATAGCTTAACTCAAGTGATGAGTATAGCGATTGCAAGGTACAGCGAGACCTGTTCGGTTGTAGAAAAGTGGAGCTTGGATAGGCTATGTATTTTGTAGCAAAGGAAAACAATCAATTAATTTCAGAAATTGCACAGAATTGAATTATAGTTCGTATCTAGCACTTAGCCTATGTTGCTGATCAACCAAAGATGGAAGAAGGCTAAAATAAGTGTATGGCAATGTATGGGAGTGGTAAATACAAGATAATTCGATCGAATGCAATCTGGAATTGAAGAACACAAGGATTGTTCCAAAACTTGGAAACTGAAGATTTCTGTCCACTGGACAGCGCGTCGGTATTTCGGCCGTAACTTTTTGTCAGTTGACTTTTTTTCAATGATTCTTTTTTTCTCCGTTTTCTGACGGCTTTTTGTACAACTTTTGTTTTTGGGTCAAGGTCTGGAAACCGACCTAAAAATTCGCACAAAATTCACAAGTGCCGACTGTTGCAGATTCAATCTGGAATTTTGGGTCAACTTCCACCGCAGATATCTCTTAACTGCCTTGCTGGAATAACGTGAAATTTTACAGATAGATGGATGATAAATTTTTGAATCTAATGGCGGTGGTCTCACTCAAAAATAATCTCGGAAACAAAAGATATGGCGTTTTTGGTGGCGGCTGCAGAGAAAGGACAGATCAGCCGAAATTGGAATTAGGGTTTGGGGTGGGGGAATTTTTTTTGTTTGGATTTTTATTGGAACAAAGATATGACCAGCAACTAGACAAAGCTAAAACGGACACAAATTCAATTTAGCAAACCAAAACTAACAGATTGAAAGGCACAACGGGGTTTGGACAGCGGAAATTAACTCTTTTTGTGGAGCAATTTTTCTGGACTATGGGAAATAAAAATCAATCTACTAACTAGGGATACAAAGAGTTCCTACCGGTCAACCTGGCTCTGATACCACTTGATGAGGCGATGGTGTCCCGATCTTCCGATAGGATGATAACTATCGATTTTGGCGGAGGCGACCCTTGCGATCCGACTACAACCGAACGACGTCGCTTGCGCCTTAGCAATCGCTGAACCACACTCCAAGTTGTTATCAACCATGCCAAGAACGCGGTTGACCTGACCACGAAGGTCTATTCCTGCATGCAACCGAAGAACACGCAAGAACAAGATAACAAGCAATCTGAAATTGCAAATATTGATATGAAGATCAAAAGGTGGGATTCCGAAGGCTGTCTTGACAGGTGGTCGTCCGACACAACTGAAGAACAGAAGTTTGCATAATAGCTAAACCTAAACTCAACAAAATCCAAGTCCTAACAAGGGAGGCGACGGCTCCTTTATAGGGAGAACAACCAGGAGGGGCGTCCAAAGTGCATGCTCTAGGGTTACAAGGCCCATGGGCCCAATTGGTGGTGGCGCAGCACCCTTTTGACTCGGACTCAAAAACCAACGTGGATTGTTTTGATGATTGCCGCCGGCTCGGATGGAATTTGAAGATGAGGTTGGATCCGTTGGAAAGTAGACTTCATAAGCTTTCCATGAAGTACAAGAACGTCCCAAACGGAGTCCGTATGAGAAAGTTACGTTCGTTTCAACTTGCACCATTGCAGCAGTCCGAATCTGATTCCAGTACGTGACCAACACGGACTCTTTTGAAGATTGCGGCTGTCTCGGATAGAATTTGAAGATGGGGTTGAATCCTTTAGAAAGTAGACTTGATAAGCTTTCCATCAAGTCCAAGAACGTCTCAAACGGAGTCCGTATGAGAAAGTTACGTCCGTTTAAACTTGCACCATTGCAGCAGTCCGAGTCTGATTCCAAAACGTGTCCAACTCGAATTCGTGCTTGACTTGGTCTCAAAGTGACGTGGTGACCTCCATTATTCCTTCCATGCATGTCCAGGACTCCATGTCCCTTTCCTTCATCCTTTCCCAAATTCCTAAGCACAATTAAATCACTTGTATTAGGTAGCGGTCTATTCTCAGTAACATATGAAGGCTGAAGAAACGAATTCACCTTTAGTTCAATCTTGATATTGGGCGCGATTGTCGTATGTGTTTGTGGCGTGGTCACATCATCCTCCCCTTCTTGATAGAAAACCGTCCTCGGTTTTAGCATATGTGTAGCCTCACGTATTGCATGATCTTCATCATAAATCTCGGTACATAATAACAAACGCAACAAACTCTCATTATGTAATATCATACGTTCTTTATCACACAAAGTAAAACCTTTTTGAAACGAGCTCACCTTATAATTTAAGTGATGCGTAGGAGCTCTTGTAATTGGAACAACAAGCATAGCAAATATGGTTGTATCCATAGGGGTCGTGTCCTCATCATCTTATCTCCTTGATATAACGCAAGATATGTTTTACTGCTACAAAATGCTCAGTCATTGGTTCTTCCATGAATCAACTCACTAGCCCAACCGAGAATGCAATATCCGGTCTCGTGTGCACCAAATATCTGAGACTCCCAATAAGACTTCGGTACAGGGCACAATAAATTGGAGGTTGAGCACTTTTTTTTACTCAACTTAAGCCTTGCATCTATAGGAACTTGCCATCCATTGCAGTCATTCATCCTAGCCTTTTCAAGAATTTTCTGGGCATAAGCCGATTGACACATGGAAATTCCATCTTTAGTCTGACAAACTTCAATGCCCAAATAGTTGGTCATCTTGCCAAGATCACAAGTATATTCATTTCTTCTTTGAATTGTTGTATGACTTCAGATTGAGGATCCAATATTATGAGATCGTTAGCATATACACCCATCAGTAGTTGCACTTCACCTTCTCCTCTCCTATACATAGCATGTTCAGATGAACTTTTTTGAAACCCGAGTGAGGAAAGACTGCTATCAAGTTTTGCATTCCAGACTCGTGGTGCTTGTTTCAAGCCATACAGAGCTTTGTTGAGCCATAGCACCTTGTGGGGATTGACTTCATCTGCAAAACCTAGAGGTTGACACACATACACCTCCTCCTGAAGTTCTCCATTCAAGAAAGTAGATTTTACATCCATATGGTGGGCTTCCCACCCATGTGCAGCTGCAATTGCTAGCATTAGACATACTGATTCCATTCTTCCCACTGGAGTGAATAGTTCTTCAAAATCAACTCTGTGTTGCTAGATGTATCCTTTGGCTACCAAACGTGCTTTATGCCTCACAATATTTCCTTGTGCATCCTTTTTAACTTTGAACACCCACTTCAACCCAATGGGTTTGTGCTTGGTTGGCAGATCAACAAGATTCCAAGTCTTGTTTTCTTCAATGCACTTGATCTCTTCTAACATGGCCAATCTCCAACACCTTTGTGCTTTGGCCTCTTCAAAAGATTTAGGTTCTCCAGAAAAATGAAAGAACATATCACTAGAGGAGTCGGCTAGCTCATGGACCGTAGTATTGTCATATAGGTTTTGAATTGTTTGGTACCGTCTGGGCCTCTCCTAGGTTGCCGATGATGCACTGCTAAGTGGAGTAGCCCACTACAATCCCTCCGATACAACTGAGAATACAGGTGTTGGTTCTACTGAAGACACTGGCGTTTGCTTCCCTCCATCTGGTCCATGACTAGGTGTCAAAGCCTCTGAGCTTTCATGGTGTTGATCTTATATAGCCTGGTTAGCACTGTAATGAATGGAGAAGTACTCTCTCGGCACAGAGGTATCCAACTCTTCTTCGGTTCTAGCCCAGTCCTAGCTTGTTTCTTCATCAAACACTACATCCCGTGTGATGTGCAATCTGCCTCCAATAGGATCAAACATCTTATGAGCCTTGCTTCCCACTTCATAACCGATGAACACCGTTGGAATGCTCCTATCATCAAGCTTCTTCAGGTTTGGTTTCACAACCTGAACATAACATAAATATCCAAATGTACGAAAATGATGTACATTGGGGCATCTCCCGTGCCAGAGATTCATAAAGGGTCATGCCTGCCAAACTTGCGGTTGGGGAACAGTTCAAAATATATACCGTAGTGCTGACCACTTCGCCCCATAATATTCTAGGAATACCCTTTGCCTTCATGATGCTTCATGTCATGCCTAACACTATTTGAGTTCTCCGTTGCACGATGCTATTTTGTTGTGGAGAATATGGTGCCATCATAGGCTGAGAACCCCTTGTTCAGCACAATAGAGACCGAACTCATTTGAATTCAATTCTCCTCCACGGTCAGTGTGAAATACCTTGAGTTTGCTTCCACTCTCCAATTCTGCTATAGCTTGGAACTTCTTGATTGCCTCTACAACTTCATCTTTCATGCTTAGCAGGGACACCCACATGTAACGAGTGTGATCATCAACTAGAAGAAGAAAGTAACTCCTCCCTCCTGGTGTGGTAGGCAAGATTGGGCCACATAAGTCTCCATGCACCAATTCAAGCTGATCAGAAGCTCGAATGTTTGTCTTGTGTGGGAACGGGGTTCTTCTTTGCTTCCCTACAAGACAACTATCACAGATTTCCTCCGTAGTGCGTATCTTTGGCAATTTGTGCACCATATATTGCTGAGCTAACTTGCACAATGAACAAAAGTTGATATGTCCAAATCTCACATGCCAATGCTACGCTTCCTTCATGCACTGAGCTGCTAAAAAAAATCGGTTGGGCTAGACTGAGATGAAGAACATATAACTGGTTTTTAGATCTCGTCACTTCAGCAATGAGCTACTTTTGTTGATCACATATTGTTGGACCGAAATGGCGACAGAGGGAGGGGGTGAATGGATCACTTTAAAAATTACCCAAAGTATCCACTTGCAATTCTTCTCCAATAGCTATAAAGCTATGAAGCAAAATCTGCTGACAGGACACAGAAATGGACTGCCAAAAAAAACTGCCTAAAGAGGGAGCAGCAACAGGAGACTAACTTCAGCTAACAATAGGAAATAAAGAGCTAGCCTAAAACTTCAAATAGTCCTCTTTTTGATGCAGCCGAGATAAACACAAAGAGAGAAAGTGCAGTTGATCTAACATACCAGCACTAAAAGACAAAAATACTCAATCGTCTTTAGTGCAAGCATGAAGTGCAGTTGATCTAACATACCAGCACTAAAAGACAAAAATACTCAATCATCTTTAGTGCAAGCATGAAACCAGAAGCACTCTATTTGCCGAATGGAGCAAAAATGACAAACAGAAAACTCAAAGAAGTAGCATGTTGATCTTCCAAAAAAAACTAAAACAAATGGCCAACTACTAGCAGCAAGACATGCTAATATTGCCAAATAGCAGAGAGCTACCTAAACCAAAAAGAATACTGCAGAGAGCTTCTCGGGTAACAGGGCAGAGAAAGCTGAAATTCAGACAATAGACTTTGACAACTTCCTTCTAACAAGAAATCTGAGTTTTTCTTTTGAGATTCTCTGCCCAAAAAGAAGGGAATATAATTCAAATAGCCACAGGAGCAAGGAGACCAAAAGAAGTCCTACTCAAGGCCATGAATTTCAGATCTGGACAAAAGGAATGAAGACTTACAGAGACATCACAAAAATCTAAATTCCCACTCAATTCTTGAATCTTGGGTCATGAGCATTTGCAGGTGAGTTAGCAATAGCAAAAAGATTTCTCAGACCAAAGATTAGACTATCTCATGAAGGGAAATAGGAATTGAGCCAAACCCTAGGTGTTGTGGCTACAGACCAAACAGAGAGAGAGATGGTAGTGGAGAGTGATGAAGATAAGTGTAATGGCCTGGCCCCTCCCCATGGCTTACTCTCATATATATATATACACATGAGGAGTGCTTTTACAGTTATACCCTTACATCTGGTTATCCCCTCTGGGGGCAGTTATGTCATTACACATGGCCTATTCTGGGCCTTATAATCTCCTACCAGGCCTACTGGGTTTAGGTGGGGGCCACCCCTACGACACTAGGAATCTTGGCAAACTTCAGAAGAAGAGCTAAAAATCAAATTACTCCACAACCTCTCAATCTTTGCTCATGAGACTTTGCAAAAAGGATAGCAATAGCTAGAGGACTCTTCAGACCAGAAACTGAGTCATCTCTTGAAGGGGAATAGAAATTACATCAAACCCTAGAACAGACACAGAATGAACAGAGGAGACTCAAAAACGAAAACTGAAATTAAAGCAAAGTTTGCTCTAGGGAAACTCGATCAAATGACCTTGAGGTACCATCCCATCAGAGAGCAACCCATTTTGGGCCTTCCCAACAAGAAACAACTCAAAAACAGAAATCCAAGAAATCTAACAAAAAGTGCATCGAAGGAAATAAGCAACAGAGAGCTAGAGATTCAATCAAACTCAAATAGAACCATCTTGGATTGATAATGAGGAAGAGAGATACATGATTACAAGAAGTATCAGCTCATACAATCCCTACAACCCCATACATGCTTGGAATGATCAAGAACTCTACATCCTTCCAAGAACAGAGCTCTCACATAGAAGACATCGAAGGGGACACAGCCAACTGCCTTCCTGTCTCTCCCACCAACTAAAGACTAAAGCCAAAACAACCCTCTAAAGCCTATTTTGACTAAAGTAAACCCTAGAATCCATGGAGAGCACACTTGGGCATGCAGCCACCCACCTCTATTTATAGCCCTTGGCTAACGGGTCTCTACCCCGTTACACCCGCTAAATCCAACGGAGCCCGCTCCCGCTTGTGCAGCCTCGCGAAATTCCCGATTCGCCCCTCTTGCACCTTCCGGGAAGCTTCCGCGCTCCTTGTCTCGCACGCCTCGCAACCACTTCGAGTCCACGTCGTCTTCGACACATCCCGACCGTTCTGACCTCAGCGCCACCTGCGCCTAGTCCGGTCCACCGTGTCTCGCCACGACTCCGCCCGATGTCCTGCAGCCACACAGACAAGAAACACGTCAAATAGCACCGCTCGATACATGAAAGCATAAATAGAATAAACACATCATGCTTACCTATGATGAAGTCCAAACCTGTCGAATGATCGGAATATGCATCCTAATCCCATACGACCAAGTTTGACCAAGCCCGATTGCACCCCGCAACGTCAAGGTCCGAACCCCTCAAACCAAACTCGACTCTCCTAAACCGATGTCAATTACTCATCATAAGCATGGGATGACCTCCAAACTTTACTGAGCCCCTAACCCTTGTGTCAAGGTCTATAAAATTCTTCTTGGCCCCAGTCATATGATTTGTTGCTCCGGTATCTAGATACCAGGGCCCTTCACATTCCTCATCTACTTGCCCAACAGAGCCTGTGCAAGTACCTCATTGAGGAATTCTCCTTCAGATGCTTCTTCTCTTTGTTTCGGTGAGTCTGCACACTTCTACCATAAGGAGCGTAGGTTCTTCCTCATGCACTTGTGTGACATTTACTTGCCATTCCTTGTGCTCCCTTCACGGTTTGCAACAATCCCTTGCAAAATATCCGAAGTTATTGCAATTGAAGCATTTTACCTTCAACTTGTCTCATCTTGCGGTTGATGATGCAGCATCTTTTACATCCGTTCCACTCTTGGGGTTCCCAAACTGGTTTTTCTGCGTGGCTGATCACGACTTGTACCTTGACCAACACCCTTCGAAGAGCTCTAGTGCTTGCTTCTTGAATGTGCAGCCCATTCTTATTCCGTGAGCAAAAGACAGCCTCTAGTATCACCGCCATCTCTGGTCTCCCACTGGTCCTCAACGGCCTTGAAGCGGTCGATTAGCTCCTCAACCCTCATGCTATCAAGATCGAGGAATTGATCAATCGAGATAGCCATATGTGAGAATTTCGGTAAGACAACCCATAGGAATTTCTTCACAACCTTCTCTTCTTCAAGAGTATCTCCCAATGACCGGATGTTATTCATCAGCCCAATCAATCACATGGAGAAATCGTCGATGGTCTCCGTTTCTTTCATGTGAATGGCTTTGATTTCACGGCGCAAGGTTTGCACCCTCGCCTCCCGAACATGATCACCACCGGCACGCATGGTTCGGATAGCCTCTCATGCTGCCTTAGCCATGTTCTTGGCAACCAGAGTGGCAAGCATCTCAACCGGAACAACCTGCAGAATTGTCGCCAACGCCATTCAATCCAATCAGTACTCCACGCTGCCAAGTTCGATCACTTCCCAGACTCCCTGAGCATAGAGATTGACTCTCATTAGGAGAGGCCAATCATTGTAGTTGGATTGCATGAGAATGGGATACTATAGGGTAACCCCAGCCTCCTTCGGCCCTACCTGCACAATGGGATCCTGACCACCGCCAAGAACCACCACTCGTTGGCCGCTGTCGCCGGTGGAATGTATGGTCGGAGGAGACGTCGATCTTGAGCCGCATTGCATCGCCTTAGGACCTCAAAACAGATTTGATACCAATTGTTAAAACAGGTTGCTGATCAGACTACTCTGAACGTAAGCTAGTCGCTGATCGGACTGGTCCAAATGTATCTTCTTCTCTAATCGGACTGGTCCGAACGTCTCTTCTTCTTCTGTCCTAGATGGTGATTTCGGTGGATACGAACAGAGGCAAAGATTTACCATGTGCAAACTGCCAAACATTTTCTGGTTTTTCATCCTCTATTTATACATTAACAGATTACATCGTATCTGTTACATAATCAAAACACCAAAACAATCGTAGCTCATGTGATCCGATTGATCTGTTACAGCAGGAAACACAGACCATGAAAATAGAAACCTTCTATCTCTAATTAACTTTTTATCTCTACGGTACGCATAATTTGAAGACATACTAAAATATCACAAAGGAAACCAAAACTAAAACTATGGTGCAGTGAAATTAACCAAAATCCTTTCTATCGGCCCTATCAACTGGTGCAACTCTGCGTGCTGCTGATTCATCTGATGCATTGTGTCTGCCACTCCATCACTGACATGGCTCCCATCACCCATGGCATGGACATCCATAGTGTCCATAGCGAGGAAGTGATTAGTGACGGAGTAAACAATGGGATGGCCAAAGGAGAAGCAGTTGCCACAAAGAAAAGACTACAGCGGCAACTTCTACACCACATAGGATGGAATTCTGTCAAAGACTTGCAAAGGTTATAAAGATCACATAGTGTCTATATCTTGTATAATAAATTAGATGTTAAAGTTCAGATGCAAATTTGCAACAAAATAGTTTGTTTTTTATTTAGTTATTCTATAGATAGATTTATACATATACTATAAATTGTAGAAAAATATAAAGAGAAAATTACCCAAAAAGTTTTCTATTTTCTTTCCCACGAAGAAATTAATAAGTGGTATTAGAGCTCCGGATGTCACTCGCACCGGGGCGGGAGCAGCAGGCGCGTTCTTCTTCCAGTGCGCGGCTGCACGGCCGGGGCGGCGGTGCGCAGCTGGTATGCACGCGGATGAGGCGGTGGATCCAGGCGTGCAGGCCTTAGCCTCGGCGGCGGTGACCGTGTTCAGCGCGGTGGCGTCGGCGTGATCCCCACAATCATTTCTGCACTCGTGAGGCAGCAGAGATATCAGTCTTTTTCTCTTCCTCGGTCCAGCGCCCGGCAGCAGAACAGGTTTCCTGGAGCAGGTTTCGTTCGACAGCGGGCAGCAACGTGAAGCAGTGCACCAGGAGAGACACGCGACAGAAAAAGAGGGCACGCAGCTCGAGGATATAAGGAAAACCTTCCGACTCCAGCAGCAGCCTCGGTTCAGACCTTTGGCACCAACAAACGAAGTGTCCTTTTTTCTTTGATTCCTTCGGTCCAGGCAAGGCACCGCACAGTTTTTCTTTCCTCTGCAGCAGCCAGCAGCAGGCACGTGGAGACCTGTGCCAGCCAAAGAAGGTCCGGAATTGCGCCAGACAGGCGAGAGAAAGATATTCGGAGCCCGAGGATTATGACGAAGCAAAATTTGAGGCGCATGCAATCTGACTTGCCATCAATAAAGTGATGCCAAAAAGATAACAGTATTTTGTTGTAATATCTTTTGCTCACATAAAGCAACTATGTCGTATGGTTGTTAAAGATACATGTCAACCTAGAAGCACAGGGTGTGTGGGATGCCGTAGCGAAATATGATATTGGTGAACGGAGGGATAGAATGATCCTCGCCGCCATCTATCAAAGTGTACTGGAAGACGTGCTCGTCACGTTGGCTGATAAGAAGTCTGCTAAGGATGTGTAGGAGATGCACAAGACGATGACATGGGTGCAGATCACATCAAGGAGGTAAAGATCCAAACTTTAAGGAGTGACTTCGAGGTGATTCACATGAAGGAAAGCGAATCGATAGATGATTTCGCTGTGAAGCTAATAACGATCGCCAATAGCATCCGAGCGTTAGGCGAGCAGGTGGAGGAGACCATCATCATCAGTAAATTCCTCCGAGTGGTTCAGCAAAATTTTTGTCAATCGTAACGTTGATCAAGCAATTCAGTGATCTAAAGACCATGTCCATAGAGGAGCTGGTCGGCAACCTCAAAGCCTCTGAGGAGAGTGTTCGAAGCTACGGTGACAAGGAGGAGCAACAGTATATGTTGCTCACACTTAGAGTGGATGGCACGCATGAAGAAGAACAGAGGAGGGGAATCTTCCTTCAACTCAAAGGGATGCCGTGGGAACAACAGCAAAAGTCATGGCCACGAAAGAGGACACGGTCAAGGCTGTGGACACGGCAAGGGTGGCCATGATGACACCTCACCATCTACTGATGCCAAACATGGTTCTAGAGGTGGCAAGGGTAAAAGCAAGATTAAGTTCTTTAACTGTGATGTTTATGGTTACTATGCCCCTGAGTGCCGTAAACCTCACTGCAATCATGATCAGGATGAGGAAGCTAATCTCACCCAAGCATAGGACGATGACCCTGCCTTGTTCCTTTTTGTACACCCGCAGGAGACGCATAACATAGTTTTGATGAACGAGGAAAAAGTGATGCCAAGACTGTGCATTGATGGCGAAGCACATCTTGTGTCCAACGAGTGGTACCTAGACAACGGTGCCAGCAACCACATGATGGGTTAGCGGTTAGTGCTCAACAACTAGATGAAACCTCTATAGAATGATTCAGTTCAGTGACGGATCCACAATGGAGATCGTGGATGGGATCGATCCTTCTCTAGTGCAAAAACGGAAAACAACATGTGTTCTCTGAGGTATAATTCATACTGAGCCTTTGCAACAACATCATTAGCCTTGGGCAGTTTGCAAAAGATGGTTACAGGGTAGTTTTGTACCACGCACAGCTATGGATCTATGAGCACAGAAGGAGACACCTCATGAACATAAAATGATCCAATAACCACCTGTACAATATTCGATTGGAGCTAGGAAACCCAATGTGTTTAACGGCCAGTTTGGAGGAGCATGCAGGTGGTGGCATGCACAGCTAGGGAACGTAAACTTTTGTCAGATCCCGGAGCAACAACTCTGTAACCCGCTGTGTAAATCGCACTAGTCCAAGAATAGCTAGTGCACATAGTAGAACAAAGATACATATCAAGCACAAATGATCAATAATATTAAATTAAAGAGTGTGGCCTTATGGCCAAGTCTTACAATAAGATCCCTGATAACACAAAAAAAATAACAACGGAAACAAGATGATAAATAGCGAAGCCCGACAGCCTGCCTAGAGGCAGACGACTGTAAGACGCGGCCTACTCATCAAGGTCATCACCGTAGTCGAAGTCGTCCTCCTCTGAGATGAGATAGCAAGGTGAGGACAAACTTGTACTCTGCAAGTCACATGGAGAAATGCATCATAATGATAAATGCATCACCCGGACCATCTTTTCCAAAAACATCTCGTATGGATTCCATCCATCCACAGTTTTCAACCACCCACGAACTCCATCCATCCACAAAGTTTTCATAAACCATTTTGGAAAACAAAGTCTAATCCATGAAAAACTTTTACTCAGCATACCCATGACCGTGGACACAGCTATCTAGGATAGATTACATACTCTGCAGAGTTTGTACAGCTTTACCCACAAGTCATGATCATCCCGGATTGCCACCGGATAAACACACTTCCATAGGTGTGTGGCGAGGAGATCATGACAAGCCCTTTACAATGCCAAGCCTTCAACCTAGCCATGCCAACTCTAAGGTTTCATCCCAGTAAGGAATCCACCAGACCGGGACCCCTCTTGAGCTGAGTGAGACTTCCCATGGCCTAACTCACGCTCACTTTCAACCTACGACATGACTCAGGTTGGGCCCGTAAATTAATCAGCCAGGACTATCCCATACCAGCCTTGTGGTAGTATGATAGGGCTTTGCAACAGTAGCTCACAAACCGGTCCTTAATTTGACTTAGGCTCAACCACATACCCCTTGTGCACGACAATCAACACTGTGTTTCCAAACAACAGTGCATGCTTGCACCCACCACCTAACCATTAGCCTAAGTCTAAATCAGATTTTATATTTTATTTTGAAATAATTTTACAATCTTTCTTGACTCACCGAAGTCAAGAATACATTTCAAAAGCTCATCATTTTATGTGAAAATGCTATCCCAACCTAAGTTATATCTATGCAGGGCTAAGCATTTGCTACAAAATTCTCTAGCCATACTAGTGTACTAACTAGAGTTTTATTCTAGGGTGACAAGGTATCGAGGGAATTCAATGTCAACGGAGGAATTAACAAGTAGGAAATAACTACGTTAAAACTGAACTGAAATACGTTGAATAAAATTAAGCATGCAGTATAATTTAAAACAACATAATTTTATTTTGAAATGTGGGATCAACATGATCAAGAAGTGTGACTTTCCTTGCTCTGCAGTGTGGTGTGAATCATCGTCATAGAATTCTCTCGAATCGTCGTAGTCTACACGTGAAAATAACCCACCAAATTTAAATAAAACTCAAATAAACTTCAAAAATGGATAGTTTGGAATTTTGGATGAATTTAGAAATTTGAACGGGCTCAATCGGAGTTAGGACGAAGGAGAATGGGCTGTCGGAAGTTCAAAATCAGAGAAAAGAAAAAGGTTGATTTTCTGGAATTATTTTCTAAAGGAAAATGGAATTATGACGTCAGCAGGGAGATTTTATTTTTGGCTGAATTATTTTTATACTAGAAAATCATGTTTATGACATCAGCATGACATCAGCCCTGATGTATTCTTCGGACCAGAGACTGACAGGGGGGCCCGGGTCTATGGACTAGGTCCATGGACCAGAGGGAAGGCTGAGGTGGCAACGGTGATTGTGCGGCATCCAGGTGGCAGGTGATTGGGCCAATTTGCTGATATGGCATGTCAGCTGGTGACACCTGGTTGCCACATGGGCTAAAGGGGTGAGGTGGTTGGTGGCTGCTGGTGTGCCACTTGCCGGGCAGGTGAGCGCTAGTGTGGCATGCCACTGGGCTGCCACGCTAGCACGGGCAGTGACATGGTTGCCAGGCCAGTGGCAGCGCTCGAGACTCGATGGTCGCCGGCGCTCCAGCGAGCAGCGGTGGTCTGTGAGCCGTGCAAACTAGAGATGGGAAGAAGGGGATTGCAATGGCGCTTGCGGGTTTTACCGGGAATGGCCAGAGGACAATCGGTGACGAGGGAGGCGGCGACGTCACTCGGGTCTTCCGGTGCGGCGGTGCTCCGGTGAGGCTAGGGCACGGCTGAGGGGCGAGCGAGGTCGGGGGAAACGCGGTGAAGATGATGACAGCGTCGGCGAAGCTCGGGGCGGTCAGAGTAGCGAGGGGAGCTCGCCGGAGTTGGCGGCGGAGCTCGACACGTTGCGGGGGCGCTTGAGCTTACGGGAAGGGAGGAGGATGCGGGGTAAGGGTGGTGTGGAGGGAGGAGAAGCCAGGGAGGGGTTTATATATGATCGGGGTTGGCCAGGCCGGCGGTAATTTGTCACCGGAGTAGTCAGGAAGTGGCGGCGGTTGCAGGCGAACGAGGCCGAGTGGGGGAGTGGGGAGGTGGGTGACGGGCGTGGGAAGTGCAGAGCATGACGGGAGAGCACACTCGCGGGGAGGAGACGTGGCCGGGAGAGGTAGAGCGGAGCAACGGTCAGGCGGCGGCGGTTGCGGCGCGTGGAGGAAGAAGGGGCGGGGAAGACGGAACTGACAGGCGGGCCCAAAAGCATGGAGGAGAGAGGGAATGCCAGACGGGGAAGATGGGCCAGGGCGCGTGCGCGGCCGATCTGGGCCGTCCACGCATCGGCCCAAGGGAGAGGCAGGATGAGGCAGGCGGTGATGTGCGCAGATCTGGGCCGTCCATGCATCACTCGGAGGGAAGGGTTGGTATTTTATTTTCTTTGATTTTTTCAGAAATCCCATGAAAGAAAACAATGCTTTAGAAAATAGCCAAAAAATCCAAATAAATCCCAAAAAATTCCCAAAATTCTAACAAAATGCAAGAAGCCCAAATAAGTTTCAATAAACTCAATTTGACCATAATTGCTCCCAAACTTTGATAGTTTTCCACATAATCACAAATGAAAAGAAGACTTTAAATTCTAGAAAAATAAACTAATTAAATTTTTGAAATTTTGGGATGTCACAAACCTACCCCCCCTTAAGAGAATCTCAACCCCGAGATTCGGACGGGCTAGCAGAAGAGGTGGGGATGGTTAGCTTTCAGGTCGTCCTCTCTTTCCCAAGTAGCTTCATCCTCTGTATGGTTGCTCCATTGCACTCGACAAAAATGGATGGTCTTTCTTATGGTCTGGCATTCTGCTATCTCATGTATTTTGATTGGCTGTTCTCTGTAGGTGAGGTCCTCCTGAAGATCGAGAGTCTCAAGTGATGCTTGCTCGGTGGGCACTCAATGGCACTTCTTCATTTGTGACACATGAAAGACGTCATGCACCCTAGTCATTGTTGAGGGCAACTCCAGCTGGTATGCTACCTCACCTTTACGGTTCAATATCTTGAATGGTCTTACGAACCTTGGTGCAAGCTTCCCCTTGGTTTGGAACCTCTTGACTCCTCTGAGTGGGGACACCCTCAGATGCACAAAGTCACCCACTGCGAAAGTCAGGTCTCGACGACGAATATCAGCATAACTCTTCTATCAGGACTAAGCTATCTTTAATCTCTCCTTGATTGTCCTAACCTTTTCTTCGGTGTCTTGGAGCAGATTAGGTCTAGGGTCTTGAGAATCTTCCGGTTGGTCCCAAAATAGCGAAGTTCTACACTTTCTCCCATACAGGGCTTCAAAGGGGGCCATTTGAAGACTGGATTGATAGCTATTATTATAGGAGAACTCTGCATAAGGTAAGGCATGATCCCAACTGTCTCCCAAGTCTAGGGCACAAGCTCTCAACATGTCCTCTAACACTTGGTTAACTCGCTCAGTTTGACCATCAGTCTGAGGGTGGTAAGCGGTACTAAAATTGAGCTTACTCCCTAACTCCTCATGGAGCTTCTGCTAGAATCGAGAAGTAAACTGGCTCCCTCGATCTGACATAATCTTCTTGGGAACCCCATGAAGACACATAATCCAAGACATGTACAGTTCTGCCAACTTACTTTCGGAATAGGTAGTCTTGACTAGTATGAAGTGTGCCACTTTGGTTAAGCGGTCTATCACTACCCATATGGAGTCATATCCTGATTGAGTCTTGGGTAGTCCAGTGATGAAATCCATACCGATTTGCTCCCACTTCGAATCGAGGGTTGGTAAGGGTTGCAAGAGTTCGACGGGTTTTTGGTGTTCCGCCTTGACCTTCTGATAGGTGTCACAAGCATCAATGTACTCAACAATTTCTCTCTTCATGCTGACCCACCAATACCTTTCCCAAAAGTTCTGATACATCTTGGTACGACCCGGGTGTATGGAGTAAGGGGTTTCATGGGCTTTTCTTAGAATCATACCCTTGATTTCTATGTTATTTGGCACACAAATACGATTTCCAAACTAGACAGATTCATGTTCATCTTCACTGAAAGCAGGGGCCTTACCTCTTCACATGTTCTTCTTTATTTCCTGGATATCCTCATCTACCTTCTGAGCTTCTCTGATTATTTCGGGTAAGTAGGTTGGATTTCTAGAGTCGAGAGGGTAGCCTGGTTCATGGGTTCTAGACTAAGACGGGCAACTCCCTCTTGAAGTTGGGCTTGAACCTTTTCTGTCCAAGTGCAGTTTGCATAAGACCTTCTACTCAATGCATCAGCCACGACATTGGTGTAACACCCCAGGACCCACATTACCCTGGGATGCTACTAAAACTGCCCTACAACGAGCCAATTTACAAGATAAAATAAACTGGCAACAATTACTAAATAAGATAGTATAAGCGGAAGCATAAACAACTAAGGAATAACAGGATAGTGATAGCAATTCACTATTTAAAACATCCTCCAACATTTTAATCTAAAACATAGTTCACAAATTTAACATTATTAAGATAATGTAAACAAAGCTATGCAAGGTCTAGAATCCTTTCAACTTTATTACAGCATAAAAATATGATTCACGTGCATCAGTGTGGTGCCATTCTACCCTTCCCATGCATGCTCAAAGTCCACCTGTAGGGAGGGGGAAACAAGGGTGAGATAAAAATCTCAGCAAGCAAACTGTTTAACAGGCTATTCAAACTACAAACAATTATACATCATCATTTATAATTCCATACAACTATAACCACAATTCATGTCCACAATTATTAAACCACCACAAACTACCATGAATCATACCTCTTCAATTTCAGATTTTATTGGCATATGAATGCAGTCATTTTATCCACAATTAAATGCAAATGAAACATTTAATCTTCCACAAACCACAATAGGTTAATCATCAACATTCTTCCACAATTACAATGTTATTGTCCTCAATCTCAAATCACCATCAATGACGTTAAAGCATTAACAAATAAAATCTTGTTTGACTACTTTAAATTCTCAACCACTACAACTAGCAAAAGCAATAAAACATATGTATGTTTTACTTCAACACTTTATTATTTCTCACATCCACAATTGTTATCAACAATTAATACAAGAGAAAAGAATCTCATGCCACAATCACAAACCTTACCGTACACAAGGGATGAACCCCATTCCACGTCCACAACCATAATCCTCATACCACAAATAGCTCACATGAGCCAATTCCACATTACAACTATGAAGTTGTATAATCCACATTACAACTATGAGTTGAATATTTCACAAAATAACTTCACCACAACATATTGCATATGTATGCAAATGAATCTTTCCACAATGCAATGCATATGAATGCTATGCTCCACATCACTCTTTCCAGGGCAGGATTTTAGGTGCATCGTATTACGGCAATATACGATGCTTCCCGCGGGATAAGAGGTGCATCGTATTACGGCAATATACGATGCTGTACCGGTACGGTCGCGGCTATGTGCGGCGACATCCACATATGCATATGACATGATATGATATGATAATCACAAATCACATTAATCCATCCTCAAAGGAGCATCAACATGCTCACGACATATCCACATCCACCACATGTTATTTTCATGTTCCACATTATAACATTAAGCAAGATTTCCACATGGCTACTAGCAGATTATCAACATATCAATGGATAAGTACTTGCTACCATCTCCACAATTAAATTATCATGCAATCATGGCATAATGTATCAAATTATGATAATAATGTAAACTGCAAGTAGAAGGAATAACAAGTTAAACGGTAGCAACCACCGCTACGTTTACTTGCCTCAAACCGACGAAGCGAAGTAAAATCAAGAGCGCTCAGGGACAAGACCACCTGTCCAAAAGGCAACTCTCAGCACACAGCTACAGCATACAAACATGACATTAATAATTAAAAACATCGCTAGAACCCCGAACCCGCACAAACTCCTCTCCGCTCAACAATTCAGCAAATTACCCTCTGCAGCAGTGCTGCTTAACATTTTCGTAACTTTAAAAATATTGATCCATTTACAGCAAACGATATCTCTATGGATTCATCGCTTAAAAGCCTACATTTTTCATGTAGAATACCTATTTTTATTTTGATCACAGCTAGGTGTAATTTAATGCCCAAAACAGAGGAAGAACTCTGTTCTGGCAGATTGGACAGCAATAAACAAATGCGTCCCAACATCAGTAAAAAGGTCTACAAATTCTGAATTTTATACAGCAGCTATACCTCTAAATTATCTACAACTTTCTCAATTACGGACATGGTCATAAAAATCATTTACGACCCCTAATTCCCAGATTACCGTCGGTCTGTACCAATCTGCTCGCCTGACGAACAGCAGTATTCCCGACCCTGTAACTCCCAGATAACAAGGCATAAAATTCCGAAACAAATACACGAGATGCGTATGGAAGTCCTCTACAACTTTCCTTTTGGGAAGGTCCGCAGGAAAATTCGTTTACTAGGTCAAAACTTTGCGAACAGACACGCTGCGCGAATCAATCTACAGGTAGACATCAGGTAATCTCTAATCGGGCAATTAATCTATTAACTACCTTCAAAATCCGTGCCAAGAACCCTAATTATTCCATAGAACAGAGGGTTTGGGATGAGGAAAAATTACCTAGATGATGGATCACCCCTTTTTTTCCTCCTCCTCTTCTTCTTCTTCCTTCTCCTTCCTTCTTCTCCTTCTCCTTCCTCTCCTTGGCTCCAATGGCAGCAGCACTTGTGGGGGGGGGTGGGGGCACCAACCAGGGAGGGGGGCTGCGCCCAAGAGGGTGGGAAAGGGGGTGGCGGCTGTGGGGGGAAAGGGGGAGAGTGGCTTAGGGTTTTAGGGGAGGGAGAGGGGGAGGTGCGGCCACCCCTTGGGCCTCCGGCCCAAGGTGGTCGGCCCACTCTCCCGATAGCCCATCCGAGTTTATTATTATAATTTTTAATTTATTTTATTCATTTTACACTGTTCTATAATTTTTATTTTTTCCTTCCCGCGATTTACCGAAAAACCGGTGACTCCGCGATTATTTTAAAACTTACGCCGAATCGACGATCAGGGTATTACATTCTCCCCACCTAAAAAGGATTCGTCCTCGAAGCTAACTCCTCAAACCACAAATCAAGAGAATAACAACAAAAGAGCAATGAAGGAAAGAACAACCACAAGAAAGAGCATCCCAAGGATAGATCATCCCAAGGGAACCACTACTACGGGTTCTCACCCGCCTTGAAGAACTCGGGTCCTTCTTCTACATTTGAACTTCAAGCTCCCACGTCACCTCCCGCTCGGATTGATTCGCCAAGAGGGCCTCCACATACATGGTTGTTCTCTTCCTCATGTCCAACTCCGATGAGTCCACGACACGCGCCGGTGAACGCCGAGCACCCGCAACTATTTTGTTGGCTCTGAGCAGCCAACAGATCCTGCCGTTCTCACAAAATTCTCTGCCACAACTATCAAGCCACTATCTAATACCATCCTCCTTCCTAAAACATTTTCCTCTATTTATTATAATCGGGATAATACATTGTACCCCTTTTAAAGAATTCAACCACAGATTCCACTCATAACATTACTCAAAGCACGAACAATAACTTCGCAGAAGGAACCCAACCAAAAGAGGAATAAAGGATTCTCAAGCAACATACTAGCAAACAACCTTCCTTCAAAGGAACACAATCCAAAACAAAGGATTCACAACAAAACCATTCACACTCTCCAAATAGACATTTGGAAAAACCACACTACACGAGCCAAGAGTGAAAATCACTCGACAGACCAAAACAATCATTTTCTTTTCCTAACTGGAAAAGAATACACCACAACATATAACAACTCAATTTGCAGATGACCTCTGCCATAAACACACAGTTTAAACAAGAATCAAGAGAGTATATTACTGCTCGAGTTATTAATAATTCCCCAATCCATTCCCTTTGGAAATTTAACTTCCTCGAACCAAGGATTTTCAAATCATCACCCAACACACCAACTCATTTATCTTAGGTTGGCAACTTCGACAATGCGCTCAAACTGAGTACATCATCCACACCCTTGCAGAGAGACTCTACTGTCTCCACAAAAATACATTCTAGCCAAGCCAACGACCAATGGAATTACTTTGACAGATAATTCCTAAAACACCTCAATCCTTTTAAGGATAACAACTCGAAATTCATATCACACCCACATTCTCACCAAAATCAATCACATGACCACACCAACTAGATGCCATACACCTCTTAAAGGACTTTGCAACCCAAATTGATTACCCCTTTCTTAGAAGAGGCAAAAAGAAGTAAATTTCAGCACAGAGGATGATGCTACCATCCGCAATAAATGCAAAACCAAAAGAAATAGCAACAATCTTGGATAGCAAAAGATAAGATCACAGTTGAAGGCACATGCCCCTCAAGAAGAAAATACCAAATCTCAACCAATAAGAATACAGTATTGCCATTTGAGCTCAAGAAACTCTTAGGCGGCGGAACAAATATTGCCATTTGAGTTCAAGAAGCTCTTAAGCGGCGAAATTAAGAAGTCAAACACACCTAAAAAAATTGCATGACATGACTTCAACCTCCAATACTTTTACCGCACTCTTTCTTTTAACAAAGAGAACAACTTTCTTTGATTACGGTATCACCTTGACAATTCCAACAAAAGTGATTTAAAGACCACAACACATTAATCCCTTAAGAACTAATAAAAGCTCTCAACACGTCACTTTGCTCAAACAATTTCAGCTGCCACATAAGTCATGAGATCAAAAAGATTGCATACGCAAATCTCAAAACTTTTGATTTAAGTAGTATCATGGAAGTTATCAAATTCTTTTATTTAAGGAACATTCAACATTATCATCACAACCACAACTAACCATCATGCTAACATCAGAATAATACATTCTTAACAAGCATCATCATATCCACAAATCCCTTCATAAACTTTTCCAAAAGAAACATAAGAAATCACTTCATCATATTTCTATTATCTGAGTAAGATTGCGACTACTTAATCTAGGAAATCCTAGTGCATAAGCCACCATATTAAATCAAAGCTTTTAAACAAGATGATACTAGAACATGACAATCTCACAAACATGCTAGTATGAATCTCTTATTAGATTCCATATATTCAATTCTTATTGATGCCCAACTCTAATTTAGCACAAATTGATTGTACTCTAGTCATTACTAGCAATAATTGTTATTATTTTATCATAACAACATTCATGATCCTAACTCCGTTTTACAATCATAAAACAATCATGAGCATAGATTCAGTATCCCACCTTATGTTCAGAAATTAGAACGAAATAACTTTAAACTTCAATAATACCAGCTTTGTAAGACAAGATTCTACAAGTCAATACATCCACCTTCCTCTATTTCTTTATACATATTTCAACAATTTAGCATGGTGAAAGATAGACGAATCTAGCAATTGTACATGCTCATAAAGTATCTAAATAAAGGACAGATTAAAGGTTAATATTACCAAGGCAATATTCCAACACCTCCTTACTTAATCATTCCAAACGGTCAGATTAATTACTATAAACAAAAATAATTCAATTTATCCAACATGATAGAAATTTAAACAATCATAATAATCATTCTAATTCTTTTGCACACTCCTCAATAACTCCATGAGTTCCAATCATGTATAGACAAGTTCTTAATCACGGTTCTTCAAGAAACTATTACAAGGCGATATCAAATTAATCAACTATATTTCCGAGGATGCTAGTTAAATTAATTATGCACCATACTAACATCTCAACTTGATAATTCATACCTTATGAATTAGTTTATATGGTTACCACCTTCCACTTAAGCATAGCAAAACACCACAAAGGGTTTTAACACTCTCTTTCAGAAAGGAGTGGAAATAAACTTCAACACTCAAAATAATCTAAACGGATTACATAGATCCAAGGCTTTAACATATTAATGAGTTTGCAACACAAAACTTTCATTGGTAAAAGTACCAAGCGAACCAATGAGTCATGATTCACAACAAGACAAAATTCCCACAAAGGGACTAACCTTGCAAATCAACAATATTCACAAGCAGCAATAGTGTCTTACTAGTCCGAAAAGAAACAATAATTGCTTCAACGAACAGATAGAGACCAATTGCAAACCCTCAACTACAATGAACCACAAACTCAAGAGAAATTCATTAACTGCAACAGACAAAGAATTAGCCAAAATCAACTCAAGGAAGATATCAACATTTCTAAATAAACTCACTCACAACATCCGCAACTAAGTTACCCGAGGTAACTACATCGCTAATCCCCATGCTACAAACAGTGGTATAACCTGGCAATGCCAAGGCAGCAAATACAACCTCTACATCTTATTATTGACAATTCTCACTCATAACAGTCATAGGAGCAAATCATAATCATACAAGATTATCTCATAATGTAAATCATCAATACAACATGTCAAAAGCATAAATGCAATGCTTGACCCATCCCATCCTAATGTGCACCAGTGTGTCAATTTAATAGTTTCATTACCACGGACCTAACGCCCGCTCTGATACCAACTGTAACACCCCAGGACCCACATTACCCTGGGATGCTACTAAAACTGCCCTACAACGAGCCAATTTACAAGATAAAATAAACTGGCAACAATTACTAAACAAGATAGTATAAGCGGAAGCATAAACAACTAAGGAATAACAGGATAGTGATAGCAATTCACTATTTAAAACATCCTCCAACATTTTAATCTAAAACATAGTTCACAAATTTAACATTATTAAGATAATGTAAACAAAGCTATGCAAGGTCTAGAATCCTTTCAACTTTATTACAGCATAAAAATATGATTCACGTGCATCAGTGTGGTGCCGTTCTACCCTTCCCATGCATGCTCAAAGTCCACCTGTAGGGAGGGGGAAACAAGGGTGAGATAAAAATCTCAGCAAGCAAACTGTTTAACAGGCTATTCAAACTACAAACAATTATACATCATCATTTATAATTCCATACAACTATAACCACAATTCATGTCCACAATTATTAAACCACCACAAACTACCATGAATCATACCTCTTCAATTTCAGATTTTATTGGCATATGAATGCAGTCATTTTATCCACAATTAAATGCAAATGAAACATTTAATCTTCCACAAACCACAATAGGTTAATCATCAACATTCTTCCACAATTACAATGTTATTGTCCTCAATCTCAAATCACCATCAATGACGTTAAAGCATTAACAAATAAAATCTTGTTTGACTACTTTAAATTCTCAACCACTACAACTAGCAAAAGCAATAAAACATATGTATGTTTTACTTCAACACTTTATTATTTCTCACATCCACAATTGTTATCAACAATTAATACAAGAGAAAAGAATCTCATGCCACAATCACAAACCTTACCGTACACAAGGGATGAACCACATTCCACGTCCACAACCATAATCCTCATACCACAAATAGCTCACATGAGCCAATTCCACATTACAACTATGAAGTTGTATAATCCACATTACAACTATGAGTTGAATATTTCACAAAATAACTTCACCACAACATATTGCATATGTATGCAAATGAATCTTTCCACAATGCAATGCATATGAATGCTATGCTCCACATCACTCTTTCCAGGGCAGGATTTTAGGTGCATCGTATTACGGCAATATACGATGCTTCCCGCGGGATAAGAGGTGCATCGTATTACGGCAATATACGATGCTGTACCGGTACGGTCGCGGCTATGTGCGGCGACATCCACATATGCATATGACATGATATGATATGATAATCACAAATCACATTAATCCATCCTCAAAGGAGCATCAACATGCTCACGACATATCCACATCCACCACATGTTATTTTCATGTTCCACATTATAACATTAAGCAAGATTTCCACATGGCTACTAGCAGATTATCAACATATCAATGGATAAGTACTTGCTACCATCTCCACAATTAAATTATCATGCAATCATGGCATAATGTATCAAATTATGATAATAATGTAAACTGCAAGTAGAAGGAATAACAAGTTAAACGGTAGCAACCACCGCTACGTTTACTTGCCTCAAACCGACGAAGCGAAGTAAAATCAAGAGCGCTCAGGGACAAGACCACCTGTCCAAAAGGCAACTCTCAGCACACAGCTACAGCATACAAACATGACATTAATAATTAAAAACATCGCTAGAACCCCGAACCCGCACAAACTCCTCTCCGCTCAACAATTCAGCAAATTACCCTCTGCAGCAGTGCTGCTTAACATTTTCGTAACTTTAAAAATATTGATCCATTTACAGCAAACGATATCTCTATGGATTCATCGCTTAAAAGCCTACATTTTTCATGTAGAATACCTATTTTTATTTTGATCACAGCTAGGTGTAATTTAATGCCCAAAACAGAGGAAGAACTCTGTTCTGGCAGATTGGACAGCAATAAACAAATGCGTCCCAACATCAGTAAAAAGGTCTACAAATTCTGAATTTTATACAGCAGCTATACCTCTAAATTATCTACAACTTTCTCAATTACGGACATGGTCATAAAAATCATTTACGACCCCTAATTCCCAGATTACCGTCGGTCTGTACCAATCTGCTCGCCTGACGAACAGCAGTATTCCCGACCCTGTAACTCCCAGATAACAAGGCATAAAATTCCGAAACAAATACACGAGATGCGTATGGAAGTCCTCTACAACTTTCCTTTTGGGAAGGTCCGCAGGAAAATTCGTTTACTAGGTCAAAACTTTGCGAACAGACACGCTGCGCGAATCAATCTACAGGTAGACATCAGGTAATCTCTAATCGGGCAATTAATCTATTAACTACCTTCAAAATCCGTGCCAAGAACCCTAATTATTCCATAGAACAGAGGGTTTGGGATGAGGAAAAATTACCTAGATGATGGATCACCCCTTTTTTTCCTCCTCCTCTTCTTCTTCTTCCTTCTCCTTCCTTCTTCTCCTTCTCCTTCCTCTCCTTGGCTCCAATGGCAGCAGCACTTGTGGGGGGGTGGGGGCACCAACCAGGGAGGGGGGCTGCGCCCAAGAGGGTGGGAAAGGGGGTGGCGGCTGTGGGGGGAAAGGGGGAGAGTGGCTTAGGGTTTTAGGGGAGGGAGAGGGGGAGGTGCGGCCACCCCTTGGGCCTCCGGCCCAAGGTGGTCGGCCCACTCTCCCGATAGCCCATCCGAGTTTATTATTATAATTTTTAATTTATTTTATTCATTTTACACTGTTCTATAATTTTTATTTTTTCCTTCCCGCGATTTACCGAAAAACCGGTGACTCCGCGATTATTTTAAAACTTACGCCGAATCGACGATCAGGGTATTACAATTGGCCTTACCCGGATGGTAATGAATTCCAAGGTTATAATCCTTGATTAACTCCAACCATCTCCACTGCGTTAGGTTGAGCTCTGCCTGGTGAAAATATACTTTAAACTCTTATGGTCCGTGTATACCTCACAACGATTACCAAGGAGATAGTGCCACCAGATCTTCAATGCATGAACCATTGCGCCAACTTCAGGTCGTATGTGGATTAATTACACTCATGAGGCCTTAGTTGGCGCGATGCGTAAGCTACCTGTTGGAAATATGCCCTAGAGGCAATCATAGAGATGATGATATTTCGTTGTATCCATGATTTAATAAATGTTCCTTGAATATTGCCTTTGTGTTGATTAACAAGTATGTGACTTGTTTGTGAAACTCTTTACTTATATGGTTATTCTAAAGTTGTCCCTAGTCGGAGTTCATGTGAGGACACACGTGAATGATGGATTAGCACATGTATCGGTTGATGACCATGTTTCACAGGTCATAGACATGGAGATGTCAAACCAATAATGTGGACACATGTTTAGAACATGGGGTTGGACCGACCCAACATGAGACATAGCTATTATACTTATGATTCTCTCTACACAATGTGTACGCCTTGTCCTTAGACCTGAGATTGTCACATGTACTTGAGATGTGAATCGACCTACTTAGGGGCTATCAAACGCTACTCCGTAACTGGGTAGTTATAAAGATAGCTTTCGGGTTTGTCATGAAGCATGCTGCGAGGCATGGTCAGTCGAGATGGGATTCGCCCCTCTCTACCTGAGAGAGATATCTCTGGGCCCCTCGAGTGATCGGATCCAGAAATGCATGGCCATGCTACTTAAGGTTAAGAGTTAACCTAGTAAGGGATTTCGAATCACAGGATCGAGAAAGAGTGGTCAGCTTGGAGCTCGACCGAATATCGTGAGACAAAAGGATTGGCATGTACATAACGTTGTGATGGTTCGTCCGATATGATCTTTATGTGCGTTTAGGAGTTGGCACGTCTTGCTAGAGGCCGCTACCAACTATTGACCGAGTAGGTATACTCGCGTCATGTCTAAACATACGTGAACCTATAGGGTCACACACTTAAGGGCTGAAGCCTAATTCGGATTGGATCCGGGTTAGACTGGGTATTGAGTCCTAATGGGCCTCCATTCGTAGAAGCCCATTGTAAGGACGTCTATAAAAGGAGGGCAAGGGCGCACAGGGTTGGGAAGAGAATTACGTGACCTCCTCAAACCCTGGCCGCCACCCCTCCCACGCCCTGGTCGCTCACGCGGATCTAGTAATCCGGCGTGCGTCGCTTCCTCCCGTACGTGTGGATACTTTTGGCGGCGCTGCATCTGTAGCGTTTGGACGAACCGCAAGAGAGGAGTTGTACGTTGGACGCCGCGACGAGGACGAGGAAGTAGTACGACTACTCTGCCCCGACGTGCTGCATCGACGTAGTACGACTACTCTACCCCGACGTGCTGCATCAATTCCGCACCTGCGCGTCTAGTGGTAATTCCGTGATCTATAACTGCAGTGATCTTGGTTTACGGGTAAAATTTTTATTAATTTGCGCTAGCGTAGCCTACCCGTAGCCCTACAGTACCACCTTTCCTTCTTGCATCAACACACAACCAAGTCCTTGCCGGGAGGCGTCATAGAACACCTCAAAATCCTTACAGATGTCTGGTAGGACCAGCACTAGAGCCGTCACCAATTTATTCTTGAGGGTCTGGAAACTCTGCTCACAAGCCTTCATCCATTCAAACTTCCTTTCCTTCTTTAGGAGCTGAGTCATGGGTTTGGCTAACTTCGAGAATCCCGCTATGAAGCGACGTAATATCCAGCAAGCCCAAGAAAACTCCTGACTTCCGTTACTTATGTAGGTTGCTTTCAGTCCATTACTTTGGAAGGATCCACTGCAATTCCATCGGCCGTTACAATGTGACCAAGGAATGCTACCTCTTTTAGCCAAAACTCACACTTGCTGAATTTGGCATAAAGTTGGTGCCCTCTAAGTTCTTCCAAGATTATCCTAAGATGCCCTTCATGATCCTTCTCATTCTTGGAGTAAATAAGAATATCATCAATGAAGATCACCACAAACATATCCAAATATTTCTTGAATACTTTATTCATCATGGTCATGATGTAGGTTGGGGCATTTGTCAGTCCAAAAGACATGACTGTTCCCTAATCTTGAGCTGATGGTGCCTGGATCTCAAATCGATCTTGGAGAAAACACTTGCTCCTTTCAACTGATCAAAGAGATCATCAATCCTAGGTAGTGGGTACTTATTCTTGATGGTGGCGTCATTAAGTGCCCTATAATCCACACACATCCTCATGCTTCCATCCTTCTTCTTGATGAAGAGAATGGGTGCGCTCCAAGGTGATGAGCTCGGCCGGACATAGCCTTTGTTTTCCAATTCTTGCATTTGCTTCTTTAGCTCAGCTAACTCGTTAGCAGGCATTCGGTACGGCTGCTTGGAGATAGGGGTTGTACCAGGGACTAGGTCAATTGTGAACTCAATATCCCTATCCAGGGGCATCCCAGGTAAATCCTCCGAAAACACGTCTGGATATTCCCGTACTACTGGTACTTCTTCCAAGACTTGGAGGTGGGTAAGGGTACACTTGTTCATTTCAGGTATTTTGGGAGCGAAGGTCACTTCTATTCTGAGGTCATTTGTGAGGGTAATGGATCGGGTAGCACAATCTATTTGGCCTTAATTCTTGGATAGCCAATCCATACCGAGGATGATATCTAACCCGTGAGAGTCTAGGACGATCAACTTGGCTAAGAAAGGTACTCCTTCCATGAGTAGCTCCACCTTTGGACACAGAGTCCTAGCTCTCATTTCTGCTCCAGGGGATTGGACTAACATGGGATTGCTAAGAGGAATGGATCCCAAACTATTTCGAATCACAAAAGCTTTGGAAATGAATGAATGGGAAGCTCCAGGATCAAACAAAACTGATGCCGGTGTTGGTTTACCATGAACTTACCCAGCACAACGTCTGGTGAGGCTTGAGCTTCCTCAGCTATGACATGGTTCACATGCCCCTTGATGAAATTCTGAGGCTTCTTAAAGGCTCTCCCTGAGTTCTACCCTCCTGAGGATCCCACATTGGTAGTGGCTTGTAGCTTCTTAGGGCAAGACTTGGCAAAGTGGCCCGCCTCTTTGCAATAGAAACAAGTCACTCTGTCGATCGGGGCTGGGTTCTTTTGAGCTAGCCCACTAGAAGGGAGCACATGAACTGTCTGAGATGCTGGCCCACTAGAAGGCTGGCCTGGAGCTACCAAGAGATGTCAGGCTGCTATGGGGTTTAGGGAAACCACCAGAATTGGCCTTCTGGGTGGCCATCCTCCACTTGCGATTCTCCATCTCCACATGTTTGCCTTCCTGGCGAATAGCCTTGCTGACCAGTTGATGGAAGTTGGCATAGTCATTGGAGAGGAGTTGTATGGAAATGTTGTCACTGAGACCCTCCAAGAACCTCTCCTGTTTAGCTTCATCCATGGCAACATCTTCTTGCGCATAACATGCCAATTGATTGAACTTCTGGAAGTACTCGCTCATAGTACGTCCTCCCTGGCGCAAAGCTTGAAACTCCTTCTTCTTTAGGGTGATGATCCTCACTGGGTTGTGGGCCTTGCGGAAGTGTTGCATGAACTCAGTCCATGAGATGGCCTGAGCATTGGGGCGAGAAGCGGTCAAAACATCCCACCACTCCGAAGCGGGTCCATGTAGCTGGTGGGAAGCGAAGAGGACTCGCTCTTGATCACTGCATTGCAGCATATCCATCTTCTTGCCGATGGCTCAGAACCAGTCGTCAGCGTCCATAGGCTCAGAGCTGCTTGAAAAGGTTGGTGGGCGCATCCTCATGAACTTTGACAGTCGGGACTAAGGTGCTTGAGCTGGCTGTGGGTGGTGAGCAGGCGTTGAAGGGTTGGTGATGGTTTGAACTAGCAACTGAATCAAATGGTTCTAGTTGGCCATCATTTGTGCCCAATCTGGTCCATTAGCAGGCGGTGGTGGCGGCTCAGGTGCAGCCTGGTTTCCAGTGTGGTTGCTGTTGTCGTTGCCATTGCTCCTTGTGTTAACCATCTGCTGGGTGTTCCAAGGTTAGAAGGGAGGAGACAAAGGTTACTAGTGGGGAGTTCTACTTGATCCAACCCACACTCAAACACAAGCCAAACAACCAAATAAAGCAATCTTTCCACAAGCAAGAAAATACTTTATATACTTTATTTTATTTTGATAATTTTGTGGCTCACAATTGCATTATAACTTAGCCTAAGGCCTAAATCTAGAAAATATCCTATTGGGCTAGTTTGAATTGAGCTAAATACTTCTTCTTATCCCAGTGTGACAACTCTTCGGTGGGGCCTCAAAGTTGTCTCCGGTGATTGAGGAAGAGCAATCATCTAGCCATCGCATCATAGCTAGTTCTTCTTCCGCCCTCCGGAGCTTATAGGTGGTGAAGCTCAACTCATCTAGGGCCATCTCGTAAGCAACATCCAAGGCCTGGGTGAGTTCCACCTGCTGCTTAAGCCGGGAGTTGTCCTCCGACTCTATGGATGCAAAAATGTTGCTTGAACTCACCGGGTATGTACTGGGGAATACCGAAATGCGGTGCCTCTGAGCTCTGCTGCATATATCTCCCTTAGCCATCGAATGGCCTCTCGAGCGGCATCCTAGATACCGGTAAGGAAGGTGTCTCGCCTCTGTGGAACATCGAAGATGTGAAAGGCAGCTTCATCCCCCACATTTGCATAGATCAGGACCTCCACTAGCCAATACTCTTGTTCCCCAATGGTCTGTAGGTACCCTTGGTAAACAGGGCATGTCTTGAAGCCTATCTCTTGCAGGTGACTCCAAAGGTAGGAGGCTAAATGACCAACTTGGGTGCCATGGGTAACTTGGGTAGGGGTCTCGGTCATCTACAATTTTGAACAAGAGAAGAGGTTAGAAAGAGAGTGGAAAAGTAGTTAAGTATGAGAGAGAATAGACAAGTTTACAAGACTTTTTGAAATTATAAAAACAAGTCCTTAAGGGGTACCAATTCTATTCTACCTACGGTCACGTCTTAGAGTCATCGTGGCTCTGATACCACCTTTGTTGGATCCCGGAGCAACAACTCTGTAACCCTCTGTGTAAATCGGACTAGTCCAAGAATAGCTAGTGCACACAGTAGAACAAAGATACATATCAAGCACAAATGACCAGCATTATTAAATTAAAGAGTGTGGCCTTATGGCCAAGTCTTACATTAAGATCCCTGATAACACAAATAAAGGAAATAACAGCGGAAACAAGATGATAAATAGCGAAGCCCAATAGACTGCCCACAAGCAGATGACTGTAAGACGTGGCCTACTCGTCCAGGTCATCACCGTAGTCGAAGTCATCCTCCTCTGAGATGAGATAGCAAGGTGAGTACAAACTTGTACTCCACAAGTCACACGGAGAAATGCATCATAATGATAAAGGCAACAAAGGAAGGCATATAAGGTTATTTATGCATAAAACAACATTTAAGGAAATACAGTAAATAGATTGAAATTGCTGAATTCAAAATAGTAAGTAACAACAGTACTTGCAAAAGAAATTATTACCATTAGTGTAAGCTCTGACCAAACACCAACCTATCTACGGGCATCCTACCCAGACCATCTTTTCCAAAAACATTTCGTATGGATTCCATCCATCCACACGTTTTCAACCACCCATGAATTCCATCCATCCATAAGGTTTTCATAAACCATTTTGAAAAACAAAGTCTAATCCATAAAAAACTTTTACTCAGCATACCCATGACCATGAGCACGGCTATCCAAGATAGGTTATACACTCTGCAGAGGTTGTATAACTTTACCCACAAGACATGATCATCCCGGATTGCCACCGGATAAGCAAACTTCCTTAGGTGTGCGGCGAGGAGATCATGACAAGCCCTTTACAATGCCAAGCCTTCAACCAGGCCAAGCCAAATCTAAGGTTTGACCCTAGTAAGGAATCCACCAAACCGGGACCCCCTCTTGAGCCGAGTGATACTTCTCATGGCCTACGCCATGCTCACTTTCAACCTACGATATGACTCAGGTTGGGACCCACAAATTAATTAGCTAGAACTGTTCCATACCAGCCTTGTGGTAGTATGATAGGGCTTTGCAACAGTAGCTCATAGACCGGTCCTTAATTTGACTTAGGCTCAACCACATACCCCCTGTGCACGACAATCAACACTGTGTCTCCGAACAACAGCGCATGCCTACACCCACCACCTAACCATTCGCCTAATTCTAAACCAGATTTTATATTTTATTTTGAAATACTTTTACAATCCTTCTTGACTCATCGAAGTCAAGGATACATTTGAAAAGCTCATCATTTTATGTGAAAATGGTATCCCAAGCCTAAGTTATATCTATGAAGGGCTAAGCATTTGCTACCAAAATTCTCTAGCCATACTAGTGTACTAACTAGAGTTTTATTCTAGGGTGACAAGGTATCGAGGGAATTCAATGTCAACAGAGGAATTAACAAGTAGGCAATAACTAAGTTAAAACTAAACTGAAATACGTTGATTAAAATTAAGCATACAATATAATTTAAAATAACAAAATTTTATTTTGAAATATGGGATCAATATGATCAAGGAGTGTGACTTGCCTTGCTCCGTGGTTTGGGGTGAATCGTTGTCATAGAATTCTCATGGATCGTCAAAGCCTACACGTGAAAATAACCCACTAAATTCAAATAAAATTCAAATAAACTCCATAGCTTCAAAAGTATGGTAGAAATGGATAGCTTGGAATTTTTGATGAATTTAGAAATTTGAACGGGCTCAATCAGAGTTAGGACAAAGGAGAACGGGCTCTCGGAAGTTTAAAATCGGAGAAAAGAAAAGGGCTAATTTTTTTATAGGAAGATGGAATTATGACATCAGCAGGGGATTTTATTTTTGGCTAAATTATTTTTATACTGAAAAATCAGGTTTATGACATCAACCCTGATGGATTCTTCGGACTAGAGACTGACAGGTGGGCCCTGGTCTATGGACTAGGTCCATGGACCAGAGGGGAGGCTAAGGTGTCAAGGGTGATTGTGTAGCATCCAGGTGGTAGGTGATTGGGCCAATTTGCTGATGTGGCATGCCAACTGGTGACACCTGGCTACCACGTGGGCTAAAGGGGTGAGGTGGCTGCTGGCTGCTGGTGTGGCACTGACTGGGCAGGCGAGCGTTGGCGTGGCATGCCACTGGGCTGCCAAGCAGCTGCCACGCCAGCACGGGCGGTGACATGGCTGCCCAGCCGGTGGCGGCGCTCGGGACCCGATGGTCACCGACGCTCTGGCGAGCAGCAACAGGCAGTGAGTCATGCAAATAAGAGAGGGGAAGAAGGGGATTGCAATGGCGCTTGTGGGTTTTACCAGGAATGACCGGAGGACGATCAGCGATGAGGGAGGTGGCATCATCGCTCGGATCTTCCGGTGCGGCGGCGCTCCGGTGGGGCTAGGGCACGGCTGAGGGGCGAGTGAGGTCGGGGGCAACACGGTGAAGACGATGACGGCGTCGGTGAAACTCGGGGGCGGTCGGAGCAGCGAGGGGAGCTCACTGGAGTTGGCAGCGGAGCTCGGCAAAGTGCGGGGGCACTCGAGCTTATGGGAAGGGAGGAGGACGCGGGGTAAGGGTGGTGCAGAGTGTAACATCCCAAAATTTTGCTTTCTGCAAAATTTAAATTCAAATTAATTATTGTAAAGTATTTGAGTTTTATTTGGATTTAATTGGCTTTTATTTGAAGTTCTGAGCTTTTCTGGAGATTAAAACCTATTTTTAAAATTTAAAAAGTATTTCAAGTATGAAAATTAAAATACCAACTTGAGTTGGAAATAATTTTATTAAGTCCAAAATATCGCCAGGAGCTTCTGTGAATTTTTTAGGAATTTGTGGAGGTATTTTCATATTTTTCTGAGGCCTAAATAATTTCCTAGCCTTTTCTGAAAACAAAAATCAAATTCTAAAAACAATAATCCATCCCCTCCCTCTGGCCGACGCGTGGACGGCCTAGATCCGCCCACGTCGCCGCCTGGCCCAATCCAGGCCGCACTCCCCTCTCTTTCCGCCAAGCGGGCCCGGCCCGTCAGCCACCCCGCCTTCCCCTCCCCTCGGGCCGGCACGTGGCTAGCCCGATGCGCGCCACGCCACCCGTGCGGGCCATCCAGCCGCCCTCTCTCCCCTCTCACTGCCCCGCGGGCCCCGTCCGTCAGCCGCCTGCGCCCCGCTCCCGCTGCCACCCGGGCCCCGCCTGTCAGGCCCGTCGTCTACCCCGCGCCACCTTCCTTCTTTCTCCCCCTCTTTCCTTCTTTGCGCCGGCCGACCAAATCCGAGCCGATTCCGGCCATGCCTTCCCAGCCTCCCGGCGGTTTTGGAAACCCCGAGTGCCCGCGCGATCGAATCCCCCTAACGCCGCCCCCTCTTTCCTTTCCACGCCTCCCCTTTCCTTTCCTCTCCTTCCCTTCCTATTTTCGGCCGCCATCTCCGACGAGGGATTGCTGCGCCCGTGCTTCCCCCTCCACCCCTATAAATAGCCCATCGGCTCCGCCTCTCTCCGACAACCTCCCTCCACCTCTCTCTGCCCCTCCCGAGCTCCGCAGTGCCTCGCCACCGTGCTTCCCCTCTCTCCGAGCTCCACCGCGCTCCGGTGAGCAATCGCCGCCGCCCCGGTCCTCCCCAGAGCCCGCCGTCGCCACCTTGAGCCTCCCCGTGCCCGTGCGAAGCTCCCCGACACCTCGGCCGCCGCACCGGAGTACCCGTGCTGCACCACCGCTCCTCCTGTCGCCAGCCGCCTCTGCTCGTCTCCGAACCTCACCGACCCCACCGACAGCACCCCCTCGGCACCAGGAGCGCGTTTTGGACTTCACCCGAACCCCTCCGGCCACCCTCGCCGCCGGCGCCATCGCCTCCGACCACCTCTGCCCGGCCCCTCCAGCAGGTACCCCTCAAAGGGTTTACCTACCCTTTATGGGTAGGCAGCGCCTCCCCGATCGACTGGCTAGCAGCGCTAACTCTCTTCTCCCCCCTTGGCTACCTGGGCGCGCGTTCGAGCCCCCGGCTCCGCACGCTGAGGTTGAGCCATTTCTTTTAATTCCGCTCTGACAGTCGGGCCCCACCCGTCAGCGGCCGCCCGTCTGCGCTGGCCACTGGCATCTGTGCCCCACCCGTCTGCGCTCCCCACTGACATCTGGGCCCAAGGCCCAGAGGGTTCCCACATGTCAGAGGCAGGGCCAGTGGGCTCACTGTCAAGTCGGTCCCACCTGTCATAGACTCAGAATAAAGCAATAAAATAAAAGATTAAAAAGTAAATCCTGCCAGTGGGCCCCACCTGTTAGAAATTTCATAATTTCTGGATTTATTCAAACTGAGAATTTCAAATGAGCATAACTTTCTCACTTTAAATCCAAATTCAGCCATTAAAATTTCTAAATTCGTCTAAAATCATAATCTATCCAAATATGGCCTCTATTTGAATTTTTGAATTTTATTTGTATTTATTTGTTTTGTTGCTCTGTCTTTTCGCGCGTAGAGTCCAACGTTGTCGAAGATCTCTCCACTCGACAGCAGGAAGACCCAGAGAGCGTGCAAGAAGGCAAGTCTCCTTTGATCATCTTGAACCTATGATTTTTAAATGTTTTAATTATTTTAAATTATGTGCATTGCTATTTACATAAAACATTAGTTTAAATCTTGAGGTAATAGTTAATCCAACTTTGATTATGCCCTCAATTGAAGTTGAATGCCATGTACCTTTGTAACCCTAGAATTTCCTTTGTCTCAATAATGAGAGTATTATAATCATTTGTGAATAATAGAATAGTAGTATAATGCTTAGTCATGCTATTTAATACATTTGAAATCTTGAAAAGGGGAAATTATGATTTATTGTAGTAACCTTGTGTTTATAACTTTAGTGGTGATTGGAGTTGTCACTATTCTTTTAAAATAAAATAAAATGTGGAAGTTGGTTTAGATTAGGGTGGATGGTTGGTTGGGTTGGTGCGGCAAGCGCGAGATCTTGTAAAGTGTATGTTCCACCCTAGTCAATTAAGGACCGATGCTTGTGATTGTCCAGACTGAGCACTACCGTACAACCCTAAGTCTATATGGGTACGACCTAGCTGATTAACTCATGATAGTCTAGTTTAGGTGCCACCAGTGGAAAGTGGGTGCCAGGGAGTTACTGGTTATTCACAGTGAGGGACAGGGATTTACTGTACTCATATGGCGCAAGAGGGGGCTTCAGATTGGGCAAATTTAACCCTTCTGCGGTGAAACCTCAGCGGGTGGTGTCTAGCTAGTCTAGAGTGAGGTAAAGGCTTTGTGATAATTTATCTGTGTCTCATGCCAACGAAAGCGTTGTGACTGTTAAGATAATTTGTCTCTTAGAGGTAAAGTTGTACAACCTCTGCAGAGTGTCAAACTATTCGAATAGCCGTGCCCACGGTCAAGGGCGGGCAAGGAATGCATTCACATGGTAGATTTTTGGTTTTGGTTTTAAAATCAAAGTTTTTGTATTCCGAGAGTGGAGGGAACTCTCGGAAGTGTATCCTGGCAGTTGGAGCCAGAGAGGGTGGATGTAACCCGCAGTTTCAAACTTTATTGGTTATCTAGTGTTGGTGGATAGAACCTTCACTATAAAAAGTTCATTAAGTTCAGTTAAACAATTTACTTTGTTAAATTAATACCTTCGAAAATATTTAATAGTAATTGAGATAAAATATTGCTTTGTGCAAAAGAACCATATAACCTTCCTTCGTTAAGACTTGCATCTATTGCATTTTTCCCAAGACTTGCGGAGCATTTTTTGTACTCACATGCTGCACTTAAAATCAACTCAGAGGAATATGAAGCTCAAGAGGGAGACTACGACTGCTTCGTGTGTGGATTCGACGAAGGTTTCCTGCAGTACTAGGTCGCGTTTCCCCAGTGAATTGCCTATGGCGTATTGATGGGTCTCCGCTGAATTTATTCCTACTTCCGCTGTGTTTCATGTGTGCGAGGTCTTGAAACCTCATATGTAATAATGAGACCTTTCGGTCAGTACTCTTTAATATTGTAATAAGACGTGGTTGGTTATGAATCATTTCTGTTTAACTGTGTGCACTAGCTTTGATCTGGGACTAGTGCTATAATACACAGAGGGTCCGGGTTTGGAAATCCGGGGTCCCGACACAGAGGGAGGAGAAGCCGGGGAGGGGTTTATATATGGTTGGGGAGGGCCTGGCCGGCGATAATTTGTTGCCAGAGTAGTCGGGAAGTGACTGCGAACGAGGCCAAGTGGGGCAGTGGGGATGTGGGCAACGGGCGTGGGAAGTGGAGAGCACGACGGGAGTAGTGGGACGGCGCACTCTCGGGGAGGAGACAAGGCCAGGAGAGGCGGAGTGGTGCAACGGTCGGGCGGTGGTGGTTGCGGCGCGAGGAGGAAGAAGGTGCGGGGAGGATGCATCTGACAGGAGGGCCGTAGCGACAAAAAGAGAAGGGAGAGGGTGGGAGCGGGGCGGCTGCATGAGGATCGGATGGCCCAGAAGCGTGGAGGAGAGAGGGAAGGCTGGATGGGGAAGATGGGCTCGAGCGCGTGCGCGGCCGATCTGGGCCGTCCACGCGTTGGCCCAAGGGAGAGGCCTGATGAGGTGGGCGACGACGTGGGCGGATCTGGGCCGTCCACGCATCGCTCAGAGGGAAGGGTTGGGATTTTATTTTTCTTTGATTTTTCAAAAATCTTGAGAAAGAAAACAATGCTTTAGAAAATAGCAGAAAAATCTAAATAAATCATAGAAAATTCCCAAAATTCTAACAAAACACAAGAATCCCAAATAAAATTGAATAAACTCAATTTTACCATAATTGCTCCCAAACTTTAATAGTTTTCCACATAAACACAAATGAAAAGGAGACTTTAAATACCAGAAAAATAAAACTAATTAAAATTTTGAAATTTTGGGATGTAACAACTTTCATGCCCAAAAGCAAATGGCAGAGAAGCAAACCAGAAGTCGGTTCCCATCATAGGCACACCATCGAACAGAGAACCCAGTGGAACTTATTCACGTGGATTTATGTGGGACCATAACTCCACATACACATATTGGTAACAAGTACTTCATCCTGTTCGCTGATGATTTTAGAAGATATATGTTGGTGCACAAGTTGAAATCCAAGAATGAGGCTCTCGGCGCATTCAAGAAGTACAACGTGCTAATCGAGAATGAGCATGGGCTCAAGGTGAAGGTCCACAGATCAGATCATGGAGGTAAGTTCCTATCATGTGAATTCAATGCGTTCTACGATGCCAAAGTGCTAGTGTGGCACTATAAGACACCATATTTACCACAACAGAACAATACTGTGGAACACCATAACCGTACCGTGCTGTCCATGGTGAGAGGTTCACTCAAGAGCAAGCATGTACCTGCAGAAATGATATGCACCCACCTCGTTTTAAGATGCATGCATGTGAGTTGGCCCGATCTTCCATCGTAGGAGAAATCCGATAACTTGAGTTGCGACGTTGACGAATGGGAGGCTAGCGACGATCCGATCGTTACCAGCAACCTCGTAATTGCCACACCGCTGCTCGATTGGTTACCAACCATGTCAAACAAAATTGGCCTGTTCATGAAGAACGTCTCCAGCAAATCCAAGAGATGACGCAAGAGCAACAGTGCAAGAATTTCACTCGAAGATGAAGTATTGATGAGACCCAATTGTTTTACATTAGCCAATAGCATTCATGCAAACAAGAATCAAGTCTGCCCATAGTAGAAACATCAGGGGTTTTATACTAGGAACAACCCTCCTATCTAGGTGTGAAAGTTTTTGAGAAAAGACTTGAACATAAGCCAGCCCAAAGGTCATCCAACAACCTGTTCGCACGTCCTTTTGTCTTCTATGCAATCCTTACTAAAACAGTCATAACTCCTTGTTAGGAAGTCTAAATGACGAGTCATTTGTTGGAGGTGATAGTAGACTTAATTATCTTTCCATCCATATGTATTATGCATACTGAAACATTATAGTTTGGCCTTCATGACGCTGGGAATTCCAACAGCCTGTTCGCGCGTCCTTTTGTCTTCTGCGTAGTCCCTACTAAAACAGTCATAACTCCTTATTGGGAAGTCTAAATGGTGAGCCGTTTATTGGAGGCGATAGTAGACTTAATTATCTTTCCATCCATATGTATTATGCATGATGAAACATTACAGGTTGGCTTTCAAGATGCTAGGAATTTGAGGTATTTATCAGTATTCGATAAACTCAGCCACTCACAATCGGAGCTGGGCCTTGGCCGAATCTTGATCAACAACTTCTCCAAAAATTCCTTCACATGTAGTAACAATTAAATAATATTTATTATGTAATATCATTTGTTCTGTAATTAATTAATTAATTTGCCCAAGAAATGAATTCACCTATTGTCCAAGGCGACGTGCACGCATTCGTGTTATTGGACCTTGTGTACTAGCCGACTCCTGAAATTTAGTAGACTCAACTACAGGTGTGTGTGCCACTGGAACTGTATGTGTGTCAGTGATGTCCTCATCATACTCCCCTTCTTGAGAAGGTGTCGACCTCGACTCTGGCTCATCTTCATCTCCCAAATATGGAGATAAATCAGCAACTTTGAATGTATTACTCACTCCATATTCCTGGGGCAGCTCCAACTTATAGGCATTGTGATTGATCTTTGTAAGAACTTTAAATGGTCCATCACCTCGAGGGATTATTTTAGACTTGTGCCGTTCTGGAAAATGATCCTTGTGCAAATGCAACCAAACTAGGTCGCCTTCTTTGAAAACCATCTCCTTCTTGCCCTTATCTGCGTGCTTCTTGTATTGGGCATGCATCTTCTCAATATTCACTTTAGTTGTCTCATGTAGCTTATGAATCATCTCAACACGCTTCTCAGCATCAAGATTACCTCTTTCCGAAGGTGGCAAAGGTAGAAAATCAATTGGAGCAATAGGCTTGAATCCATAAACGATCTCAAACGGACAAAACTTCATAGTAGAATGCACAACTCGGTTGTAGGAAAATTCAATATGTGGCAAACATTCCTCCCAAAGCTTCAAATTCTTCTTGAGTATAGCCCGTAGCATGGTACCAAGTGTGCGGTTGACGACTTCGGTTTGCCCGTCGGTTTGAGGATGACAAGTAGTGGAAAATAGTAACTTCGTTCCAAGCTTTCCCCAAAGCGTCTTCCAAAAGTGGCTTAAAAAATTGGCATCACGGTCTGAAACAATTGTCCTTGGTACTCCATGCAAATGAACAATTTCCCTGAAAAATAAATCAGCAACATGGGTAGCATCATCGCTCTTATGACAAGGTATAAAATGGGCCATTTGAGAAAACCTATCAACGACAACGAAGATACTATTCCTTCCCCTCTTAGTCCTTGGTAATCCTATCACAAAATCCATAGAAATATCTTCCCAAGGTACTTTCGGAATAGGAAGAGGCGTATATAAACCATATGGGTTTAAGCGAGACTTAGCTGTTTGACAAGTTGTGCATCTCCCTACGTAGCGCTCAATGTCACGCTTCATCTTTGGCCAATAGAAGTGTGTGGCCAGCACGTCCTCAGTCTTGTGAATACCGAAATATCCCATCAAACCACTGCCATGCGCCTCCTGCAACAAAGAAACAATCGAAGAGGGTAAAGCATTAGTGGAAAAGATAACATTCTTGCATACAAGTGCATAACGCTCTTGGGATTGTATTTCTAACTCTCGCATCTCACTCTTTGGGGCTAACAAAACCTGTCCCTTTAGTTGTATGTCTCTTTTCTTGTCACTCTTTTCTTTCTTTTCTCTCAATTTGGGCTTGTGGCTCTCGTTTTCCTTATTGTGGGTGTCGCTCATCTCTCTTTCATTTCTCTCACACTTAGCCTTATCTAAATCATCCTTGAGTATTTCTTCTGGTGTCATTGGAACTAATGAAACCTTCTTCTCCTTGTTTATAAACGAGTACTTTTTCAAACTCCCATAGTTTTTCATGATGCTGGGAATTCTAATAGCCTGTTTGCGCGTCCTTTTGTCTTCTGCGCAGTCCCTACTAAAACAGTCATAACTCCTTATTGGGAAGTCTAAATGATGAGCCGTTTGTTAGAGGTGACAGTAGACTTAATTATATTTCCATCCATATGTATTATGTGTGCTGAAACATTACAGGTTGGTCATCATGACACTGGGAATTGGAGTTATTTGTCTACAATCGATGAACTCAGCCACTCACAATCGGAGCCAGGCCTTGGCCGAATCTTGAGCAACAACTTCTTTGAAACAAGTAAACAATATTTATTAGGTAATATCATTTGTTCTGTAATTAAATAATTAATTTGCCCAAGAAACAAATTCACCTGTTGTCCAAGGCGATGTGCACGCGCTCGTGTTTTTTGGACCTTGTATACTAGCTGACTCTTGAATTTTAGTAGACTCAACTACAGGTGTGTGCCACTGGAAGTGTATGTGTGTCAGTGATGTCCTCATCTAGAAATGTGGTGGGACATGGTGCGACATTCAATGTACCTTCTTAACCTTGTGTCAACGACGGCCCTAGTTTGGGTCAAGCCCTAGTTTGGGTCATGTTGTATGAAGTCTGGATTTGCATGAAGCCATGCGTCGAGTGCTTGTGACTGTTTGGGTGCGTCACACATGCTAAGGTGGTAAAGTCGCACACAAAGAAGCTCGATGACCACAGCACTACTATGGTGTATCTTAGCGTGAAACTTGGTAGCAAGGCTCACCGACTTTAAGATCCTTGATAAGTGAAACTTCACATCAGCTGCGATGTGGTGTTTGAGGATGGAAAGAAGTGGTCATGGAACAATGACATCACCGACAATGTGACTAACATTTTTGGAGTTTGTTTGCTATCTTTGGTAACATAGGTGTAGATGAGACAGGCCAAAACGAGGGGCAGCAGGAGGTTGTCCCACATGACTCGGTAGCACCGAGGTCACCAGGTAGGACAACATTTGGCTTGCCAGGCCTAGCGATGCCAAACCCTATCCTTGGCATGGAGGAGCCAGAGAGCATAGGTACGGTGACATCTTTGGGTACACTACAAGCCACAAGAGGCAGAACAGGCGCAGGCCCTATCTCGTCTGATGAGAGTGGGCCTTCCAGATACCGAAACCTCGATGACATCTACACCGTGTCTGAGGAGATCCATGGTGTGGACGAGTTGTACCTCCTAGCTGCAAAAGATCTAGTGGTTTTTCATGAGGCTGCATGATAACAGTATTAGCATGAGACAATGAAGAATGAGCTTGAGGCAATCGAGTAAATTGCATGTTACAGTAATAGCAACTTGGCCGATGATGTGGATGATAAAAAAAGCACAAGCGACATGTTGTTCTACTTCAACGGAAGCATAATCGCTTGGGCACCTCGAAAATAGAAAAGCATCGCCCTGTCATCACATGAAGATGAGTTTATGGTTGCCACAACAAAATTTGTCAAGACATATGGTTACGAAATGTGCTAAGTGAGATAATAGGAGAAGTCCCAAGTCTAGTCGTTTTGTACGTTGATAACAAATCAACAATCGCATTGATGTAGAATCTGGTATTTCATGGGCGAACCAAGCATATTGATACCTGGCCTTTTTTAATAGGTTTGTGTAGCACTTGGAGAAGCATACCTGGTGTGCCTCCTCATTCTGGATGGGCTTATCTCAATCTTTTGCCTACCAATGGTTGTTTTGCCCTTCACCATCACCTAGTTAGTATTGTGTTGTTTCTTGGCTACGTGTAGATTGAGATAATATGCTATGATGAAATGGTATACAAGCGTAGGTTTAGATGGATGAAATGATGTAATAGGAAGCATAGGTTTGTATTAATGTGGATGCATGGTGAAATATTGTTGAGTTATAACTGGATACAATGTTAATATATTTGGAAGGTGTTGGCTAGAAAGGGCACTTAATGTAGAATTAACAAGGAGCATAGTCAAATGATGCAAAGATGGAATAAACATGCCAAGAGACATGTTAGATGTGTGCTTGTCGTAGGGGTGGCCCCCACCTAAACCCAGCAGGCCTGGTAGGAGGTTATAAGGCCCAGAATAGGCCATGTGTAATGACATAACTGCCCCCAGAGGGGATAACCAGATGTAAGGGTATAATTGTAAAAGCACTCCTCATGTGTATATATATATATATATATGAGTAAGCCATGGGGAGGGGCCCAGGCCATTACACTTATCTTCATCACTCTCCACTACCATCTCTCTCTCTGTTTGGTCTGTAGCCACAACAGTTGGCGCCGTCCGTGGGGAGGACGAAGACAAGCCTGAAGACCGAAGGAAAAAGATGGCACCGAAAAAAGCTTCACCAGCGGCGGCGAAGGGAAAGAAGACAGATGGGTCGGAGCAGCGCGTGAACACCAGGGCTTCGGTGTCGGCCGCTGAAGGAGTCGGCGGCGGCGTACGCGCCGTGGTCGCGGGCGTCGACGCCCGCGCGGCAACGACCGGCCCCGCCAGCGCCGCTACGACGACATCCAACCCCGTCGCCGGCACTGCAACGACAGCCCCCGCCACCCTTGCTGGTAGCGTGGATGCGACGGCTGGGGGTAGCCGCAACGAACCATCCGGCGGATCTGGAGGTCGTGAGGCGATGGTCCCTGCACCGGCCCGTCCACTGGGCGTTCCGGCGGCCCCAACGACACCTGCGGTGGAAAGCGCCCTACTAGCAGCCCTCAACGCGTTCCAGCGAGAACTAGGGGACCTTCGCGGAGCCGTCTGAGATATACAAGAGGCTCGGAGCCAGCAGGTCGCGCCAGTAGTCGCGCCCGAGCCCACGCCAGAGAAGGTGGACAGTCGCGAAGCCCCCACGTCTAGCCGTGTCCCGCTGAGATGCGTAGATCCAGAATCCCCGCTTTCGGCGGGGCTGCAGCAGGCGGCGTGGCCCGAAGACTTCAAGTTCCCTCGCATCACTGACCCGTACAAAGGCGACACGGATCCTCGCGAGTTCGTGCGCGTGTACGAAACCGCGATCGAGGCCGCGGGCGGAGACGACACCGCGAAGGCGAAGGGACTCCCCCTCACACTGCACGGAGTGGCGCTCTCTTGGTTTTTTACCATCGAGCCGGGCTCCATCTACGCGTGGGAGCAGCTTCGCGACCGGCTTCGTAGCAACTTTCAAGGACATCATGTCGAGCGAATCGATGCGGACCAACTCTTCGCTGTGAAGCAAGGACCCTCGGAGACGCTCCGGGGCTACTCCAAGCGCTTCGCCAAGATTCAAGGCCAGGTACACGATGTTAATGAAACCACAGTCGTTAATGCAGCCATACAGGGCCTTCGCCCGGGCCCGATGGCCGAATACAACGCGCGGAGGCCGATCACGACAGTTGCCAAGCTCTTCGACAAAATGGACGAGTAATTGCGGGCGGAGGAGGATGCGCGAAGACGCAGCATCACCGCCCTCGGCCTCGCCCATGAGGAGCGCCCTCCGCGCGAGATTGGGGCGGGTGGTCCCTCCTCGAAGCCGTGCCGTAGCCGAAAGCCCCGAGGAGGCCCTCCCCGAGGCAGTGAGGTCGAGGTACAGGAAGGCTCTTCACGGTGCAGGCCTAAACCTCGGCGCCGCCAGCGCCGGTCGCAGGCGGCCCATCACGTCCTCGCCACCGAGAGCGCCCGCCAAGGACCCGACCCCGCCTCACGGAGGGGAGTCCGGGGATCGGAGGGTGGATTTGACTACGGCAGCCAACCCCGCGCAGAGCAAGAGCTCCTGCACTATGGCAAGTGGTGCGAGGTACATGACTACAGTGATCATTACACAAGGGCATGCATCGCGGTGATGGAGCTGCGTAGGGTGACGGCCGGATCTCGGACTTCGCCTCCTCGGCCCCTCGCCGAAGCCCATGTGGGGCGCCCAAGGGATAGCCCCATACGGGCCACCGCAACGAAGGGCGCGCAGCATCACACCGTCAACGTCATCACCGGAGGCTCCTCTTCAAAAGCCCCCGGGGAGCAGCCGCAGCTGTGGATGCCGCCCCGCAACATCACCTTCGACTTGAACGACGCCAGGGGCGTGGAGTACCCTCACCAAGACCCTCTAGTCATCCAGGCCCACATAGCATGCTGCGAAGTCAGGCGCGTCCTTGTCGACGAGGGAAGCTCCGCGAACATCTTATTCGCAGAAGCCCTCGACCGCATGGCTATCCCCCGAAGCCGGCTGCAGCAGCCAGGAGCTCCACTTCAAGGCTTCGGGGGTCAACCGCTGTAGGCCCTGGGGCACGTGTCCCTTCCTGTCACTTTCCGTCAGGAGGGCAACAAAGGTAACATCCGGACTGAGCATGTCACCTTCGATGTCGTAGGTATCCCGCACCCCTACAACACCATACTGGGGCGACCCGCCATCAACTCTTTTGAGGCAATCCCGCACCACGCCTTTTTGTGTGTAAAGCTCCCGGGCCCGGAGGGTGTCATCACCATCTTCGGCGACCAGGACCTGGCCAGATGTGCCGAAGGCGGCAGCCGCGTCTCGCATCGCCCGGTGCATACCCTCTCCGGCGCGCCCGGTGATGGGCCCTCCGCTCCCGGGTGGACGCCCAAGCCTCGGCCCGAAGGCGGCGTCAAGAAGGTGCCGCTCCAGGCGGAGGGGCAGTTTGTGTCCATTGGCGAGGGGCTCCCACCGGGGGTCGAACGGGAGCTGCTCCGAGTGCTTCAGAACAACGTGGACATCTTCGCATGGTCCCCGGAGGACATCAAGGGCGTGGATCGCGCGGTAATCCAGCATTGTTTGGCGGTCCGCCCCGACGCCAAGCCGGTCAAGCAAAGGCTCCGGCGTATGTCGATGGATCGGCAGCAGGCGGCCAAAGCGGAGGTGGTGAAGCTTCTCCGCGCCGGGGTCATCCGCGAGGTCCAGCATCCAGAATGGCTCGCTAACCCGGTGCTAGTCAAAAAGGCCAGCGGGGCCTGGCGCATGTGCATCGACTTCACGGCACTCAACAAGGCGTGCCCGAAGGACAACTACCCCTTGCCGCGCATCGATCAGCTGGTTGACGCCACTGCTGGGTGCGAACTCATGAGTTTCCTGGACGCCTATTCCGGCTACCACCAGGTATACATGGCCGAAAACGACGAGGAGAAGACCAGTTTCATCACACCACTTGGGATGTTCTGCTTCGTCAGAATACCCTTTGGCTTGAAGAACGCAGGCGCTACCTTCACCTGCCTCGTCGCCATTGCCCTGGCCGCCCAGCTCGGGAGGAACGTCGAAGCCTATGTCGATGACGTGGTGGTCAAAACTCGGCAACTTGCTCTACACGGCCGGGACCTCCAGGAGACCTTCGACAACCTCCGGAAGGCGGGCATCAAGCTCAACCCCGACAAGTGTGTCTTCGGGGTACATGCGGGCAAACTCCTAGGCTTCCTCGTGTCCGGGCGGGGCATCCAGGCGAACCCCGACAAAGTAGACGCCATCCTGGGTATGGAGCCGCCCAAGACAACGAGGGAGGTCCAGAGGCTGGCGGGCCGCATGGCAGCATTAAGCCGCTTCCTATCCAGGGCGGCGGAGCGGGGCCTGCCGTTTTTCAAGACACTCCGCGGGTGCGATGGATTTCGTTGGGACGGAGACTGCGCGAAGGCCTTCAACGAGCTCAAGCAGCACCTGGCAAGCCTCCCCACTCTGGTCGCCCCGGCACCAGAGGCTCCCCTCCTGCTCTATCTGGCCGCGTCAGCTACCGCGGTCAGCGCCGTCCTCGTCTTAGAGGAAGGCGCCATGCAGCGGCCTGTCTACTTTGTCTCCGAAGCCCTTCAAGGCGCCAAGACAAGATACACGGAGCTTGAGAAGCTCGCCTACGCACTGGTCATGGCCTCCAGGAAGCTTCGGCATTATTTTCTGGCTCACCCGATCACAGTGCCTTCCTCATTCCCCCTGGCAGAGATGCTACACAACAAGGAGTCTACAGGGCGCATCGGTATATGGGCCGCCGAGCTCGCTCCCTTCTCCTTGACGTATGCTTCGCGGACGGCAATTAAATCCCAAGTCCTGGCGGATTTCCTCGCCAAATGGACCCCGCCGGCCCAACCCGGCCAGACGCACGATGATCCCGTCTGGACGCTTACAATCGACGGAGCTTACAGCGTCGCCGGCGCGGGCGTAGGGGCGGTGATCATCACGCCCGAGGGACAGCGTTTGTTGTACTCGGCGCGCCTTGCCTTCTCCGCCACCAACAACACGGCCGAATATGAGGCACTACTCTTTGGCCTGGCGAAGCTCAAGGCAGTCGGCGCGAGACGGGTGTTGGTCCGCACCGACTCGCGCTTGGTGGCCGGCCATGTGGACAAGTCATATCAAGCCAAGGACCCTGAGTTGGCCAGGCACTTTTTGGGTGTCACCGTCAAGGCCATCCCCCGGGCGGAGAATGAGCAAGCCGACGCCCTCGCCAAGGCGGCCAGCCAGCAACTGCCCCCCCTGAGGGGGCATTCTACGAGGTGTTAGCAAAGGCGGCCATCGCGCAGGACAACCAGGACGCGGCATTTGTCCACCGCATTGATCGGCCAGGAGATTGGCGAGAGCCCATTTTCAATTTCTTACAAGGCCTCGCCGAGCCTGAGGACCCTGCCGAGCTGCGACGATTGCAGCACCGCGCACGGTCCTTCCAGGTGTTCGAAGGGACACTCTACAAAAAAGGGGTTTGCACGCCGCTCCTGCGCTGCCTCTCGACTGAGGAAGGAAAGGAACTCTTGGCGGAAATCCACGCGGGCGTATGCGGATCCCACCTGGCGCCGAGGTCATTAGTCGGCAAGGCGTTCAGACAAGGCTTCTACTGGCCGACTGCCATCACCGACGCCCAGGACCTCGTCTGTCGGTGCCAAGGGTGCCAGTGGATGGCGCGCATCATCCGCAGGCCCCCGACAAGCCTCAACCCAATTCCCCCGGTGTGGCCACTGGCGCGCTGGGGTCTCGATATAGTAGGACCACTTGCCCGAGCTCCAGGGGACCTCCGGTTCGTGGTAGTCGCGCTGGAGTATTTCTCCAGGTGGCCGGAAGCGATCGCTCTGGCCAAAGTAACTTCTGCGGCCATACAGCGCTTCCTATGGCAAAACATCATATGTCGCTTCGGTGTACCTTGGGAGCTCACGGTCGACAATGGCCTGCAGTTCGACGCCGCCCTCTTCAAAGATTATTGTGACAGCATGGGCATCACCCTCCGATTCGCCTCGGTAGGGCATCCCCAGTCCAACGGGGCGGTCGAACGGGCGAATGGCGCCATTTCTGCCGCCATCAAAAAGCGCCTGGTTGGATTGACGAAGGGCAAGTGGCCAAGCGAGCTTCACAGCGTTCTATGGTCGCTTCGCACAACGGTAACGCGCCCGACGGGATTCACGCCGTTTAAGCTCCTCTTCGGTGACGAAGCGGTGATGCCCGAGGAAATCAAGGCCGGCTCGCGAAGGGTCCTCGTCCAAGCACCCGAAGAGGAGCGCCGTGTGTCCTTGGACCTCCTCGACGGGATACGGGCAGACGCAGCCCACCATGTCGAGAAGTACGCGCGGCAGACAATGCGTACTCGGAACCGCTCTATATGCCCGCGGGGGTTCAAGCCTGGGGATCTCGTCCTCAGAGTGGTGCTCCAGGCGGAAACCGTTGGCAAGCTGGAGTCCAAGTGGGAAGGCCCGTACATCGTAACGGAGGCATTGCCAAAGGGGGCGTACCGCCTCGCCACGCTAGAAGGACAAGCCTTCCGGCACACATGGAATGCGGACAGGTTGCGGCGGTACTACACCTAGAAGCAGCACAGTAGGCGTAGCGCCACCAGCCCGTTGTTAGGCGATGCTCGCCCGCGCAAACGGGAGTTCAATAAAGGTTGCTGTTCCAAGAGCATCCCCTGTCCGCCCTGAGCAGAACAAAGTCCACGGACTTTAAATAAGACGTAGCGTCGAGGTCCGCCTCCGCACGCGAGAGTCTGCGGACTATAAATAAGACGTAGCGTCGAGCTTAGCTCCGCACGCACCAGTCCACGGACTTTAAATAAGACGTAGCGTCGAGGTCCGCCTCTGCACGCGAGAGTCTGCGGACTATAAATAAGACGTAGCGTCGAGCCTAGCTCCGCACGCACCAGTCCACAGACTTTAAATAAGACGTAGCGTCGAGCCTAGCTCCGCACGCACCAGTCCACGGACTTTAAATAAGACGTAGCGTCGAGCCTAGCTCCGCACGCACTCTACGGAGTATAAATAAGACGTAGCGTCGAGCCTAGCTCCGCACGCACCAGTCCACGGACTTTAAATAAGACGTAGCGTCGAGCCTAGCTCCGCACGCACTCTACGGAGTATAAATAAGACGTAGCGTCGAGCCTAGCTCCGCACGCACTCTACGGAGTATAAATAAGACGCAACGGGGGGACGCCTCCGCGCGCACTCTACGGAGTATAAAGAAGACGTAGCGTTGAGCCTAGCTCCGCACGCACTAGTCCACGGACTTTAAATAAGACGTAGCGTCGAGCCTAGCTTCGCACGCGCGAGTCCCCGGACTATAAAGAAGACATAGCGTCGAGCCTAGCTCCGCACGCACTAGTCCACGGACTTTAAATAAGACGTAGCGTCGAGCCTAGCTCCGCACGCGCGAGTCCCCGGACTATAAAGAAGACGTAGCGTCGAGCCTAGCTCCGCACGCACTAGTCCACGGACTTTAAATAAGACGTAGCGTCGAGCCTAGCTACGCACGCGCGAGTCCCCGGACTATAAAGAAGACGTAGCGTCGAGCCTAGCTCCGCACGCACTAGTCCACGGACTTTAAATAAGACGTAGCGTCGAGCCTAGCTCCGCACGCGCGAGTCTCCGGACTATAAACGAAATCGTAGCGTCGAGATTCGCCTCCGCACGCGCCACTCCACGGAGTATAAACGAGATGCGTAGACCTGCTCTCCGCGTTCGGCGGCAGGTAACACCAAGCATAAAGTACTACTTGGTTCCATTGCAAAAGCAAAGGGGTTACATGGTCACAAGCGTAAGAACCAGTACATCATCCCCCTGCACCACCCGGCCAACCGCTCAGCCTTGGCGCGGTGCGGACGAGCCCGCGCCGTCGTCGCCGCGGCACTGAAGGACCCCTTCAAGCCACTGGAGGAGGTCCCCCTCCCCATGCAACGTCTGCTGCACGGCGACTCTCGCTGCACCTTCCCCGAAGCGGCCCCAGATCCGTTGGTGGAAGTTCTGCAGGCTAGCCCCGATGGAGCGGATGGCGTCCGACATAACCTCTGGTCGGTCGGGAGGATCCAGTTGAGGATTCGCTAGCTCATGGGTATGCCTACACCCACGACTATGAAGCAGGGCGAGGGCGAAGCACGCACCAACATAGCTGCAGTGTTCGCCAAAGGTCCTGGCGCCACGAAGCGCCACGCCGGCCCCCTCCTCGATCAGCCCGAGCGTCTCCGACAGGGCCTCCGGCCTGTGCGTAGTATCCGGCACTCGGACGCACAGATCTCAAAGAGCCTGGTTCAGAGACTCCATGGCCCGCCACGCCGACATAGATGCATTCTCCAAGGCAAGGCGGTTCTCGGCAGCAGACTCCGCCAGCTGGGCGTTCTCCCCTTCTAGGACGGCGATCTGCTGCACGAAGGCGGCGCGCTCCCCAGCCGCGGCGTCCCGAGCTTCCGTGGCCGCGACTTGTGCGGCCACCAGGGCGTCCTCCAGCGCGCAAAGCTCTTCATCCTTCGCGGCGATGGCAGTGTTTGCTTCGCAGAGGCTGGCTTCCAGAGCCCTCTGCTCCCGAACGCGGGCCTCGTCAAAGGACCGGCTGAGGGCAAGCGTCTGACAGAAACAACGAATCAGCAGGCGTCTAGCAGCACCTTACAAGCTGAAGCGCACGTACTTACCCTCATCTCGGAGGCCTGCAACGCGAGCGCCAGGAGGTCCCCCGCGCATGACGACAGCACCTCTCGGTTGAGGCCGTTGTCGGCACGCTCGGCGGCGGCGGTGAGGTCGCAAAATATCTCCGGGCAAGGGAGGAAGTCCGAACGAGCGAGACCCGGCCCCAACACGCCAGGATTTATTGCGGCCACAGCCACGTCAGCAGCAGTGGACACCGGCGGGGCACCTGCACGAGGCTCCCAACTTCGCGCATACCTCCGCTGCTCGATCCTTCGCCACGTACGGGAGACGTCGTCTCGCCTGATGTCGGCAGAACGAGCGAGCAGATCGGAGAGAGTCTCGCGAAGTCAGGTGAAGAAAGGGACTCACACCTACCTCCTGCGCCCCTCGTCACGGTAGGAAGTGGCGCCGGGTCGACCACCCAAGGGGAGGCGGGCGCCTCGACGGTCGGGGAGAAGGTCTTCTCGGCCGCGCCAACCGCCGTAATCCCGCGGCAAGGCCCCGCAACAGCGTACCGACCCCTCGTTGGCGGTGGGGACTGCGTCCGAGGGCGTTTCGCCTGCGGTGGCACAGGCAATTCTTCCGTGGCAGAACCAGCTCCGGTCATCGTCGCCCCCACGGTTTCCTCTGCAGAGGGCACGCCCTCGTCAGCCGCTACGGTTGATAACGCACCGTCCCCCGTGGTTTGCTCGCCAGGGACGACGCCTCCCCCCGGGTTGACGGGTTCCAACTCAGCGGTGGCCGCGAGCCCGAGCACGGGCTCGTGGGCGTCGGCAGAAAGTGCTGGGGGATCCGCGGTGGTGCGCCCCTCCGAAGCAGTATGGCCAGGCCCACCGCTGGTCACACGCCCCGCCTCAGCTGGGCTAGCCGCCGGGGGGGCTGCCGGGTCGCATACGGCAGCCGGGGAACGGGCCCGGCGTCGCGAAGACAGCCCCCCCGTAGGGCTATCACCGTCCTGAGCGCCTGGAGTCCCGACGGGAAGCTCTTCCGGCACCACACGCTCGGGCACGGCAATGCCTATAGCCTCGCAGGTGCAGTTTATCCGCCCCTGCTTAGCCGCCTTGACCGCGGCCTCGCGAGCCCGGTGCTCCTTAAGCGTGTACGGGCCGAGGAGCACCGCAACCGCACGCTCCACATCTTCTAGCCGAGCCACTATGCAGGAGATCACGTCAGTTAGGCGGAAGCCAAACAGATACAAGGGCACGATGGGCGACTTACAAGGGGCGGAGGGCGGAAGCACCCGAGACACACGTGGATCGAACCCGTCCTCGCGGGGGCCATTCGGCACAACATACTTCCCCCGGGAGGAGAGTGGCGCCGCCCCATGCATCGTGAACTCCTCGGCTAGGTCGCGCACGCTCATTCGACGAGCGACACCGATGAGGCTCTGCAGCTTTCGCGTGTCGTCAATCTCCGCCTTCAGACTCGGTGTACTGTTAAACGAGATCGGCCCACCTCGGCACTGCATTCTACTCTTGTCGGTCACGGTGTAATAGAACCACCACCGCGTCCAGCCGGACGCCCACTGCCCTGACGAGGCTGACACAGGGAACAACGTCGCGCAGGACGCCCGGAGCACGAAGTCCACACCGCTGAAGTTGGACACCGCCCCGCCAACCTTTCTGGGTCGACAGTGTGCGTCGTGCAGGGTGGCGAATAAGCTCGCGCTGGGGCGCCACCCCTCTGTCCGCATCGCCCACGCGAAGATAGCTAGGCGGAGTATCGCGTGGGGCGTCAGCTGGGCTAGCTCCAACTAGTAGGCCCGCAGGACTTCACCCACAAACAGCGTGGAGGGCATCCGAAGGCCAGCATCGAAGAACGCGACGAAAATAATTGCCTCCAGGGCCCCGGGCTTCGGCTCCGTCTCGTCCCGGCGGGGTAAGCGAGCCCCATTGCGATCCACGATCTTCCCCTCATCCACGAGTCGCTGCAGCGTCCCTTCCGTCATGCGGCTCTTCCCCAGCACACGGGAGCAGGCGCCTCCCGAGTGCTCCATCGTGTTCCATCACTTGTTGGCATGCGAGCTCCCCCGCGGCACCAGTTTGTACTCTTGGGAAGGATGGGTCACCTCGCCCTGGCTAGGCAAGGAACCGCTGCGGGGGTGGTAAGTGCCGTCGTCGTGGCTCGCCATCGCTCTTTGCGACAAGAGAAGAAGAAGAAGCAGGCAAAGGAGCAACTGGCGTGACAATTAGCACGGGCGCAAGCGAAGCGGCAGATCAGAAAGCAAAACACAAAAGGGTGCCTCCACCTTAACACTAGCACCTTATAAAGGCCGCTCGCCTGCCTTGTGGCTCAGCGCACAGACGGATCAAATTCCCAGCGATTCGGCTGTCCAAGATTTGGAAAGAAGAACCGCCGGGACCTAGAGGGCCGCGCCTGGTAGGTGGCAAAGCAGCGCACAACGCCCCTACCTCTTCAACACGCGTCCAACTTCTCGGGGGACAAGGCGAACGGCCGCGGTCACGCAACCGCCCACATCCCACGACGCACCAGTCGTGAGTCGCCACGCGCCCCACCTGCAGCATGGCAGACTGCACGACGCGACAGCCTGACTTCTGCCAGGCCAGGCGTCGGCGCAATTCCAGCCACCATTAAAAGCGCACTATGAGACTGCAAGGTCACAACAGCCCCGGAGCGCGCGCGTCTACTTCGACTAGGCGCCAGCTTCGCTGCCACCCGTTCGAAGGGTAGGGGATGGAGCGCGCGCGTCTACCTCGACTGGGCGCCAGCTTCACTGCCACCCGTTCGAAGGGTAGGGGACGGAGCGCGCGCGTCTACGTCGACTAGGCGCCACCTTCGCTGCCACCCGTTCGAAGAGTAGGGGACGGAGCGTGCGCGTCTACCTCGACTCGGCGCCAGCTCCGCTGCCACCCGTTCGAAGGGTAGGGGACGGAGCGCGCGCGTCTACGTCGACTAGGCGCCAGCTTCGCTGCCACCCGTTCGAAGGGTAGGGGACGGAGCGCGCGCGTCTACCTCGACTAGGCGCCAGCTTCGCTGCCACCCGTTCGAAGGGTAGGGGACAGAGCGCGCGCGTCTACCTCGACTAGGCGCCAGCTTCGCTGCCACCCGTTCGAAGGGTAGGGGACGGAGCGCGCGCGTCTACCTCGACTAGGCGCCAGCTTCGCTGCCACCCGTTCGAAGGGTAGGGGACGGAGCGCGCGCGTCTACTTCGACTAGGCGCCAGCTCCGCTGCCACCCGTTCGAAGGATAGGGGACGGAATTCACAGGCCGCAGGGGACGGAGGGGGCCAAAGGACTCGACGACATGGCTTCGGCCCTGTGAAGCCCTTCACCATGAGAGGCTCCTGTCGTAGGGGTGGCCCCCACCTAAACCCAGCAGGCCTGGTAGGAGGTTATAAGGCCCAGAATAGGCCATGTGTAATGACATAACTGCCCCAGAGGGGATAACCAGATGTAAGGGTATAATTGTAAAAGCACTCCTCATGTGTATATATATATATATATATGAGTAAGCCATGGGGAGGGGCCCAGGCCATTACACCTATCTTCATCACTCTCCACTACCATCTCTCTCTCTGTTTGGTCTGTAGCCACAACAGTGCTAGATGGAATGTACGTTTAGTAAGACTTGCCTATTAGGAAGCATCCATAAAAAAATATCTTTATGTTGAGGCAAAAGAAAATTTGAATATGCAATTTGGTGGATAAGCTCGGTGATATGTGCCACCTCACAAGATATGGATATGCAGAAAGGAGAGGTAAAGGAATAAGGCCACAAGCATTGTTCAGTCCAATCTAATAGAAGTAATATTTTGCTTGATGTGCCTTGTTCGATTCAGTGCTACTAAAAGCTACCATACCCATCTAAAATAAACTACCATTTCCTTCTATTCACATACATGATTGCTTGGGTTAGACCATCTGGTGGTCGTGCATTTAGTGATGACGAATAATTAATATTTGGGGTTCATTAGAATTTATATTTGTGAAAGTTATGGTCGATGCGCTTTTGCTGCTAGAGTATTCAGGTCAGAAGGTTTGGCTTCGACCACAGCATTTTTACCATGTCAAGCTTCAATCACGGCTGAACAACCACATCTAAACAACCACGACTGAGTGACCTTGTCTGGTCGATGATGGTAAGCTACACCGAACCGATCATAAGAAACAGTTAACTGGTCATTAACAATAGTACTTTATCGATGGTCATAGCTACAGTGCTTTGTCCATGGTCATAGCTACAGTTGTGATTAGTAGTCAAAGACTTTGCAGTCGATAGTCATAGACTTTGTGATTGATAGTCATAGTCTTCGCAGACTGTTGTCATTATCGGAGGTGCAGTGATGTGGTGTATTTCAAACCCAATGCATGATCAAGGGAAAACGGTGCAAGCTTATGATTGATGGTGGAAACTGTCGGATCTCGGAGTAGCAACTCTGAAACCCTCTGTGTTAATCGCACTAGTCTAGGATTAGCTAGTGCACATAGTGGATAACAAAGACAAATATCATGCATAATGACCAACTTTATTTAACTGAATATGGGCCTGATGGCCAAAGTTTATATCCACGACACATAAGTCAAAATTAAATATAAGCAGTGGAAGGAAAAACCGAAGCAAAAGAAGGCCACTGAGCCTACCCACAGGCAAATGATAGTAAGACACTGCCTATTCATTTTGATCCTCACTGAAGTCGAAGCTGTCGTCTGAAAAATGATGAATTGAGCAACATGAGCACATAAAGTACTCCACAAGTTACACCAGGAGTTTAATAGAGTCAATGCATGCATAAGGATTGACAAAGGAAGGCATAGTAAGGTTAATTGAGCAAAAAGCAGAATTGAAGTACATATTGTAAGTAGATTCAACAGCTGCATTTGATACAATAAATAGAAACAAGATTTTAACAAAATAATACCGTTAGTGCAGGCGCTAACCTATCCACGGGTATCCCACCCAGGCCATCTTTCCAAAAGATATCCAAATTTTTCCATAAACTAGATTTTATTAAACCAAAGTCTAATCTATGAAAAACCATACTCAGCATGTTCTTGACCATGGATACGGCTATCCAGGATAGATTATACACTTTGCAGAGGTTGTCAACTTTACCCACAAGGCATGATCATCCCATATTGCCACCAGATAAACACACTTCTTTTGGTGTGCAGCGAGGAGATCATGACAAGGCCTTTATAATGCAAAGCCTTCAACCTGGCTAAGCCAACACTGAGGTTTCACCACAACTTGAATCCACAAGTTGGAGCCCCGTCTTGAGTCGAGTGCGACTTCTCATGGCCTACACCACGCTCACTTTCAACCTACAACGAGACTTAGGTTGGGACCTGCAAATTAATCAGCTAGGACTGTCACATACCAACCTTGTGGTAGTACGAAAAGGGCTTTCTAACAGTAGCTCACAGACCAGTCCTTAACTGTTGGACCGAAATGGCGATAGAGGGGGGGTGAATGTCGACTTTTTAAACACAAATTCCCTTAAAACAACTCAAGAAGCGGCTCCTCTCCACTAGCTACAAAAGCTAAGAATGAGAGACTTAGGCTTACAGGAAACCACAGCAAAACACCTGAGAAGGAAAATCAATGAAAGCACCAACAAGAAAATTTCCCAAAGGAGAGGACCCCCGGGCGGTCTGACCACAATAAGCCGGTCGGTCAGACCGCAAGTATATGGCCAGTCTGTCAATGCCGGTCTGACCGCTGAACGGCCGGTCTGACTGCCTAGGGCTGGCCGGTCAGACCGCCCAGGTATGGTCTGACCGCCTCGGGTACACTGGCCTGACCGGTCCCCTAATCCCAGAGCACCCGAGAAGCAAACTGAAAACCTGAACCATGGGCAGTATTTCAGATCTTCAAAAATCAGAGAAAATGACGGATTTCTTCCATTCTTTTTGGCCCAGAGCAACACTAACGAACCAAATAGCAAGGGGGCTCTAGGAAACAAAGAAATCAAACTTAAGAGCAAGAATTTCAAATTATGACAAAAATCTGAAATCTTGCAAGAACTGAGCCAAAAACCAAATTACTTCCCGACCTTTGATCCTTTGGCCATGAAACTTTGAGGATAGTTAATTAATAGCCTTAGGACTCAACGTGCCAAGTTTCATGCCATCTCATGAAGGGAAACACGAATTGTAACAAAACCCTAGAAGGAAAAAGAAGAACAGAGGAGTCCAAAAACAAAAACCTGGAATCTTGAATGGGTTCTTGGGATTTTAACTGATCAAATGATCTTGAGGCATCATCCCAACATAGAGCAACCCATTTTGGCCCTTCTCAACAAGAAACAACAAGAAATCGAGAAAACCAAGAAATCAACAGAGAGGCAACGAAGAACACATGAGCACGAGAGATAAAATTCAGAACTTCATTCCAAATCAAACGAGGATTACAGATGAGTCCCCATACGCATGGACATTAGAACCAGGGATGATTACAAGGAGTTTCAACTCATCCTCTCCCTCTCCCAAGACAAGCACTCACTCACACTACATGCTTCTTGGAAGAACACACACAGAGAGGGGATGAACGAGGGAGACACACCCTGCTGCCCTCAACTACCCTTCAACAACTAAAGCTCAAAGCAAAACAACCTCTCCAAAGGTTCTTTTGACTCAAGCAAACCCTAACTCTCTCCCAAAGCCATGGGAGTGCATGCAGCCACTCACTCCTATTTATAGCCCTTGGCTAACACGTCTCCAACCTGTTACGCCCGCTAACTCTGAACAGAACCGCTTCCACCTGTGCAGCCTTGCGCTTTTACCGAAACGCCCCTCATGCACCTTCCGGGAAGCTTTCTCGTGTCTTGTCGTCCAAGCATCGCAACCACCTCGAGTCTCTGCCGTCTTCGACACATCCGACCGTTCTGACCTCGACACCGCCTGTGTCTAGTCCGGTCACCTCGTGTCTCACCACGACTCCGCCTGGACGTCCTGCAGCCATCACAGACAAGAAACACATCACATAGTACCGCTCGATACATGAAAGCATAATTAGCATCAGTGAATCATACTCAGGCACGAAATCGCCCAAACAGCCAATCGGGAGAAATAATATGCAACAAGAACGACTAACCAACCCGACTGAGCCAAATGACGTCATGGCACGAAACGAACCAATCAAACTCAATTTGCAACAAACTTGTTAATTACTCATCATAAACAGGTGGTCACCTCCACATGGTCTCTCAATCTCCCCCTTGATGAGTATGTTGACAAACCCAGAAAAAGCGCAGAGTTGAGTTTGAAAAGAAAGTCAAACATGGTCCAAAGGAAAAAAAATAAAGCTAATGACCATGATGACACAAGGAGCAAAAGAAAGAGCAAGATTTCCTCAAAGCTCCCAAAATGGCTTTTTCTCCGCTATTCTCCCCCTTTTGGCAATAAACACATCAAGGATGCAAGGAAGAGAACAAGTCATGATGAAGGATGAAATGGCTGAAGTTGGTTTATTCTAAGCATGTTGAGCCATGAGAATTATCCAAAATGACTATACGAGAATTACATCAAGCCATAACATATAAGTATGCTATCAAGATCATGGCAATGTATGTAGAGACAAGCTAGGCCAAATGAGTCATAATATGAAATTTGATCGAATTTCTTAGCATGTCAAGTCAACCATGATTCTAGTCTAGCTAAAGGTATCCAAAGATGATGCAGGCCATGTCAATAAGCTAAGTGGAACCAAGAAGCTAGTGTTGAGCCAATATAGAGTGCTACAAGTTCTAGAATGAGACAATTGTTCAAGTACTTTAGTCTTTGTGTATTTAAGAAAATTGAGCACAATTGACATGTTTTTCTTTTGAAATCTCATGATTGTTGCCAACCATATTTTTCTTTTAGTCATGTGCTAGATCTCAAGCCTTATACGACCACTCCAAGCAAGAAGCTTAAGAAGATGATCTTGGTCATCCAAAACTCCCCCTGAGTTCATGCCTTGTGCAATGGCAAGCCGTCTCATGAGAAAGAATTGGTGAGATCAGTTTTTTCGCACAAAAGAGATCTTTTTGCATTTTCATGAACATAAGACTTGTACTAACTCATGTGTCATCGAGAAACTAGAATAGCTCAATCTAAAGCTCAATATAGATTCAAGACTCAACTCAGCATATTTGACATGGCATGAATCATAAAAGGATAACTAAAGAAAGACTAGTCTCGAGAACTAACATGACAAGTTTTAAGTTGAGCAATTTTAATTAACTCATCATGGCAAAATCTAGTCTACACATATGAAGTCATGATCAATCTAGCAAGTAAGCACAAGTCATGGCAAGGTGTAATGCATTGTAATCATGTCATGAAAGGATAATAATCAAGGCTCCATGTAGTTATATTACAATGCAGAATGACATGCAAGAAAATCCAGCTCCCCCTCAACATGTGATGCAACTTTTAGTTCAAGTTGAGTTATGTCAATATTAAGCTCCAGAAGCTCCCAAATGAACTCCCCCTGAACCAAAGCAATAAGTACGGGAAGCTGGCAATAAAAACAGAACATGCAGTCCTTTAAGCATAGATAAGATATAGAAAAAATTATGGCTTAGACTGACTCTCATCTACCCCATATGACTCTAGGACTATCAACTGGTCATCTAACAGACTAAGGAGCAAACACGTACCTTGTCTACCCGAGGGTGGCCCGACCCTTGCTAGAACCTATAAGCAGTGAGTGAGCTCAACCTAGTGAGAAGAAAATCAGCTAATAAGCAGCATCCTAGAAACACAAGATGAGAGAAAGAAGTCTAAACATCTAGACGATAGAAGCACTCTAATCTGTGCTAGGAGAACTAACCCATATGCACCCAAATGCAATGCAACAGAAGAGAGTAAGAGCATAATAAATAAGATAAAGCAGTAAAGCATAAAGCTCCCCCTCACAACAGTCCATAAGGACAAACCACCCCAAGCTCTCCCCGCAGAGCTGAAAACCTAGAGCTATCCATGGGCTTGGTAAAGATATCAGCCAACTGGTGGTCACTCTCCACAAGCTGGAGCACGATGTCACCCTTCTCTACATGGTCTCTAAGGAAGTGATAGCGAATATCGATATGCTTGGTCCGAGAGTGCTGCACTGAGTTCTTAGCAATGTTAATCGCCGAAGTGTTATCACAAAAGAGTGAAAAACTGTCGATAACTAACCCAAAGTCCCGTAGGGTCGAGACCATCCAGAGCACCTGGCTACAGCAACTGGTTGCAGCAACGTACTCGGCCTTTGCAGTGGACTGTGCAACACCGGACTGCTTCCTCGAAGACCAGGAAACGAGAGAAGTGCCAATGAACTGGCAGGTGCCCGAAGTGCTCTTCCTATCTATCCTACAACCAGCAAAGTCTGCATCCGAATAGGCTCTCAAGGAAAGACAGGATGAGAAAGAGTACTAGATACCATAGTCAATGGTAGCTCGAAGGTACCGAAGAATGCGCTTCACCGCCTGGCGGTGAGATACGCGAGGAGAAGCCTGAAAGCGAGCACATAGACACACAACAAAGTGTATGTCCGGTCTCGAGGCAGTGAGGTACAAGAGGGAGCCAATCATGCTGCGATACTCGCCATCCTCATCTGGGTCAAGAGAAGCTGTGGATGCCATGGGAGTTGACACGTGCTTACCATCACTCATGTCAAAGCGCCTCAGGAGGTCACGAGTGTACTTACCTTGATGCAAGAAAGTACCCTCCCGAGTCTGCTTGATCTGGAAGCCTAGGAAGAAGGTCAACTCACCCATCATGCTCATCTCAAACTCGGTGCTCACGACATCCGAGAACTGTGAAACGAGAGCATGAGAAGAGCCGCCAAACATAATGTCATCCACATAAATCTGGACGAGCAAGAGGTCAGTGCCATGCCGGCGAATGAACAAGGTCTTATCTACCTTACCCATCTCGAAACCATGACTCAACAAATAGGACTTAAGCCTCTCATACCAAGCTTTAGGGGTCTGCTTAAGTCCATACAATGCTTTGGAAATCTTGTAGACATGGTTTGGGTATTTGGGGTTCTCGAAACCTGGAGGCTGTCTGACATAGACCTCTTCCTCAATAAAGCTATTGAGGAAGGCACTCTTGACATCCATCTTGTAAAGCTTGAAACCCTTAGAAGCTACAAAGGCAAGCAGGATTCTAATGGCCTCAAGTCTAGCTACAGGGGCAAAGGTCTCCTCAAAATCTAGACCCTCAACCTGGGAGAAGCCCTGAGCTACCAGTCTAGCCTTATTTCGAACAACCACCCCATCCTCACTTTGCTTGTTCTTGAACACCCACTTAGTCAGAATGATATTTTGACCTCGAGGGGGCTCAACAAGCGACCAGACCTTGTTTCTCTCGAAATTTTCTAACTCCTCATGCGTGGCATTGACCCAAGACTCATCAGAAAGAGCATGACAGACGTCCTTGGGCTCGAATGAGGCAACAAAGGCAGAATGGAGATAGAAATGTGACATGCCAGACCTTGAGCGTGTGACTCGCTCAAAGAGGTCTCCAATCATCTGCTCAGAAGGATGGTCTTTCTGGATATGTCGGGGAGGTCCTGGATGAGATGAAGAAGTGACCTCTACCTCATGAGCTAATGAGGTAGGAACAGAGCCACTAGCTCCAGAAGAAGCAAAAGGCATGGGCTGATCGCCTGAAGGTGCAGTGGAAGAAGGCACCTCAAGGGGAGGATGAGAAACTGGATCGGGTAGACAACCTTCATCTCCATCCTCCTCATCATCCACAAAGATGGGCTCGGACTGCTCTAATGAACCTGAGATATCGAGCCTAGTCCCCAGACTGGCCTCATCGAAAGTCACCTGACAGGTCTCTACCAACTTACTAGACTCACAGTTCCAAACCCTATATGCCCGCAAGGAAGTCGAGTAGCCTAGAAAGATACCATCACAAGAGCGTGACTCGAACTTATCTAGGTTCTCGGACTTCAGAATAAAGCACTTGTAACCAAACACACGAAAATGAGATACATTGGGCTTTCGCCCATATCTCAACTCATAAGACGTGCGGTGCAAGTGTGCTCGAAGAAAAACTCAATTTGAAATATGGCACGCGGTAGCTATAGCCTCAGCCTAAAACTTCCGCGGTGTAGAGTACTCATCGAGCATCGTTCTGGCCATCTCGACCAAGGTACGGTTCTTCCTCTCAACGACGCCATTTTGCTGTGGGACGTGCGGAGAAGAGAACTGGTGCTCTACACCTGTCTCATCGCAAAACCTCTCAAAGTAGGAATTCTTGAACTCCGTGCCAACGTCACTGCGGATCACTCGTAAGGCACCCGGGAGCTCAACAGAAAGCCTACTGAAAAGACCTCAAAAATGTGTAAACGTCTCATCCTTCGAGGCTAAGAAAAACACCCAAGAGAACCTCGAGAAGTCATCGACCACGACAAGAACATACCACTTCCCTCCTGCTGACAGCGCTCGAGCTGGTCCAACTGTGTCCATGTGGAGTAGCTGTCCTGGTGCATCGGTCATAGTCACTGTGACCGGAGGGTAAGAAGCGGCAACCATCTTGCCATGCCGGCAAGGAGCGCAAACAATATCTTTGACCATCTTGAGTTTCGGCAGACCACGAATGAGATCGTGGCCGCTAACTCGGGTCAAATGGTCAAATCCAATATGACCAAGTCTCCTATGCCAGAAGGTACGGGCACGGGACTCAGACGCAACTAAACATCAGAGAGAATCACCAGAAGACTCAGAAAAATCAGCATGAAAGATCCTCCCATAACGAGAAATCCCGCAAACCAGACTACCCGAAGAATCAAGGGTTTTGCAAGCGTTTTTCTTAAGCTCACCTCAAAGCCATCATCGGTAAGCGGAGAAACAGAAAGCAAATTATACTGTAGCTTACTAACCAAGGCAACATCTTTCAAAATAAAAGACTCATTAACGCGCACTGTACCTTTGGCGATGACACGCCCAGACGAAGCGTCTCCGAAGGTGATCGTCTCATCACCTGGAGCATGAGCTAGGGAAGAGAACCAACGAGAACACCTGGAGTCAACGAGCCAAACCTCTCTCTTCCCTACCCGGCGAACCTGAGTCAACGAGAGAGTAAAGTCTTAGTACTGGGGTAAATCAAGAGTGATTTTGGCACCCAATGCTGAGTAACACGTCGAGTAGAAGAAGTAGCCACACACGACTGACCTCTAGCTACACTACGCTCTCTGTCGCTCAACAAGCCAGAAGGTCTGTGTACAGACCTGAAGCTGTTGTTGGGCTTGACTGCTATAGAGGAGCGAGTCAAGACACCAGCAACAAGCTGATCACGCCGTGGGTAGCTATCTCGATCGGGGAAACGAGATCTACCCTCAGGACGGCGGATATCACGATCAGAGGAAAACCGAGGATGAAAATTAGAAACACCAGAAAAGCCAAGTCCTCGATACTGCCTAAAACCCTCAGAGTGATCAACCCTAGACCTCGTGTTGGTCTTAGGTGCACTCAAGGTCTGGGGCTGACCCTGAATACTTCTAAGATCATGAACACAATCTCTCCGCGAAATCTTGGCGCGCCTAAAACATCGCTCGACCAAGTGTCCATCCTTCTGACAGAAGGTGCAGTGATACTTCACCTTATGAGAGGTGGAAGCAACACAATGAGGCTTCGCCTTTTGAGAGGTCGAAGCAACAGGTGGAATTACCTTGCTGTCAGAAATCCCTTGGACAAAGCCCGCTAACTTGAATTGAACTTTTTCAGTTCTGGGCTTGACCTCGATCACACCTGCGGCTATGGGTCTGAGCACGGCAAGTGGATGCTTCCTAACATCCTCAAGAAAATCATATCGTAGACCTTGATTGAATTTGCAAATCTTGGACTGGTCTAGAATAAGATTTAGCTTCTTCTTGCCTCCTACAAACCTCTCAAGAGTGTTCATAAGGTACTGACACTCCCGAAAGAGAGAGGTGCAAGAAGAGCAGGGGAAGAGGAGACAGCAGCAGAAGAGGAAGAACCAACAGCAGAAGAAGGAATGGCATGTGCACGCACGGCCGCCTCACCATTGAGGTCTTCGCAAGGACTAGAAGGGACAACCCTACCTCTAGCTGTTTGGTCATCATGCCTAAGCGTCTCTACTCCTTTGGGCTTCTCCCCCACCGAGGCAATCACATCACAATCAATTGATGACTTCTCTATAAGATCCTTAGTTAGTTTCACATATTTTTCATTTAAAGCAACGAGTTCAAGTTTTAGTTTTTCACAACTAATGCATGGTGAGCTAACAGGGTCCATAGTCGCATACTGAGCCAATTTGTTGTTATGATCAACCATTTCTTGGAATTGCTTAGAAACAGACTCAAGCTCAAGGGTTAATTTTGGACAATTGGCTCAAGTAATGAAGCATGCAACTCAGCAATTTTATGATCTGCCCTTTTTAAGTTCAATTTCAAATTATTGCAATTTTCACAAGACTCGGGCAGATCAAGGAGCATGGTATAAAGACCTCTAAACGCATTGTCCTTATCCTCACATGAGGTGCAAGATGTAGTCTCAACAACAGTAGATGAAGGAATAACAATCCTACTCATCTCTAGTTCAGCCAAAAGACTAACATTCTCCACCTTAAGCATGTCAAGCTCAGAAAACAAACTATCATGAGAGGTCCTTAATTTCTCCATGTCATCAAGTAAGGCACAGCATGTATCATATTCGTCACGGGAGGGAGCAGATATAAGTGAAGTAAGCTCCCGTGATAATCTATCTACTTCCTTCTCCAACTCGCTACACCTAGCTCTAGATCTAGCATGGAATTTCCCTAGCTTAAGAAAAGCATCATTAAGCTGGTCATAGGAGGGGTATACCTCGTCGGAGTCGGAGTAAAGCTCACTGTCGCTGATCTCGCCATCAAGGGCCATGAAGCACATGCCGGAGAAGTCATCGCCACCTTTGGGGTCTTGCTCGTCCGTCCCATCGTCGTCGCTCCACCCCTCCACCTCGCTGAGGTCGAGGTCGTGGAAGGCGGTGTGGACGCGGTGGAAGAGCTTCTTGGCTTTTCCAGGGTTGCAGAACTTCTTCTTGCCTTGGGCATGAGCTGGGGGCTTCTTGTTGTGGTTCTTGTCGATGTAGTTGTTCTTGCTCATGCCGCTGTAGTCGTTCTTGCTCTTCCCCAGCTTAGGGCAATTCGCCCGAATGTGGTTGGGGCCACCACACTCGAAGCAAATGATCGACCACTCCTCTTTCGATCCCTTACCCTCTTGTATGCGTGGGAAAACTTTCTGGCTAGAAGGGCTAACTGGTCCTCTGGTAGCTGCTCTAACTGATCATCAGTTACGTCACAGAGAGCAGCTAGAGAGAATCCACAAATCGACTCAGAAGAAGGTCCATAAACAAGACTAGGATCAGTGACTAAGGCCATCGACTGCGACTTCGACCTACGAGAGACTATGTCAATCTCGTGAGTCTTGAGGCGTGAGTACAATGCGTCAAGAGTCAAGGTCGAGAGATCGGTGGTGTCCTTCATGGTAGTCACCTTCATCTCCCAAACACGCAAATCAAGAGCTGCAAGCATTGTCCGAGTCGGGGTATGTGAGACCGACCGCTCGGAGGTTTCTCGAAATCTTGTGGAAACGCGCAAAGCACTCATCGAGGGACTCACCAGCGAGCATTTCAAGCTTGTTGTAATCTCGCTTGAACTGGTCCTGTCGAACGGTCTTGATCTGGGTGGTGCCCTCATGGTATGCATCGAGAGTCACCCAGATGTCGAACGCCGACGTCAGATGAGAGATGCGATCGAACTCGCTTCTGCTTAGACCCTGAATTATGATGTTCCTCGCCTTAGCGTTCGCCTCAACATTAAGCATGTTTCCAGCGTTGATGTTCTCATCGGCAGGAACAACATATCGGTTCTTGACCTTTCGCCAGATGGCGTAGCCTTGAGCCTGGATGTAAGTCTCCATCCGGCTCTTCCAGAAAGGATAATCAATCCCATCGAAAATTGGGGGCTTGGTCGAGTACTTGTCTGTCGCCATGGCTCTAGAGACCGGTTAAGATCCACGAGAAAGAGCCAACCGGCTCTGATACCAAATGTAGGACTGAAATGGCAACAGAGGGGGGGTGAATGGTGCCTTTTAAAAATCCCCAAGTATTCGCACAATCTCTCCTTCTCCAATAGCTATAGAGCTATGAAGACCGGAGGAGATAGCTCTCTGGAAACTGAGAAAAATCGGCTAAACTGACCAACAGCAGAAAGATCAACAACGGAAAACTTCAGCCGACAATAGAGAGAAGCGCAACACCCGAAGGAACCAAAACCAGTGCAGCATCTGATTCCCGAGTCAAACAGCCTTGCAACTTCTCCCAAAGCCAAGCAGCTACCTCTGGACTAGAAATAACAGAGCTAAAGACAACTCAATTCTGGGATCAAAAAGAGGCACAAAGTTGAATTCGAAATAGAGGACGCAGGCGCAGCTCGATCGCAAGATTCAGTTTTCAGAGAACTTTTGACTCATAAATCATTTGGATGCGAGACCTCAAATGCTGCAAGAACACTACCTCTGGAAGAGAAAATATCAAGAAAATGTGTACTCTTTGTCGAGACCAAAAGAGCACGATAAGTCGAAGATGAAACAGAGCCTTTCACGGGCGCACGACCGCTTGGTTAGAGAACCGATCGAAAAAACGTTTGCTTTGGGAAAGACTAGCCAAGATGGCCTTGAGAATGAATCCCAAATCAGAGCTGAAGAGACCGAGGCAGTCTTGAGCAACAACCCAACACACAAGAGAAAAACCAACAAGAACACCCGAGAGGAATCAACAAAGTCAACAAAGAAAGATATGAGACATCTCAGACAAAACACTTCTCAGATGGATCAATACAGAGAGATGAATCCCCATCCGCTATTGATCATGGAGGTTTCTACAGCCACTCCATCGGAGGTACACGAGCAACCGTGCTCTACCCAGAGACGACTCACACAAAATAGAAACGAAAAACTCAGAGTGACTCGGGAAAACAACCTCGCCGATCACCCGAGCCCTACCTCTCTATTTATAGCTTCAGGCTACCAGGGGGAGAACCCGTTAACCCCAACTAACACCGGGTTTTACCATTCACTTTACCCGCTAACTCAAGTGCTTTGCCTACTAACCCCACCAGACCCGCACTTTGCCCATTAGCGCCAACAGAATCCACTGCTTTGCCCGTTAACGCCAACCACTCCTATGCTTTGTAGAGAACCGCTTCCCTTTTGCAGACTTTGGCCATTTCTCCGAAATGTCACTCCGCTGCCTTCCCGGAAGTTTCCTCCGTAGCTTGCCTTGCCGTTCAAGTCTTGCAACCACCTGCAGACCTCGTCGTCGTTGGCATCTCCCGGTCGCTCACGACCATCCATGCCTCGCAACATCTAGTCTCCAAGTCCTGCAAACCATCACAGACAACAAAACATCACATAGCACCTCACAAAACAATGTGTACAACCATCTGCATTAGACAACCAGAGCTCAAACCATACTTCACAAAGTCTAAACTACATTAAGACCAGTCAAAATGATGAACAATCAAAAGCACGAGGTCTATGACTGCAATACAAAGCCATACTACCGATTCCCAGCTCAAACGATCGATCCTAGAGGTCATACGACCGGTTCCAAAGAGTCTACGACCACGTTCAAGTCTCTTGGGCGCTTCCGACCGCTTACGAGCACCTCCGACCGCTTCCGACCGCAGTCAGACTCGTCTGACCGCTTTCGATCGCAACCGACCACGTCCGAGTGCGATCCGACCACATTCGACCGCCTCTCAACGTGGTTGAAGTCCGCTGACTTCCCACGTGGTCGTAGTCGTGGTCTGCCGACTATCGACCGCAACGGTTGAAGCCTCGACCTCCGACTTCCTGTCGCGCTAACGTGGTCGTAAGGCGCCGACTTCTCAATGTGGTCGTACGCCAAAGCGCCGACTTTCGACCGCAGTGGTCGTAGCTTCGACGACTGCGGACCACAGCCAACATGGTCGTAAGCACTTCCGATGGCCTTCGACCACGACCAAAGTAGTCATACACTTCCTCTGGTGACCTACGACCACGGCCAGAGTGGTCGTATGTGCCACAACGTGGTCGTAGTGCCTTCTGACCACGGCCAAAAGGGGAGTAAAATTTTTTCCGGCTTTCGACCGCTGACAGTGTGGTCGTAAACAGTTCGGCTAGCCACCGACCACGGCCAAATCAGTCGTAACCCCTTTTGACCTCACCAGAAATGCTCTGCCGTGGTCATAACACCTTCTGCCTGCTGCCAACGTGGTCGTAATCTATCCAAATACCCAGGACAGCTAATGCCGACTTCGACCACGATCATGATGGTCGTAAAAGACCCTGCAGACCACTCAAGAAGGCTACGACTTTGAGAAAAAGGCACAAATCAAACTCAATCTCTTCAAGACAAGTGTCAATTACTCATAACAAACATGTGGTCACCTTCACATGGCCTCTCAATCTCCCCCTTGATGAGTATATTGACAAACACAGAAAAAGCGTAAAGTTGAGTTTGTTTGAAAATAAAAGAGAGTCAAACATGGCCTAAGAAGGAAGCAAAGAGGAACCAAGACCATGTTGACAAAGGGAACCAAGACCATGTTGACAAAGGGAACCAAGACCATGTTGACAAAGGGAACCTTAGAGCAACAACAGAAAGAGCAAATTGATCTCCAAAGCTCCAGAAGGTTCCCAAATGGCTTTTTCTCCGCTATTCTCCCCCTTTTGGCAATAAAATCATCAAGGTGCAAGGAAGAGAATAAAACAAGATGTGGGATAAAATGACTGAAGATACCATGGTTTATTTTAAGTATTTAGAGCCATGAAGATTATCCAAAATGACCATATAAGAATTACACCAAGCCATAACACATAAGTATGCTATCAAGATCATGACAAGACATGTATAGACAAGCTAAGCCAAATAAGTCATAATCTAAAAATTAGTAAACTTGGAGCTTCTATTCTTGATGATGATAAACTTAGAGCATGGCTAGATCACACTTTTGATTAGGTGTTACTAGTGGTCGGTCCAAACTTTTGACCAGTTGTGTCGCACGTTTGGACCAGTATGGTTGGACCAGAGTTTCGACCAACTTTTTGTACTCGATTAGATCAGTTGGTGGTTAGACCATATTTACGTAGGCAGTCAGATTGTTCTCGACCAGTGTTGTCCATGCGATCTGATTAATCAGAAGTTAGACCAGCGTCGCTAAACCAGTCAAACCGCCCAGTGGTCAGACTAGCTTCTCAATGTCTGTCTGGTCGAAATCTATTAGATGTTAATGCTTCACTTAAATCTTTATCAGTGCATGTTTTTGCTCCTATTCATCGAGTATCTCAGTACTAGATACCTAACTCCTTAATGTTTAACCCTAGTACTAAGGTATCGATGATTGTCCGTGCTATGTAGGCTCATCGCAAGCGGAAGGAAAACGTCTGGTTCATTGACTCTGGTTGTTCTCGCCACATGACTAGAGACTCAAGATGGTTCTCCTCCCTCTCTCATGCCCCCGGTGATGAGTTGATCACTTTTGGGGATAACTCTCAAGGACGAGTTCTTGCTAAAAGCACCGTACACATCAACGACAAGTTCATCTTAAAGAGTGTTGCTCTTATCTATAAGTTGAGCTATAACTTGCTTTCAGTTTCATAGTTGGTCGACGATAATCTTGAAGTAAATTTAAAAGGCATTCATGCTATATTTTAGATTCACCTGGTGATCTTGTATGCAAAATTAGTCGAGTTGGTCGCTTGTTTAAGGGTGACTTGTCATATTCAGCATCTCCTGATCTTAAATATCTTATTTCATCAGACTCTAAAGATCTATTCTTCTGGCACCATAGATTAGGTCATATTAGCTTTAATCATCTTGCTTGACTCAGTAATATGAATCTTATTAGAGGAATTTCTAGTCTTAAGATTGATAAGTCAATGGATCTAATTTGTTCACCTTGTAGACATGGTAAGATGATTGCATCGTCTCATCCCCCACTCACACTAGTCATGACGGATTCTCCGGGACAATTATTGAACATGGACACTGTAGGTCCCTCTAGGGTTTAGTCGTTTGGAGGAAAATGGTATGTTCTTGTAATTGTTGATGATTACTCTAGATACTATTGTGTTTGTTTTATGGCATCTAAGGATGAAACTTTTTGTCACTTTAGAGAGCTAGCTGTTGGACTAGCTAATGAACTTTTAGGAGCACTTAGATCAATTAGAAGTGATAATGGAACTAAATTCAAGAACACATCATTTACTTCCTTTTGTGCTGCAAAGGGTTTAGATCATCATTTTTGTCAGTTCGTGTGCCTCAACAAAACGGTGTGGTCGAACATAAGAATAGAACTTTGGTTGAGATGGCTAGAACAATATTAAATGAACATGCTACTCCTTGGAAGTATTGGGCTGAAGCTATTTCGACTACTTGCTATATTTCAAATAGACCTGACAATGTAGGTATACAAGTAACTAACGCACCTGAGGATATCTTCTATGACCTGGTGAGGATGAAATGGAGTTCCTGAGTCACACGTTGACCCCTACAACCACTCCTACAACTACTCAGGTGGTAGAGGCCACTATGACTACTACGACTAGACCTATGACCACTCCTACGACCACTAATGAGTTTTTTCGCAAATTTTCTCTTTCAAAAGTTTTTGAAGTGTTGTTAATGTATTCATCAAGGGGGAAATTGTTAGACCATTTGGTGGTCGTGCATTTAGTGATGATGAATAATTGACATTTGGGTTTCATTGCATTTGTAAAAGTTCTGGTCGATGCGCTTTTGTTGCTGGAATATTCAGGATAGAAGGTCTAACTTTGACCATGGCATTTCGACCACGTCAAACATCGATCACGGTTGAATGACCGCATCTGAACAACCACAACTGAATGACCTTGTCCAGTCGATGATGGTAAGCTACACCGAACTAGTTGTAAGAAACAGTTAACCGGTCATAGGCAATAGTACTTTATTGATGGTCATAGCTACAGTGCTTTGTCCATGGTTGCAGCTATAGTTTGTGATCGGTAGGCGAAGACTTTAAGGTTGATAGTCATAGACCTTATGATCGATAGCCGCAGTCTTCGCAGAATGTTGTCATTGTCGGAGGTACAGTGAAGATTCGGTAGTCAAGACTAGGAGTGCTACGATAGTTATGATTTTCAAATATTCTGAGCGGAACGATAGTAATTTCTAAGTACTTGTGTTTTCGAGTACTTGATGAGCTAGTGACCGGCCTGCACATGCAGTCATAGCGGTCATAATGAGTGGTCTAAGACTGATTTCTGCAAAGCGATAGAATTTGTGATCGTGGCTGATCTGGTTGATCTTGATGAATGGCTAAAGATTTGGTATGAGTGTGTGGGCTAGTGTTGGTCAAGTTGGAAAGAACTTGTGGTGGGGAAAACATCTTTGGTCTTTGGATGTGTAGGTTGGGCGTGGATACGGTCATGGTCGGTGATGAGGTGCACCAGAACTAGGATGGGGAAATTTGAGATCCAAGTGGTTGAGGATGTCACGAGGTGGTCGGGCTTACGCTGGAGCATGTGGAGATCAAAGGTGCTGATGCGTGGAGAAACTAGAGGAGGTATGATCCTGGAGGCTTCGCCATGTAAGATGGATGATGCGTGATTAAGATACAGGAGGTGCAGTCTTGGAGGTTTCGTCACGTAGTGAGATTGAAAACATTATGGAAGGAGTCTATAATAGGAAGGATTAGAGATATTTCAAAACCCATGTTTGATGGGTTTCAAGTCCCTTGATTTTTGGAAGAGATAATATTTTGTGTTCATGTTTGATGGGGACACGGTTGATGCGTTAGGCTGTAAAAGCAGGAGAGGCTTAAGGTTAATGTGAGATTTTGAGAAAGGCTTTGGGATGTGTTTTGGAGAAGGAAGGAGAGGCTTTAGTTTTTGGTTAGGGCTTTTTGGGGTGTTTATGAGGACGCTTTGCAAATCCACGAAAATCCAGCAATAAACATTACCTTGAATCAATCTGGTTCTTGGTTTGCTCGCAATAGTGCTGGTGTTTGCAGTTAGATCAAATCCTATGACTACATGTGAAGGTGATCGAGAGGTTCTACTTCTGGGTTGACGTTTTCAAGTATGTTCAATTTGGTCGAAGATCGAAGTTGAGGAATCTAGCGAGTGGGTATGCGAGCGATTGGTGTAAATCTTCATCGAGCGATAAGAGATTGAAAAAGCGGTGCAATCATTTATCCTCTCTGATAGCCATCAACGATCCTACACTAGATATATTGCTTACTAAACAATCGGTGGATCGAATCTTCAGAAAAGCTCCCCATTTCCCTCTCTGCCTTTTGTTGTGATGTGTGTGCTTGGATAGGTGTATGTGTGCTGCGACGACGTGCTGCGGGATTGGATCCATGCAAACTCCGTGTTCTGGTGTGTTAAGGATGCAGCAGCCGGTTCTTCACTCAGCGAATGATCAATGTCCCAGGCAACGACTCAATAGAGGTTGCTGGCCATGGGACAAGAAGCCAGGGTGGAAAGGACCTCTACCCAAACCGGGTTACTCTGCTTCAACGACGCTAGGAGATTTCCTTTTGCCCAAATTGGATGAAGCAATGCATCGTTTGTCATCCACTCCGGTGATCCAAGTGCAGCGTGTTATTTGCGCAGATCCAAACAGATCGCAGATCTGGTTTCCTCGGTTGGTTCGAAATTCAATTGATTCAGCTAATGGGCCACTCGTTGGATCGTTAGTTTCTGTGGGCCCGATATCTTCATGGGCCGCATGTAATCTTGGTCTTGCTATGCTGAGTCGGAGACTATCGCAGCGCCACAGAAACCCTCCGCGAAATCATCCCACCTACGCGCAAGTCCTAATGGCTGGATGTGCGGCAGCGGCAGGTGGGGCTGGTGATGGTAGCGGTGGCGGCGGTGGTCTAGGCAGACGTAACTACGGTGGCCAATTCCGTGCTGCACGTGGTGGTCGTCCTCCCAGGCCATTCGCAGGGGACGCGGTCGCGGCCGTGACCACCATGGAGACCGGGCAAGCGGGCAAGGCGAAGACTTGCATGCTCGCGGCCCTCGGAGTGGTGGCTCTTGTGCCACTCAGGCTACAGGTGGTGGTCTAGCTGAAGAAGCCAACAAGAAGCCAAAGGAGATGGGAGAGGGTTCTGGTAGGCAAGCTGGGAAGCATAAAGGAGCTCAGATGAATACTGGTGAGTCTGTTCCAAAGAAGAAGAAGAAGCTCGTGTTGTGTTGTGAGATTTGCGAGGAGGAACACTTTACTTCTCATTGTCCATTATTGCATGGCCCAAAACCATCAGCCACGTTCAATGGCCTTGCTGGAGATGGCCTTGGGTTTTTCCAAATTCCTTTTACTACAGCTGCAAAGGCTCCCAAGAAGATTTCAGCTACTGCATTGATCAAGATTGTGGAGGGCTCTGTTTCGGCTGAATTGGTCAAAAAGGAACTTGCTAGGGCCATTCCGGTTAAGTGGGATTGGGTGGTGCGTGAACATGGCAATAATGCATATATTGTGCCGTTCCCATGTCAGGTGGAACTCCAACGAATGATTAGCATGAGGCGTCTCCGAACTGACAATAATGAGGGTGTTATGTTTTTTGAAGAGTTGAACAATGAGATAATACCAAAGCAGAAGCTGCAAAAGGTCTGGGTGCAGGTCTATGGTGTACCATATGAAATCAGGTCTTTTCTTTCTCTTTGGGCAGTGCGATCTATCCTTGGTGCTACCATGAAAGTGGACATGAGATCAATGAGAAAAACAGGGGTGGTCCGGTTAATGGTGGCGGTACTAGACGCTAATTGTATCCCTAATGATGCTGACATAGTGGTAGATGATAATCTCTATGAAATATTTTTCAAAATTGACCAAGTGGTCAATGGAAACAGTGGGGAACTAGATGAATTTGATGAGGATGATGATCTTGACCAGGGGGATAAGGATAAGCATAAAGAGATTGATCAAGAGATGGAGGAGGCAGAACATAATAAAAATGGTTCCGGCCCTTCAAGTTTATCGACTCCAGCAATTAAACAGAAAGAGGGGGCAAGTGTTGTCCAAGCTCCAACAGATGCTGCAACAAATATATCTGAACAACAACTTGTGGAGAAGGCCAATGATTGGGCAGTCGATGGATTGCTGGAGCAAATCAGATTCAATGCTACAGCAGAATTTGAATATGATAAAGGCTCAACAAATATTAGCACTCTCAGTGTATTATTGATTGCTGAGAATGAGTTGGCTCCTGAGAATATTACTTCACGACACATGCAAAAGCAGGTTTCAGCGATGGAGGATCCAGATCCAGACAATACATCTATTGGTGAGTTTGCAGCCGTGGAGGATCCAGATCCAGACAATACATCTATTGGTACGCAGTCTATTTCTTCTTTTGCGACGCTACAATCACACGGGGATGTTAAAAGTCCAGTGTTAGAGGAAGTGCAGACATTGGTCACAACAGTTGACCAAAATTCAGTTGATTCTGGACTTGCTCAGTTGGGCAGGTCGGGTGCTGCACAGGAGATGCAACTGGATCAGATCTCGACTATTGATCAGCTTGGGTGTCAGGATGTTCCGGATTCTCAACAGAATACAAATTTACCATCAGAGAATTCAAATTACCATGGTTTACCACGTCATTTGCTACAAGTTTTGTCTAAGAAGAACGGCATCAAAGCCAATCTTTCTAACGTGGCCATGGCAAATGCTCTCCAACTCTTGGACTCAGTTATTGGAATTGAAGACATCAATTCAATTGAATCTAAGGCGGTCGGTACATTGGAGAGAAAGACTAGCAAGAGGACAGCAACTATGGGGGATCTAAATATTATGGAGAAGGCTAAGAATTTCGTGGCAAAAATAAATTCTCTGGATCAAGGTAACTGTACATCTTTCCCCTCTTTCTCAGATTCCTCTATTGTTTCTAGAATCAATAACCTAGGTGTTTCTCTTGGCCGAGATAATAGTACTATTTTATCTTCTGTTACCTCGCTTAAAAACATAGAGATAGATAGGTTAAAGGTGTCGGCTAAAAATAACCTTAGTTGCAGCAAGTCTCCCTCTCCTAACATTAACCTGGATGAGGAGGAACGAGACCTCTTTGATACACACCTCAATCACATTTGTGGGGATTCTGATGAGCGTGTGCAAGAGGACAGACTTGACCATATTTGTTGTGAACTTTTAGCTACACAACGCAGGAAAAAAACCTCTTCTAGAAAGAATAACAAAGGGGGATCGACTCCCACAAAACCATTAACACCTTCCAAGCTTTGTCTCAAATGAAAGGAGTCTTTTGGAATAGCAGAGGTCTAGGTGACTTGGCTAAACATGGGTATTTAGAAGAAATGGTTAAGGAGGAGCATATTGATTTTATTGCTCTGTTGGAAACAGGTCGGGATCATTTCCCAGATGCGATCCTTAAAAAACTTTGTGGTGGCAAAGAATTTATTTGGCACTACATGGCACCACATGGTCGCTCTGGGGGCATTCTCCTTGGTGTGGACCTAACAGTTTTTGACATTGGAGTTATTGATGAAGGAGACTTTTATGTCAAATTTGTTGGTGATATGCCCTAGAGGCAACATGGCGATGTTGAATATATCACATACTATGTTTATGATACATTGCTTTGTTCCTTGAAATAGACATTATCATTATTGATCAATGAGTATGTGACTTATTCATGAGACTCTTAATGCCAAAATGTTGCTATTTCTAAATGATCCCTGATCATATATCATATGAGGAACATATATGATTCAAAGATCAGCATATGTATTGATTGATGATCATGTCTCATGGATCATGGTATGGAGATACCAAATCAATAATATGGACATGTGTTAGTGAACATATGTTGGATAGACCCGCCATGAGACACTGCAGAGATTCCATGTGTCATTAGTTGGTCTCAAGTAGTGTTTATGTAGAATCGTTAGACTTGAGATCATCATGGTTCCCAACATGCGTAGTAGCCTATTTTGGGACTACTAACCACTACTCCGTAACTGGGTAGTCATAAAAGTAGTCTTCGGGTTTGCTATGAAACATGTAGTGGGATGTGAATGATCAAGATAGAATTTGCCCCTCCTTATGGGAGAGATATCTCTGGGCCCCTCGATGTAATGGATTATGAAAGTGCATGGCCATGCCAATGTGATTGAGGAGTCAATCACAAGTTTATAATCCATCACGGAATCGAGAGAGTGATTGAGCCATTAAGAGGATGACACAGGTCTCGCCTTGAGCTTAATCTATATCGTGAGGCAAAAGGATTCGTACATGAGAACATTACAGGTTCAGCCGATATGATCTTTACGTATACTTTGGGGTTAATATGTCTTGCTAGAGGCCGCTATTAACAGGGTGACCGGAAAGGTGTTTCCGGGTCGCGACCAAGTATACGTGAACCTACAGGGTCGCACACTTAACGGGTTGGAACACTAATTCGAATGTGATTCGGATGTGGGCTCAATTCGGATAGAGATCCGGATAGACTCCTATTGGGCCTCGGTCCACGAGGCCCAAGTGAGGAGGTCTATATATTTGGAGGCGGGGGGGCTGAGGGATGGATGCATATGTTCCTCCCGAACAAAACCCTAGCCGCCACCTCCCGAGCCAAACCCTAGCCGCTCGCGAGTGCTGGTACACTCGCGATCGGAGTTCCAGCCCCGGACGTGTGGATACCGGTGGAGGCGCTGCTCGTTGCGGCGTTGATCGGCATCAACAAACTACAGATTGGATCTGCTCGTGGTGTGGTTGATCGCGTGGAGGAGACGATCTGTTCGGGACGATCGGCTACTTCCACTACTACCTCGACGCGCGTGGTTGGATCGGCTTCTCCAACTCTTCTTCCGCTGCGCTGCGCGTCTAGTGGTAACGATCTATGATCCCTTCTTTGCATGATGTCCTGGTGTGCGCGGTAGAAATTTTTTATTTTCTGCTATCGTAGCCTACGCGCGTTCCTTCAGTGGTATCAGAGCCATCTTGCTTAGTTTGCGATCTGGATCAGCGCATATGATGATATGCGGTTGTAGTAGATTGGATCTATTACAGTCTAGATCAGTCGGTTCATGTGATGAATCGATGGTAGCACGGGTTGATGAGATCAATCGGTGAATAGGGGTTGGATGAGGCGCAGATTGTATCACTACTAGTGCCCTAGAGATTGTCTCGGATCGGCATAAGGTGGTTATGTCGAATACTAGTAGGATACGAATCTGATAGCCTCGGGCCAGTGGGAATACTAGTGCCCTAGAGATTGTCTCGGATCGGCATAAGGTGGTTATGCCGAATACTAGTAGGTTACGGATCTGATGGCCTCGGCCCAGTGGAAAAACTAGCATCCTAGAGAATGTCTCGGATCGGCATAAGGTGGTTGTGCCGAATAGTTTTTCCATTGCGATTTCATAGATTGGATCTGTAAATTTCGTAGGGTGTTCAGGGCGCTGCCCTGAAACCCGCGGGGGGCGGCCCCCCCCTCGACCCCCCGCCCGCTGACCGGCCAGCGGGACCGCCGTGCGTACCCGCCTTGTATAGCGTCTTGGGTTCACATCGTTAGGTAGAATACGATTCTACGTCTAACTTGTTTTTGCAGAGAATGACGTGAATAGTATGGCCCTATATCTTATTGGAATGTATGAGATGTATGTGATGCATGTAACATTCGTTCATGGCCTGCGTGTCATGATTATTTCAGCTATTGTTAGCTGTCTATATTGTATTTAACGACCTGCGTGTCGACCTTAATGCTTGAATCTATCTTTGTAATCTTCAATTTCTAGCTATTATAGGTAGTAGCCTAGTTTTGAGGTTACAAGCTTTCAAGCATGGTGGCCTAAAGGAGTGATGTGGAGGATGGAGATCGTCTACACCTACATGGAGATGGAAATCACCATTTGTTTGGGCCATACTACTTCACAGTTAAATGTGTTTATCTGTGATATTATCTATCTTATTCTTATGCAATGTTTTTGTCATATGTTGCTTTGGTAGGATAGAATCCCTCATAAAATTAGGTGTTCATGCCCTTCCATATGTTGCACCAAAAGATAATGATCACCGCATGGTAGGTCTACCAAAGTAGAGTGCCGTCGGTTATCATCATTATTTGGGGTAGATGTCGGACATCTACATGCGGAAGCATTTGGTTTACTTAACAAGGTTATCAAAACAGTTTTGGACCTTGGGGCATAGATTGGGGCCGGGGCATGTTGATGTCACCCAACAAGCAAGAGTCACATAGGGATGTGATTAGCAAGGTGTTGCTTACCCATGTCACTAGTTTTCTAGCCGTGATGCCAAAGCTCACTAGGAATTAGTGAAATGAGGTTCTTGACCCACTATGTAACTTAGAGGGAGTTTTGTTGCAAAACACATAGTGGGAGTCTTTTGTTAAATTGTTTAATAAAAGATGAACATAAACATAGTGCTAAACTTTGCATATTCTTTGTTGTAGATCATGTCAACTAATGCCGCATCCAGTTCTTTTAATTTGCGATCTATTCTTGAGAAAGAAAAACTCAATGGAACGAACTTTATGGATTGGTATCGCAACTTGAGAATTGTTCTCAAGCAAGAGCGCAAGGAGTATGTCCTTGAGTCTCATTATCCTGATGACTTGCCTGATAATGCTACTGCGGCTGCACGGAGAGCTTATGAGAAGCAAACGAATGATTACCTTGATGTGAGCTGTCTCATGCTTGCCACAATGTCCTCTGAGCTTCAGAAGCAATATGAGAACACAGATGCCTACAATATCATTGTGGGGTTGCGTGGTATGTTTGAGAACCAAGCAAGGGCTGAGAGGTTCAACACTTCAAAGTCCTTGTTTGCGTGCAGGCTTGCAGAAGGGAATCCCGTCAGCCCTCATGTGATTAAGATGATTGGCTACATTGAGAGTCTGGAAAAGCTTGGTTTTCCCCTTAGCCAAGAGTTGGCTACTGATGTGATTCTCCAGTCGCTCCCCCCGAGCTTTGAGCCATTCATACTGAACTATCACATGAACAACATGGACAAGACCTTGGCAGAGTTGCATGGGATGCTAAAAGCTGCCGAGGAAAGCATTAAGAAAAGCAGCAATCATGTGATGATGATGCAGAAAGGCAAGGGCAAGCCCAATGTCAAGAAAGGCGCGGTCAAAAGAAAGTTAGCTCCCGATGAGATCGCGAGCAGTTCTAAGGCCAAGCAAGTCAAGAAGGGCGCTGCTCCTAATGCAGATTGTTACTACTGTAAGCAATCAGGTCATTGGAAAAGGAACTGCCCAAAGTACTTGGAGGATCTTGAGAAGAAGAAGGGAAGTACGACTTCCTCTCCAGGTATAAATGTTATAGAGATCAATCTTGCTACTTCATCCACTGATTCTTGGGTATTTGATACCGGATCGGTTGCTCACCTTTGCAAATCGTTGCAGGGGCTAAGAAGAAGTAGAAGTTTGAGGAGGAGCGAAGTGGATCTTCGCGTTGGCAATGGAGCAAAAGTTGCTGCGGTCGCTGTTGGCACCATGCCATTGTCTTTACCTTCAGGATTAGTTTTGGAATTGAATAATTGTTATTGTGTTCCATCTCTTTCCAAGAACATTATTTCTGCTTCATGTTTGCAAGCAGAAGGTTATGACTTTAGATCTGTGAACAATGGTTGTTCTCTTTATTTCAAAGATATGTTCTATTGTCATACTCCATTGGTGAATGGGTTATATGTTCTTACTCTTGAAGAGTCACCGGTCTATAACATTAATGCAAAGAGGCAACGTTCGAATGATTTGAATCCCACGTTTATTTGGCACTGTCGCTTAGGTCACATAAATGAGAAACGCATGGAGAAGCTCCATAGAGATGGTATTCTGCACTCATTTGATTTTGAATCATTTGAGACATGCGAATCTTGTTTACTTGGCAAGATGACAAAGGCACCTTTCACCGGTCAAGGTGAACGGGCAAGTGACTTATTGGCACTCGTACATTCTGATGTATGTGGACCAATGAGCTCAACAGCTAGAGGTGGTTTTCAGTACTTCATAACTTTTACTGATGATTTTAGTAGATATGGGTATATCTACCTGATGAAGCATAAGTCCGAATCCTTTGAAAAGTTCAAAGAATTCCAAAATGAAGTGCAAAATCATTTAGGCAAGACAATCAAGTTTCTACGATCTGATCGTGGAGGCGAGTATTTGAGCCATGAGTTTGGCAATCATCTGAAGGATTGTGGAATTGTTCCACAATTGACTCCGCCAGGAACACCTCAATGGAATGGGGTATCTGAACGGAGAAATCGCACCTTATTAGATATGGTGCGCTCCATGATGAGCCAAAGTGATCTTCCGTTGTCTTTTTGGGGGTACGCTCTTGAAACAGCCGCTTTCACACTAAACAGGGTTCCATCAAAATCAGTAGAAAAGACACCATATGAGATGTGGACAGGACAACGTCCTAGCTTGTCTTTTCTTAAGATTTGGGGATGTGAGGCTTATGTAAAACGTTTACAATCTGATAAGCTCAGTCCTAAATCTGATAAATGCTTCTTTATCGGGTATCCTAAGGAAACAAAAGGATATTACTTCTATAATCAAGGAGAAGGCAAAGTGTTTGTCGCCCGGCATGGTGTCTTCTTAGAGAAAGAGTTTCTCTCAAGAAGGGATAATGGGAGCATGGTGCAACTTGAAGAAATTCGGGAAACACCTGAAAACGTTTCAGCTCCTACAGAACCACAACAGGATGAACAAACTGTTGAAGAACCTGTTGTGGACACACCGGCACCACGTAGGTCAGAGAGGTCACGTCGTGCACCTGAAAGGTACATGTTCTTGACTACTCAACAACGGGACATATTGTTGTTAGACAACGATGAGCCTAAGACCTATGAAGAAGCGATGGTGGGACCAGACTCTGAGAAATGGCTTGAAGCCATGAGATCCGAAATTGAATCCATGCACAGTAATCATGTTTGGAACTTGGTTGATCCACCTGATGGTGTTAAAACCATTGAGTGCAAATGGATTTTCAAGAAAAAGATAGACATAGATGGAAATGTTCACATCTATAAAGCGCGATTGGTGGCCAAAGGTTTCAAACAAATTCAAGGTGTTGATTATGATGAAACTTTTTCGCCCGTCGCAATGATAAAGTCTATTCGGATCATTCTAGCGATTGCTGCATATTTCGACTATGAAATATGGCAAATGGATGTCAAAACAGCTTTCCTTAATGGAAATCTGAGTGAGGATGTGTACATGACACAGCCCACGGGTTTTGTCGATCCGCAATCAGCTGGAAAGATATGCAAGCTGCAAAGATCCATTTATGGATTAAAGCAGGCATCTCGGAGTTGGAACATTCGTTTTGATGAAGTAATCAAAGGGTTTGGTTTCATCAAGAACGAAGAAGAGCCTTGTGTTTACAAAAAGGCTAGTGGGAGCGCACTCGTGTTTCTGGTCTTATATGTGGATGACATATTACTGATCGGAAATGACATTCCTATGCTCGAATCTGTTAAGTCTTCATTGAAAAATAGTTTCTCTATGAAAGACTTAGGAGAGGCGGCATATATTCTGGGCATCAAGATCTATAGGGATAGATCAAGAAGGCTAATTGGATTAAGCCAAGATACGTACATTGACAAGGTGTTGAAAAGGTTCAACATGCAGGATTCCAAGAAAGGCTTCCTACCTATGTCACATGGTATACATCTTAGCAAGAGTCAGTGTCCTAGTACACCTGATGAGCGGGATAAAATGAATGCGATTCCATATGCTTCGGCTATGGGATCCATTATGTATGCCATGCTTTGTACACGTCCAGATGTCTCGTATGCTTTAAGTGCTACAAGTAGATACCAGTCAGATCCAGGTGAAAGTCACTGGATTGCCGTAAAGAACATCTTGAAGTACTTGAGAAGAACTAAAGATGTGTTCCTCGTCTATGGGGGTGAGGAAGAGCTCGTTGTAAATGGTTACACCGATGCTAGCTTCCAAACTGACAAAGATGATTTTAGATCGAAATCTGGATTTGTGTTCTGCCTGAATGGCGGTGCGGTGAGCTGGAAGAGTTCCAAGCAGGAGACGGTTGCTGATTCTACAACAGAGGCCGAGTACATAGCAGCTTCTGAAGCTGCTAAAGAGGCTGTTTGGATCAAGAAATTTGTTTCTGAGCTTGGTGTGGTGGCTAGTGCCTCCAGCCCAATGGACCTCTACTGTGACAATAGTGGGGCCATTGCGCAAGCCAAGGAGCCTAGATCGCACCAGAAGTCCAAGCACATTCTACGGCGATTTCATCTCATCCGCGAGATTGTGGAGAGAGGCGATGTGAAGATATGCAAAGTACAAACGGATTTGAACATTGCAGATCCGTTGACAAAGCCGCTTCCCCAGCCAAAGCATGAGGCTCACACTAGGGCAATGGGTATTAGATACCTACATGGTTGACTCTAGTGCAAGTGGGAGACTGTTGGTGATATGCCCTAGAGGCAACATGGCGATGTTGAATATATCACATACTATGTTTATGATACATTGCTTTGTTCCTTGAAATAGACATTATCATTATTGATCAATGAGTATGTGACTTATTCATGAGACTCTTAATGCCAAAATGTTGCTATTTCTAAATGATCCCTGATCATATATCATATGAGGAACATATATGATTCAAAGATCAGCATATGTATTGATTGATGATCATGTCTCATGGATCATGGTATGGAGATACCAAATCAATAATATGGACATGTGTTAGTGAACATATGTTGGATAGACCCGCCATGAGACACTGCAGAGATTCCATGTGTCATTAGTTGGTCTCAAGTAGTGTTTATGTAGAATCGTTAGACTTGAGATCATCATGGTTCCCAACATGCGTAGTAGCCTATTTTGGGACTACTAACCACTACTCCGTAACTGGGTAGTCATAAAAGTAGTCTTCGGGTTTGCTATGAAACATGTAGTGGGATGTGAATGATCAAGATAGAATTTGCCCCTCCTTATGGGAGAGATATCTCTGGGCCCCTCGATGTAATGGATTATGAAAGTGCATGGCCATGCCAATGTGATTGAGGAGTCAATCACAAGTTTATAATCCATCACGGAATCGAGAGAGTGATTGAGCCATTAAGAGGATGACACAGGTCTCGCCTTGAGCTTAATCTATATCGTGAGGCAAAAGGATTCGTACATGAGAACATTACAGGTTCAGCCGATATGATCTTTACGTATACTTTGGGGTTAATATGTCTTGCTAGAGGCCGCTATTAACAGGGTGACCGGAAAGGTGTTTCCGGGTCGCGACCAAGTATACGTGAACCTACAGGGTCGCACACTTAACGGGTTGGAACACTAATTCGAATGTGATTCGGATGTGGGCTCAATTCGGATAGAGATCCGGATAGACTCCTATTGGGCCTCGGTCCACGAGGCCCAAGTGAGGAGGTCTATATATTTGGAGGCGGGGGGGCTGAGGGATGGATGCATATGTTCCTCCCGAACAAAACCCTAGCCGCCACCTCCCGAGCCAAACCCTAGCCGCTCGCGAGTGCTGGTACACTCGCGATCGGAGTTCCAGCCCCGGACGTGTGGATACCGGTGGAGGCGCTGCTCGTTGCGGCGTTGATCGGCATCAACAAACTACAGATTGGATCTGCTCGTGGTGTGGTTGATCGCGTGGAGGAGACGATCTGTTCGGGACGATCGGCTACTTCCACTACTACCTCGACGCGCGTGGTTGGATCGGCTTCTCCAACTCTTCTTCCGCTGCGCTGCGCGTCTAGTGGTAACGATCTATGATCCCTTCTTTGCATGATGTCCTGGTGTGCGCGGTAGAAATTTTTTATTTTCTGCTATCGTAGCCTACGCGCGTTCCTTCAAAATTCACACTTCGCAATAAACAAGATGGTTTTAAATGGGCTCTGTTCGCAGTATATGGCCCTGCTCAACAGCAGCATAAAGAAAACTTCTTAGCTGAAATGGCTAACATTTGTAGTAAAGAGTCCTTACCCTATTTGATTGGAGGTGACTTCAACATTATGCGTCGCCCTGAAGATAAAAACAAAGATAACTTTGACACAAAATGGCCAAATATTTTTAATATGGTCATCCAATCCCTTGATCTCAGGGAAATAGAGATGTCGGGTCGCCATTATACCTGGGCGAGTAGTGGGAATGACCCAACCTACGAGAAGTTAGATAGGGTCTTGGTTAGTACTGAATGGGAAGAGAAATTTCCTCTCACCACAGTACTGGCCAAAGATAGAAGTAACTCAGACCACACACCTTTGTTAGTAAACACAGGCGCCTCAACTCATAATAGACATCAACCTCTGTTTAGATTTGAACGAGGATGGTTGTTGCGAGATGGTTTCTATGATTTGGTGGCTGATGTATGGCATTCAGAAACCAAAGGATTATCAGCCATAGAGAAATGGCAAAATAAAATAAGATCTCTCAGGAAATTCTTACGAGGGTGGGCAAAAAATATAGCTGGTCACAATAAAAAAGAAAAGAAACAGCTAGTCTCGATGATAGATGAGCTAGATAAAAAGGCGAAAAATAATGTGCTCTCACACCAGGAAATAAATTTGAAACGCTACCTCAATGAACGATTAGTTCATTTGTTGAGGGAAGAAGAATTGAAATGGTATGAGAGAGCTAAAACAAAAGACCTTCTGGAAGGTGATAATAACACACAATATTTCCATTTGGTTGCTAATGGAAAACACAGGAAGCAACGAATCTTCAAATTAGAACAAGAAGATGGAGTAATAGTAGGTGATGCTGAATTAAAAGCATATATCACAAATTACTACAAGGGGCTTTTTGGCTTGCCAGAGGAAAATAATTTTAGTATGGTGGAAAATCAAAACCAAGATATTACCCAGGTTACAGAAGAAGAAAATAATATCCTCGTCTCCCCATTTACGAAGAAGGAGATAAAAGAGGCAGTGTTCCAAATGGAACACAATAAATCGCTAGGACCTGATGGGTTCCCAGCAGAGTTCTACCAAGTGTTTTGGGACATTATCAAAAGTGACATTATGGCACTCTTCAATGACTTCTATGAAGAGCGTCTACCCTTGCATAGCCTCAATTTTGGAGTAATAACACTTCTCCCAAAAATAAAGGAGGCAACAAAGATACAACAATATAGGCCCATTTGTTTGCTCAATGTGAGCTTTAAGATTTTTACCAAAGTAGCCACAAATAGACTTATGGGAGTGGCTAGTAATGTGGTAAGCCCGTCTCAAACAGCTTTGATGCCAGGTCGAAATATCATGGAAGGGGTTGTGATTTTACATGAAACTATCCATGAACTTCATAGCAAAAAGCTGGATGGGGTGATCCTCAAGATAGACTTTGAAAAGGCCTATGATAAGGATAAATGGTCTTTTCTCCAGCAAACCCTTCGTATGAAGGGTTTTAGCCATAAATGGTGCAGATGGATTGATAAGTATGTATCGGGAGGAAGTGTAGGCATCAAGATAAATGATGATATAGGCAATTACTTCCAAACACAAAAAGGCCTTAGGCAAGGAGATCCTTTGTCACCTATACTTTTCAATATCGTAGCGGACATGCTCTCGATATTAATTAAGAGGGCAAAGGATGATGGTCAAATTAAAGGAGTCATTCCTCACCATGTGGATGATGGATTGTCTATCTTGCAATATGCAGATGATACAGTCCTTTTTATGGACCATGATTTTGAGCAGGCTAAGAATATGAAGTTACTACTCTGTGTTTTTGAACAATTATCTGGCCTAAAAATTAACTTCCACAAAAGCGAGATTTTTTGTTTTGGAGAGGCCAAACAGTGCAAACAAGATTATACTAACCTGTTCGGCTGTGATACAGGCATGTTCCCTTTTAGGTACTTAGGAATCCCAATGCACCACCGAAAACTTCGAAATTTGGAGTGGGGTGCTATAGAAGAAAGATTTAACCGGAAACTAAGTACTTGGAAGGCTAAGCATTTATCCTATGGGGGTAGGCTGGTATTGTCGACTTCAGTTCTAAGTGGCCTACCTATGTTCATGATGTCTTTCTTTGAAATCCCAAAAGGTGTTCTTAAAAGACTGAATTTCTATCGGTCAAGATTTTTTTGGCAAGGTAATAATGAAAAACAAAAGTATCACCTTGCCAAATGGAACATCCTTTGTCGTCCAAAAGATCAAGGCGGGTTGGGAATACCTGACCTTTGGATCAAAAATAAATGTCTTCTAAGCAAATGGATATTTAAATTGTTGAATGAAGATGGAACTTGGCAAACCTTACTCAGAAATAAATATTTGAGTTCAAAATGCCTTACTCAGGTTCAATCTAAAACTGGGGACTCGCAGTTTTGGAAAGGTTTGCTAACGGTCAGGGAGGATTTCCTGGGTTGTGGGTCTTTCAAAATAAGAGATGGTTCACAAACCAGATTTTGGGAAGACACGTGGGTAGGCTCTTCACCCCTAAAAGAGAAATTTCCCAGTCTGTACAATATAGCCAATTATCCTCATGTAACTGTGGAGACGGTTATGAATCAAGTGCCTATTAATATCTCTTTTCGCAGAGCGTTAACCGAGGATAAATTGGTAGCTTGGCTTAACCTAGTAGCTAAAATAGCCAATGTTCAACTTTCAAATGAGAGGGATGTTTTTAACTGGGATCTACATAATCATGGTCAATTCTCTGTACGGTCAATGTATGCGTACTTGATAAACCAGGATACCCCTTTCACTAATAAATTCATTTGGAAATTGAAGCTCCCTCTTAAGATAAAAATCTTCCTTTGGTACCTCCAAAGAGGGGTTATCTTAACAAAGGACAATTTAGCTAAGAGGAACTGGACTGGTAGCCAAAAGTGTTGTTTCTGTGATTGCAATGAAACAATAAAGCACCTTTTTTTTATTGCCGCCATGCTAAAACTATTTGGAATATTGTTCATATTGCTACTGGGTTAACCCCACCTAGATCTATTACTCACATGCTTGGAGGCTGGCTCACGGGCACTGGGACAAAGGATAAAAAACAGATTTTTGTGGGGGCTGCTGCTATTATTTGGGCAATTTGGTGTACTCGTAATGATATTGTTTTTGAGAAAAAACAAAATTTTTCTGTTATGCAGGCTATTTTCAGAGGAGCATATTGGTTGCGGTTCTGGGCGCTGCTGCAGCGTGAAGATAAAAGGGAGACGTTTCGTTTGGCAAGCAAAGCTTTGGAGGTTATCGCTTTAGATGTGTTTGCTAAGAATGGATGGCAAAGTAATAATAGACTTTGCATTTGATTTTCTCCTATTTGAGTACACTCTTTTTCTTTATTTTGTAAGCAAATAAGCTGTCAACTTTGTACGACTTGGCTGTGTGCGGTTGCAGAGGCCGGAATTTTTCTATTTTCAAAAAAAAAACAATGTACAGTATTAGTACAACGTACGGAGGCAAAACCTAGATAAGTGATAGCCAGCATATGCTTTTCCTTATGAATTTTGAGGGCTTGTTCGGAACGCATGAACGAAAAAGCACTGAAAAAGAAAAAGCGTTGTAATAGGAAAGAAACCATGCGCAAAAAAGATAGATTAGAAAAATGAATGGAAGTTGCAGAAAGCAGAAAGATTAGAAAAAGGCATGAAAATTGTAGAAAGAAGCTTTCCGATGATGGTAGGAAACACACAAGAAATCGTGAGAAGGAAGTGTAAACCAAAGATACGTTTTGAGAATTGATAGATGAGAATACATTTTCTGGTTATTCCTTCGGGTTCTTCCTGTGTTCGAAAAGGCACGAACCAAATTCCATAGTAATTGGATTTCTACAAAATTCCTATATAAATCTTGCAATCCAAACGGGTCCTAAAACTAATGACGCAGGCACATAGCAATGAATTCTTACATCGAGTAAATTAAAGCCAAACCAAAAGTTTCCATTTTATTCAAAGTACATAAACGGATTGAAAAACGATGATATCTTCTTCTAGTACAACACCTAAGAGTATCTCCCTTTTGTTATTCTTGATTCAAAATATTATGAATTCCCCCTCTCCCCTACTTAAACGTCCATGCATATATCAGATATATATACAATAAATTCAGCACACTAGTACAAAAAGACTAATATTAGACCCCATATCATAGACGGTTCCCCAAAACCGTCTGTATTAAATACAATTACAGATGGTTTTAGTTTACGGATCGTCTATGTTGCGGCCAGCACTAAAAACCGTTTGTGATTATGTAATATCACAGACGGTTCTTATCTGAGAATTATCATGGACGGTTCGTATTAAAAACCGTTTGTGATATATGCAATTATCACAGATGGCTTTTAGTTAGAACCGTCTATGAAACTATCATAGACAGTTTTTATTTACAACCGTCTATGTTTTGTCCTTTGTCATATGAACTACAGAAGCTATTGATCAACTAGAACAGATAAGTGTGACCTGTCACTTTTGCAAAAACCAAATTGAAGTCAAATTTATTACAAAAGTCCAGAAAAGAGGTTCCTAGATCATGATCTTCTGGGCTTCATATGCTTCCTCTTCTACTTTTGGAGTTGGAGGATCAATGGCTGAGTTCTCAAATGTTATGAATATTGTCCTTGCCCTCTCCAATTCCTCCTCTAGCCGGGGCAAATCAATAGGATAGCCCATAATCTCAAAGAGGATGTCATTATAAGCTTCTTCAGAATCGGCCGATTTTGCTTGATCGGCAAGGTTATCCATATGTCTTTCCGTTGCCACAAGAGCTTCTTCCGCTTTGTGCACATTGAAGAGAAGAACGAGGTTGAGGGTGGTTTCCCTTTCTTGAGCGGCAATGAGACATCTCCGCCGACAGCGGATGATGACGTCCAGCTAACGGATGGAAGCGATTTGAGAAAGGAGAGCAAGGCGTGAGCGGAGGAGCTACTCCAGACATAAGCTGTTGTCCACTTGTTTAAGAATACGGCCGAACAACTCATAATGGATAGATGAGAGGAAGGAGATGAAAAAAAATACTAGATGCCATTGTTGAGAAATATAGTGAAGAAGATAAGGGAGAGGACAGTATGGCGGAATATTAACAGGCGGGAGTAGAGTGCACTTTTTTAAGCGTTATCACAAACAATTCATATACCAAACCATATCTGATATGTGCATTATCACTGACCGATCATATAACAAACCGTCTCTGAAATATGCATTATCATAGACGATTTGTATAATAAACTATCTGTGGTAATGTCATGACATTAATCAGTGGCATCTCCCTCAGGATTTCGATCTCACCCATCCACTCTCTCCGCATCGAACGATAGGCACTGGTTCCTCCCACCTCTTGCCTCTTATTAATTATTTCCCCTCTCCTCTGCTCAAGTTCATCCACTCCTAGCTTATTCCTGCTTCCTCCCCTCGACGACGCTGACTACCAACGTAAGCTTGCTCCTCCACCTCCAGTTGTGACACCACGGTTCGCTGCAGAAGACACTCCCATCATAAGTGTCGTAAGAGTGTCTTGTGCAGTGTCACCGTCGTGATACAAAGGTGACGCTATTGCCACCTCTCCTTCATTGCCATTGCTATCCGTCATCTGATCCACTCACCATCCTCCTCCTCGACCCTGACATGAAGTAGACAGCACGCAAGTCTATGTACGCTGCATGGATCTTTGCTTCTTCTATATTTTTGCCATGGGTTCGTAGGATTCGAAGATGTGTTCTTGCCATGTTCTTGTTTTGTTAGATGGGTAACCTGCTCGTTATCTTGTGATGTTGTAATGGTGGATTCTAATTATAATGGAAAATGGAATGTGTTGATGTGTTTGCTGGTGTATTTACTTGTTTTCAAAGGGCATAGCTAGCATTTCTTGAGGCTAGCAAAAAAAAAGGAAAATTTTAGGTATAAAATGAACTATCATAGACGGTTTTGTGGTATAAACCATCTATGAAGGACTATCACAGACGGCTCGAACCAAAAACCATCTGTGATACTCACATATCACGGACAATTCTATCTACCAACTGTCAGTGATGGTAAAGTATCACATATGGTTCTATATACCAACTGTTTATGATACTCGCCCATCATAGACGGTTGGTAGATAGAACCGTCTGTGATGTATGAGTATCACAAATGGTTTTTGATTCGAACCGTCTGTGATATTGTTCTTTACAGACGGTTCTAGTTACAAACCGTCTATGTTATATTTATCACAGATGGCTCACAAACCGTCTGTGAAAACTTTCGATTATCACTGACACATAAATTCGAACGGTTCAGAAAATCGTCTATGATGACAGTTCCAAACTGTTTGTGATGACTCTTTTTGTCGTAGTGACATACTCAGCGAATAATTAATTTATCAAATCCCTATGTTATATTCTGATACCTCTTCTTATGCGCAGCAGCCCCTGGATCAGACTGGAGTTTATGATACGACACGAGTGTCTATATCCAAAATTAATTTATTTAATACTTAATTTAATTCATAATTTGACATTACTTATGAACTCGTATTTATATTTATTCAAACTTAATTTTGCTGAGTTTGCATTTATATTACATTGCAAATTTAATTTTTATTTTGAAATTAATACTACTACCATATTTAAAAGTTTATTTTTGTAATCAAATCCGAAATTAATCTGAATGTATTTAATGTTTCTTCAGAACTTCCAGTTGTAGACAAAGTGAATATAATTATATAATCCAAAGTTAATACTTAGCGGCAACTTGTCCATTGAAGTTTGTTGTATAGTTTTTTTTGATTAATTTTGTTGTTTAGTTTGTCCTGCTAAAAATATCCGCAGGAAATTAATGTATGTACAGTGGCAGAGCCAATATTACCCTTTTTTTTTGTGTGTTTGAATCCGATTAGTATTAGTTTGCACTGTGTGCTCATGCATGATACGGTGCCTATCAACCGATCAACTCTTGCATGCATCTGACGTGCATGCATATCATGGGTTCTATTCTTGTCCATTTGCATTTCTTCTATTACCACGAGAATTTCTAGCCTTTTCACCTCCTAGATAACCTGAAAGTCTTTCTAGAGGTGCCTTTAATTAGTGTAGATATATGCAAGGCTGGAAATCGAGCTGAGGCCGAGCTTAGTCAAGCTTCATTCAAATTGACTTATTCTGAATATTATCTTATGTATAGTTGGGAAGCAATTTTTTAAACAAGCCAACCAATAGCTAGTAAGAAGGTTACAGCATGTCATGACTGATAAGGGTCAACTCACGAGTTTCGTGAAAGCTAATAAGGAGAGTGACCGGAAAGAAAGCGCTGTGATGACAGGTTGAGGAGAATCATGTGTACTAAAAGTTATCCTTCCCTCTGTGCTACGAAGGAAGGTGAAGAAAAAAATAGCACCTATTGTTGTAGCAGCTTAGCTATCAACCGATCAACTCTTGTATGCATCAGTTCAAAAAAAAAAAAACTCTTGTATGCATCTGACGTGCATGCATATCATGTATTCTATTCTTGTCCAATTGCATTTCTTCTATTAACACGAGAATTTCTAGCCTTTTCACCTCCTAGATTACCTGGAAGTCTTTCTTGAGGAGCCTTTAATTAGTATAGATATATGCAAGGCTGGAAATCGAGTTGAGCCCGAGCTTAGTCAAGCTTCATTCAAATTGACTTACTCTGAATATTATCTTATGTATAGTTGGGAAGCAATTTTTGAATAAAGCCAACCAAAAGCTAGTGAGGAGGTTACAGCTTGTCATGACTGATGAGGGTCAACAACTAACGAGTTTCGCGAAAGCTAGTAAGGAGAGTGAACGGAAAGAAAGCGCTGTGATGACAGGTTGGGGAGAATCATGTGTACTAAAAGTTACCCTTCCCTCTGTGCTATTATTCTTTGGAGCTTGTCATGACTGATGAGGGTCAGCTAACGAAAAGGAAGGAGAAGAAAAAATAGCACTATGGCAACGTGGGAGCGACCCAACGCGTCCATCCTACCTACCGGCAGCTTTACCAGGCATTATAAAACATGAAGTAGTTCGGCACATCCATTCATGCGTTGAAAAACCATGGCGCGGGTGTGGCTCTACTCGTGCCTCCTCTGCCTCGGCGTGGCCGGTGCCGCCGCCGCTCCGCACTCGCAGTGCCTCGACAACCCGCCGGACCTGACGGCCCGCGGCGATGAGGCTGGCGGGGTCGTCGATGATCTGGCCGGATTCAGGGCCTACATCACCGGTGCTGTCCACTCCGACAGGGCCATCCTCCTGGCCTCCGACATCTTCGGTTAGTGAACGCACAAGTCGCTCGCTGCAGACTACACCATCGATTTTATTGGTTGTTTAACTGTTGATACGTGGTTACATATGTGCCTTTGGATTTTGGCTGCTGTGTTCTTTGATTTCTCCAGGATTCGAAGCGCCATTGCTGAGGTACGGTCTTCTTCTTCCTCCTTTCTTCTTGTCAACTTTCTTTTGCCCCAATTGTGCTCCTTTGTTTCCTCCTAATGACGAGAAAATTAGTGAAGTGAAATTGATCACGTGAACAACACCACAAAACACTGATTTTACAAAATAAAATGATTGAATTGTCTGCTTTTCTTTCAAAAAAAAAAAGAGTAATGTGGTTTCTTGTCTTTGTCTATAGGACCACAATAGCAATAGAGAGAGATGCATGGTGCCTTAGAAAATTTTCCTTAAGTATTCTCAAATTCTTTAATCTAGTAGCTAATGAGCTATAAAGATCAGAATTGAAAAACAAGAACAAAGCAACACCTTCAAAACCAGAGAGCCTAGCTCTTGCACCTCGGCTGTCTGACGGCGGTAAGCTGGCGGTCTAACCAGCAACCAGTTTGATCGGTCCAAGGAGCGGTCGAATCGCTTCCCTTTTCTTAGGTGCAACTCCCAAAATCCATAGTCAAATAAAATAAAACTTCGCATCACTTTGCTTAGGGTTTTAGAAACCGATTCCATCCAAAGATCACATGAATCTTTTTTAAAGTTCCTATCTTTTCCGAAGATAAACACCAAGAACTAGGTAAAAATCAAAAGCTTAGGATATATGTAGGATCGAAATGGCAACAGAGGGGGCGGTGAATGGTGCCTTCAAAACGCCCCAAGTATTCACACAAATTTCTTCTCTGATAGCTATAACAACTATGAAGTAAGAAGCTCAATGCTCATCGGAAGCTACAAACAGAAAACAAAACGAGGCAAGAAGAATGAAGTAGGCAACCGAAAGCAAGTACTCACAGCCGGTCTAACCTCAGTAGAAGAGCAGTCTGACCGCAATACCAAAGCCGGTCTGACTGCTAGCAGAGGAGCGGTCTGACCGCAGGTGATGCTCTGGTTTGACTGCTAGCAGAGGAGCGGTCTGATCGCAGGTAATGCTCCGGTCTAACTGCTAGCAGAGAAGTGGTCTGACCGCAAGTGATGCTCCGGTCTGACCGGAAACAAATTCAGAGAAGGGAAAACCGAGGCGAACAAAAAACAAGAAACTAAACTTTGGCCAAATACAGACTAAGGCAAAAAAAAAAGGGCTCCAGAAACAGAGAAGATTAGAGTCTTCAAAAAGAAACAACAAAACAGAAAAGTAAACCAACAAGAAGAGCACTCAGACGACAAAAAAAAGAACAGAAAGCAACTTAAACCTGTCGACACAGTAAATACTGACAAAAACCTCAAACTCAGAAACAATGGTCGATCGATTGCTGCTCTTCTCAGGAAAAATGATCTGAACTTCAATCTAAACAATAGATTGACCTCAGAAACAAGAAAATACAACCAAAAAGCAATTCGGCTGAAGAATGAAGACAATCAAAGCAAGAAACCGAAAAATGAACCAAAAGCTAAAATCCCTAGTAGAAAATGAAACTGAATTCCAAATGGCTTGATCGTGCAAAAATAGCACACCTGCAAGTGCACGGGTTGCCACTGAAATAGCAGCGAGTGTCGTGTTCTCCACAGGGACTAGACTAACGCTACCGGTGCTCAGCTAAAGCTAGGCCAATCAAAACGGGGGAGAACTAAACCTAAAACGTCTACCGAATCAGCCGAACGAACGAACTAAACAACGACGGGACGAACGACCGTACGAATGGACGTCGTACGACCGAACGAACAACACGACTAGACTAAACGAACGAACACACATACGAACTACAACAACGACTAACAACTACCGACTAACGACCTAAATAACTACCGACCGCGAGACAGAAGGAGGGAGTCGAGAGGGAAAGAGGGGGAAGACGGTCGACGGCTAATTAGACGACAACGGTAGGACAACACAAGCACAAAACTACGAATGTGATCGCTCGACCTTGCTAACGACCAACCGCAAAGAGAAGAAAAGGGGAAGATCGAGAAGCACAAGGGAGGATTAGAAGCAAGGAGGGAGTCAAGACAGCAATGGAAGGGGGACGGTTGGCCGGCTAGCTAATTCGACGAGACTCTCAAACAAACACACATACTAACCCTGACAGTAGGACAAGCACAGGACATCGAATTCTAGACACTAAAGACAGACAAAGACACTAACCACCAACACTAGAATAATTGACAAATTAACTCCTAATCAAAATTAGCAATGCTAAGTAGAGGCTACTGCTAAAAGACTTCCAGATGGACAACTAACAAAATAATGAGACAGCAGATTATCACACCATCAACAAATCACAGATACTACTAAATCTAAACATCGCAGATCAACAGACTGGCATATAGCGATTTAGCATCCACAATTAACCATCCAATGCCATTCAATTACAACATTTAGAGTCAGAGAAAAATAAAGAGAAATGAGTAAACCGAGGAAGAAGAGGTAGCCGAGGGAAGCCGTGGAAGGTGTGGCCGTCGGTGGAGTGGAGGAGCAGCAGAGGAGCGGCGCCGGCGTGGTGGTGAACGGTGGAGTAGACCGTCGGCGAAGTGGTGGCGGCAGGCGGCGGCGCTGAAGGGGACTCGGTGGAGATGTCGATCGGCGGCCCGGCCCTTGGTGGATGGGGCGGCGGCGCACGGGAAGAAGGCGGCAAAGAGGGAGGTGCGACGGAGGGAGAGCAGGAGGAGAAGGCGGGGATGCCGTGGAAGAAGAGGAGAGGGGCGGCCGTCGGGGCTGGCGAAGAAGGCGGGGAGAGGTGGAGCTGCGGCGGTGAAGAAGATGCAGGGCGGCGGCGCAGGAGGGAGATGGTGGGGAAGTGGTGCAGAGAGGAGAGGTTGAGGCCGCCGGTGGATGGAGAGAAGAGGGGCGCGCGGGTGGAGAATGGAGGTGACCGGCGGTGCTGTAAGTGAAGGCGCGGGGAAGGAGCTCGATGGAGGAGAGGAAGCCGGAGACTGGAGAGGCGGATCTGAGGTGGGTGGTGGTGCCGAGGGAGTGGATGGAGGAGCAGCGAGTGAAGAGGGAGGCGCGGCACGCTGGCGAGTCGGCGTGGAAGGATGAAGAGGCGAGGAAGGGAGGCGCTATTGGAGGTGGCGGCGGCTGATGGAATGGCGCAGTAGAGGAGCAGCGGGGGGCGTGGTGAAGGAGCTGCGGGTGGAGAAGGGCGCGGTGGCTAGCCGGCCTGGCCTCGCCGCCGGCCGGAGCTAGAGAAGGGAGGAGGGAAGCAATAGGGGTTAGAGAAGAAGAAGTTCCAGGCGCGAGTGTTCCCCAGGCGGCGGCGGCGGCTAGGTTAAGGGTTTGGGGATTTGTTTTTTGCAATTTTCAATTTAGCCCTCCAAAGATCTAGGGTTTACAGTTTGGTCCTTCCTTCAATTTGGTTTCTTCTGTTTTGGCCCCTCCGGAGCTCCATTTTCAGCGCGGTTTGATCCCACGCGTTCGTGACGACGCGTACAACTGTACGGAGCAGTCCAGATTTGTCGTTTATGTGCCTAGATCGCGCTGGCCTGCGGAAAAGTGCAAAAAATGTAAAATGGTCCATTTCGAGCAATTAAATATAGAAAATAGTGCAAATGATGATAAATGGTCCTAAAATGCGAAAAATAATGGGGCAAAATGATGGGTAAATGTATATAAAAATGACGCATGTCACAAATGGCTTGCGATTCTCGAATCTTTTGATCATGAGTCTTTTGATCTCAACAGGGAATGACCTCACAACGAGAAAACACAAGTCTAGAACAATCTTTTCACCGAGACAACGAGAGAACACGAATCCTCTTCCAACAAAAATTGTGAAACCCTAGAAACAGAGCATGACTGCAGCATAATAATTCTTGGAAAGAAATACTGCTATTTAGACCTTTGCTCTCGGGAATGAGCTAGTCAAGGGGCCTTGAGGAGATGCCTAGTTCAGAGCAACAAAGATTCTGCAGCTACTTCAATTGAAAACCAACATAAGCAGAGAAGAACAGAGAGAGGCAAGAAAGAACAGAAGCAGACACAGAGAAATACTGAAAACCAAGCATCTCAAACATAGGATTTCTCAAAAAGGATTTAGAGAGATGAATAATTACATAAAGTACTAGTTACAGCCATTTCATGCCATCTCATATCCATTCTCACATTCTGAGAAGAACACACGCAAAAGAGAAAACAAGAACTCCACCCCAAGTCCCAGACTGTCACACAGAAAAGGGACCAAAACAACACTGCTCTGCCCAACAACTCCTCATACAGAGAATGGAAGAAAAGCAAAAATCCTACCACCACCAGGGAACATCCCTCCTATTTATAGCCTCAAAATACCGGGTTTACACTTTGCTTTACCCATTAGCACTAGCAAACTCAGCACTTTACCTGTTATCTTCAACCGACGCTTCCACTTTGTAGCCTTGAACATTTTACCAAAATGCCACTCCTGCACCTTCTTGTAAGCTTCCTCTTTTCTTGCTGTCCAAGCCTTGCAACCACCTTGAACCCTCGCCGTCTTCGGCTTATCCCGACCGCTTCGACCTCAGCACCGCCTGTGCCTAGTCCGGCCATCTCATGCCTCGCCACGACTTAGCCTCAAAGTCCTGCAACCATCACAGACAAGAAAACATCACATAGCACCACTCGAAACACTGTAATCATACATTTGCATCAGAAGAAAGCACTTAAGCACGAAATTCACAAATCAAACTCAAACTTTCTAAAACAAGTGTCAATTACTCATCACAAAACATGTGGTCACCTCCACATGATCTCTCAATAAGGCTTGCTTGTTGGCAAAGGGTGATCAAGATGGCTCTAGACGTATTCATATATCATAGCAAGCAAAATCTCCGAAAGATTCTAAGCAAAAGCCATGGGATCAATAAACCTCAAAAATAGGTCAAAACTAACCAAAGTCAGACAGCTTCAAAATCCTATAAGACTTGGTACCTAAATGGATGGGATTTAATCTCCACGAGTCATTTTTATCACTTACACGTCATTAACACACAACAAGATCAATTAGGAGAGAAAAGAGATGAAAACCAGCACGAACAAAAGGAAATCAACCGAAATAAAGGAGGCATTATGAATGATGAATAATGTTGATATATTGCTACTTGAGTATCAAGATTTCACAGCCACTCCATCAGGAGGACAAGAAAGCACACCACACCACTCACTCTTCTATAACCCTAACCCTAGAACAGAAGCCTCCATCCCAACTCGTTAAATAGATGAGGCTCAACCCATATCTAACCCAAATAGATACTTTTCACTGACATATTTAAAAAAAACCCATTAACCCCATACAACACAAATTTTTCTAGCACACTCAGCTCATGCATGCTTTTTAAAGCACAAGAGCTCGAATCCACTAAGTGTTTAGCCTTTGATCCACTTTATCTTCTCAACATCTTCTTGAGATAAAACGGTTTTCCAAGTACAATTTTGATCCAACAAAGTTTCTAGTATTTGGAAAATTACCAAAATACCCCCATCTTGACTTGATCTTCATCTTCCCTTGCAAGCAATCACTATGCTCACCATGCGTATACCTATGGCTTACAATGCATTGACAAGTCTCTCCCACTCTAATCCCACTGGACCATACCTCACTTGGATCGACTAAGCCACTTTGTGCAACCCGTTGCTCGAGCCTTCCCTTCAATATTTCCCACCTTCCTCTTGCCATGCTTGAGCTCAACCATCTCACTCAGTATCTTTAACTATTCTGAACCTTGGCTCCACCATGAGCGTAACCCTGATCCTCGTCGTTGACCATAGTTGACTCCAAAGTTTTTCCGCACATTCAAAGACAAGAAATCGTTTTTGGACAAGTTTTTCACAACTTTACCCACGTTAGCTAAAACATGCTTCATGTAGTATAAATGCACTGACCAATTATAATTTAATTCATCTAAAAACCAATTTTCCAAAATCACAGAACCAATTCTTAGGACCGGTCGACTACCAATCAGGGGCCGATCCGACTAGTCAAGTTCAGTGCAAAATACCTATTGTAGAAAATTGCAACCTCCGTTAAACCTCCAGTCATACTGCTCGGTGGTCTGACTAGCAACTCCACAGCAGTCTGACCGGCAACTAGCTAGCAATTAGACCATTGGTAGCCAACGGTTAGACTAGTTAGTGTGACAGCAAACACTGACAAAATGGATACTCTTCAAAATTCAAATTCTAACTCCACAAAATTGACAATAGTTCATCGCAATAATATCCCGGACCTTCTTACATAGTCCCTCATTATCTATGTGTGTGATAGAGATACTATAAGACATAGAAAGTAAACTAATGCAACATCTTCCAATAACCGAAGGAACATTTCGTTTGAATTAAACTATTTCAACAAACATCCATCCTTTGTTACCGCAGAATGACAAGGAAATTAGTGAAATAAAATTGTCACTTGAACAACTCGAGAATGAGACTAATTTTCAAAAAAAACAAAATGAATCGTTATTATTGTTTGTTTTGTTTTTAAAAAAGGAATCAAATTTTCAGTAAACTCTCTCCATCTCTCTAATGTGGGAGGGATCATATATCATAACATATATCAGAATGCAGTTATTAGGAATCAAGAACATATTGACGGTATAAAAGATGTTGAGTGATTGAAATGCATTATTTGATGTGGATAAGCATAGTCTAGTTCTATTAAATATTACTTTGACTTTGCACCACCATAGTCTATGCGCACAGGGTAGTTGGACAACTATTTTGAAACAAAGGGGAACAAATTTTAAGACTATGCAGCCTGTTAAAAACATCTTGTCTCATGCTACTAGAACTATTTTTTTAAGACAAATCTACCTATATTATTTTCATGCAGATAATGTACATAATTTTGGGCATATACAGGTATATACTAGTGGTTATAGTTTTACAAGCTTAATTACATATACTTTGTAGAACATAACTTATTTAGTAACAGTGGGTACTGTTCTCAGTAGCATCTTGTTATATTCATTGTATAATGTGTTACTCATGTTTAAAAATTAGCAGATTTAGAAAATTTTCTTGTGCAAATCGTTCAGGTGTCTCCTCCCTTATCCTATATGAAGATACCAAACTAACCAGCAAATGCAAAACCAAGAATTAGGGTTCAATTTACAGGTTTATGTTGAAATCGGAACCCCACCAGGAGACCATTAATCGCTTGTTTCCCAGTGGATTAATTCCACTAAGGTGTTTCCGTTTTCTTTTTCTTTATATGTCTCTTTCAATATTTATTGTTTTCTTGACCTTGAAATATTACTAGGTGTTAAATTCTTTCGAAATAGCACCTTATATCTTCATAACCTATTGGTATTTAAATCCCAGAACCCACTAGGTTTCCAAGTAAGCAACTTGCCAAGAATTAGTTCTATTTTTTATTCTCACGTGTTTTCTTCTTTAAGTTTGAAGCTGATATACCATGATCATGTTTCTGTGACAATGAAGGAAAATAGCCGACAAAGTCGGCGAAGCCGGATATTATGTTGTGGTACCTGATTTCTTCAATGGGCACCCTTATACGGGAGACCCCAGTGTAAACGTTTCAAAGTGGATCGAAGATCACTCTCCGGTAAATCGTTTCACCTGTCACAATTTTGCTACTACATTCTCCCAACCTATGCAAACCGGTAAACGGCTTCAGTACTTACGTACTGTCCTAAAATGCTAATCAAGCAATGCTGTCATGCAGTTAATAAGGTGAGATTGATAAACATATTCAATTGACCTTCCAGGTAAAAGCAGCTAAAGATGCTAAACCAATCTTCGCTACTTTAAAGAAGGAAGGGAAATCTATTCTTGGGGTTGGAGGTTATTGTTGGGGCGGTGAGTTAAATCAACACAAGAAAATATGTTTACATTTTTTACATTAGGAATACAACCCTGGAACATTGTAAATTTTCTTAGTTTTACAATAAGATTTACTTCATAATCAAATAGTCAAGTTTCAAGACAAGTTTTAGCTGATGTTCTCGCTGCCCTGCTTAACTAACAGGAAAGTTTGCAGTGGAAATAGCGAAAACTAATGAGGTTGAAGCGATTGTCATATCCCATCCTTCAACAGTGACTGCTGATGATATGAAAGGTGATTTTTTTTATATGGCGCTGTGGTTGCAATATGTATCATTTGTGAACTTATTCTAAATTCATCTGACATTCAGAGGTCAAATGCCCCATTGAGATCCTTGGAGCTCAGAATGATACAGTTACACCACCAAATTTAGTGTATCAGTTTGTGCACGCCTTGCGTGAAAGAAATGAGGTGAGTTCATATTGACATCATAGACTCTGGATATGAAATGCATCAGCATATTTCTACGTGGCTTGTTACATTCTACATAAAAGATTGTAAAGATAATTTGCTATTGCCCAAAAGAGTCAGTGTAGGATCGTATGGCACAATCAGGGGGTGAATGATTGCCTCCGCTTCTTAGTACCTAAAAACAAATCTCAAACCAGAAGAAAAACAATCTAACTTACAGATGTGGATTTCGACTGCAAGTCATTCGATCACTCGCTTCGACCGCTTGCTACGACTGCCTTCGCACGTAGTCGAAATCTATCACTGCTCGAAAGCTTCAGCCACTCGAACGCTTCGACCGCTCGAGCCAGAACACACCGAAGACAACATTGTGCTCATATCACACAAGATCAAGATGTGTTAACACGCCGTCGCCAGGGACAGAAGAAAACGATGCTCAGAAAATATGTCACCGATGTTGACTAACTTTTCTTCGAATAGATCTAATCTATTATTTCTGAATCATGTTCTGTGGCTATAAAGCGCCCTCACGGTACTCCTAAAAACCCTACACAAAAAGCCACAATTGGTTTTGGTTCAGAGTTTACATCAATCTTTCTTGATTCAAGAAGCTTAACAACGTTAGGAGAATTATTCTTGGCATGCTCAACAAAATTAAATCCTAGACCACGATTCTTCACACTTGTTTTTGATTTGTCTACAACTATGTTCACAAAGTCTTGGACCATCAACCACAAAGTATATGACTATTGATCACAAATCTATGACCATCGATCACAAAGTCTTCGACTATCGAGTACCGAGCAATAAAGTCTACGACTATCGATCGCTTACTGTAGCTACGACCATAGATAAGGTACTATGATACAACCATTGAAAAGTATTGTAACTGACCATCTTCAACTAGATGTGGTCATTCTGCCATAGTCGATGTTCCGTGGTCGAAATGTCGTGATCGAAGAATGATGTGATCGAAGTACCATGGTCAGATTGTTGTTGTCGAAGCCAGATGTGATCGAAGTCGGACGTGGTCGTAGTTGGATGTGGTCTGACGTGGTCGAAGCCAGTTAGTTAGACTGCCCAATACATAGCAGTTAGACCGTTAAAACAGATCCAGTTTTAACAAACTCGCATCGACCTAAACTTTTTCAAACGCAAATTCTAATGAAACCCAACTGTCAATTATTCATCATCAATCAAATGTACGACCACCACATGCTCTAATAATCTCCACCTTGATGAATACATTAACAACAACACAAACACATTTGAGAGAATTTGCAAAGTAAAAGAAACCAAAAGCAAACCAAAAGCCACAGACCACAGAAAACTCGCCGAAATCTCAGAAAACTCCCCTCAATACCTGAGAACTAATTTTTCAAAATTTTCCAAACTCTCAGAAAATTCTCCAAATTCTCCCCCTTTGTAATTTCTCCTACTTTGGTAATGAAATCATCAAGGGCTCTAGAGATAGGATAATTCTAAAAAGGAGCAAGCAGAGTAATATCTAGAAGCTTTGAGGCTTATCCAAGTCACTTTTCATTATTTTAAGAAAGTACTCAAGTCATCTTTTCGTGTAGGGCTCTCTAGATCATATAAAGTTATATACCATATAGCAAGTCAAAACAAGTCTTTAGCATGATTAAGCCAGTTAGATTAATGACATACATCACGACCATGACCAAACCGATCTATAGAGAGCACAATGAGATATCATAACGAAAAGTCAAAGCCTAAAAGTGAAGTAACATTTAAATCTAGGCGAACAAGCAGTCTCATAAAGCAATCTATTGCTTCACACTCAAATCTTTTAAGCATGTGGCATGCTTGAAGCATACTTTTTTTGATAATGCCATCTTTGGAGCATTTTTTTATTAAATGGTGGAATGCTTGAAGCATACTTCTTTTTGATTTATGCACTTTTTTGTGCTTTTTTTCTTTTTGTTTAACCATGGCATGTTTGAAGTATACTTCATTTCATTTATGCATGTTTTAATGACATACCAATTGAGTAATCATAAAAAGATTGCAACATGAAATAGACTAGCCTCATAGCCATGATTTAAAATAAGACTCACAATCTAGCTAATCCTTTTAAATAAACATCTCTAAGTGCTAGCTATAATCAGTCAAGATCTTCTATCAAGTCATGTTTTAGTTTAAGTATAACATTTTAATTACCACTTGTTACGACCATGACTACATAGTAGATGGGTAAATATAATAAAAAATAGTTCTACTACTCATTTGATTTCAAAGATTTTGTCTTGATATATTATTTGACATGTATAATAAACAAAGATTCCATAATTTGGAACCAACAAGCTCCCCCTTAGAATAATCCCAAAGAAAGCAACACACCGAACTCACTTTTCAACCAAGCACAAAGAAAAGAATCAAGCAGTTAAAAGTGAACTGAAAGAATATGAGAAGGAACTCAAAGACCACTTGTAAAAGACTACTTGTAAGATAACATTACTTTTTTCACATTGTCTAACTAGAAGATGAAACTATTGGATGCCATCAAAGAGGGTGAAGAACCATTAAGTATTCCAGTCAAGCAATGATGTAAAACACTAGAACCCAATCAAGCATATGTTCTCCATCTAGCATTAGCTGGTCTTACATCACAAAGAGCATCGGTCTCACAGTACTGGGGTTAGTGAGATAAGATTTAGGAATCCAATACTATGTTACTCAACGAACAGGAGCAACAATAGGCAAGGATGAAGATTTAAGTGAAGAACTAGCCTCTGTCATATTTCTATCAGACCACTGTCGAATAGCCAATTTGACCGCTGACCAGTCTGAGCGAGTAGAAAACACTAGTTGAAACACTGGTCGAAACACTGTTCAACAACAGGGCATCTGACGATGGGGTGATCTGAATGCTGCAGCAAGGTTGGCCTGACCGCCAACCAGTCTGATGCATGGAAAACCTTGGTCTGAATGGTCCTGTTGTAGAAACTCCCAAATCTGCATACGGATTATAAGAGAGAGCAAAGCGACAACCTGCAGATGATCAGTTAGAGGGAGCAAAACGACAGTTGGGAGTTTGCACAGTCTCCACTTGAGAACGCTTTCTTAATCTATCTCTCTTTTCTTTCTTAGCTTTTCGAAAGCAAAATTGAACAGCATGACCATCTATACCACAATATGTGCATTGATACTTGACTTGATGAGAAGTCGTATCTGATGACCTCACAGTACTCATTTGGTAGAGGGATCCTTTGCTATACTAGCAGCGTTAAATACAATTGGTTTTGGTTCAGAGTTTACATCAATCTTTCTTGATTCATGAAGCTTAACAACCTTAGGAGAATTATTCTTGGCATGCTCAACAAAATTAAATCCTAGACCATGATTATTCACACTTGTTTTTGATTTATCTAGAATCATATTCAGATTCTTCTTGTCAAAGGAAAACCTCTCTAAGGTGTCCTTAAGATACTCATTTTCTTTAGCCAATATGGGACATGATGTGCACTTAACAGATTCATTAGCAAGACCCTTAGAAGTACTAGACTGAGCCAACTTAGAGCAAGCTTTAGAAGAATTGGACTTGAGATTTTCAATTTCATCATTTGCCAATTTTAATTTTTTATCACAAGGGCCATGTGTCAATTTTTATTCATCAAATTTATCAGTTACATCACTAAGTTCAACTAGATTTGATGTATTAATTGATCTAATGATTTTCAACTCAGAACATAAAACTTGACAAGACTCACTTGATTCATTATCAGAAATACCAGCTCTAAGTCTATCAATTTTGGAAGTTAAGCTTTCAACAAGATAATTATTTTCTTTCAGTTTCAATTTCATCTTTTTTAATTTAATAGAAAGTTTAATTAAACCATCCTCAAGCTGATCATATGATGGTCTTACCTCATCTGGATCACTGTAGTCGTCTTCACTGTTGTTGCTTGCCATGAAGTACATGCTCGTGAAATCATCAGTGTTTTTCTTCTTGCCTTTGGCATTATCATCGTCGTGCTCATCATCGTCACAACTCCCAAAATCCACATCACTCATGTCAAGTCATTTGATGGCTGAGAAAAACTTTTTTAGCAATTTTGCAATAGAAGGATCCACTCTTGATGTTACTCTTGGATGGTCGAGACAATACTTCCTATCTTCCTTGACCAGTTTCTCTTTGAGTTTGGGACAATCCAACTTAATGTAACCTGGCTTGTCACACTCAAAGCATCTAATCGGACCTGGAGCTCTACCTCACTTTCTTATCCTCAGATTGTTGAGAGCCTTGTATGATCATGAAGAGATTAAGACCAAATCCTCTTCAGAAAGCTGCTCGAACTGATTTTTTGAAAAAGAGGACAAAAAAGACAAGGAACCTCAAGACAAAGCATTTGACGAAGCAGCCTGCACGGGGTTAGTCACTAGTGCTAAAGATTAAGATTATCTGTCTTAGATCGAAAAGCTTCCATCTCATAGGTTTTCAATCTAAAGTACAGATCATCCATGGTTAGGGTATCTAGATCGATGGTTTGATTAATAGTCGTAACGACCATCAACCACTCTGAACCTAAAGACCTTAAAATTTTAGTTGCATTATCTCCATCAGTAGGTAAAACACTAACTCCACACAAGTTACTCATAATCTTCACAAAACGAGCAAAAAGATCATCAATAGATTCACAAGGTTTCATAACAAAATCTGAGTACTCTTTTTTATAAAGATTCTTACGCACTTTCTGAATCTTAGTCATTCCTTCATGATAATCACAAAGAGTTTTCCAGATTAAGTGGGCAGAAGCAATATGGGCTACATGATCAAATTCTTTGTGAGAAATTTCTTGAAAAAGTAAGTTATGAGCTTGAGCATTCAAATCAACATCTATTTTATTCAAAGTCGTAATAGTAGCAGGGACTTCACATGGACTAGAAACCTTTTTCCAAACATCACTACCTTGAGTCTCAATATATGCTTGCATACGGCACTTCTAGAAAGCAAAATCAATGCCATCTAGCATGGACGATGATTCACATACATCTCTTATGCCATCGCACATTACTCTGATACCAGTTGTAAGATTGTACGACACAATCAGAGGGGGGTGAATGATTTCCTCCACTTCTTGGTACCGAAAAACAAATCTCAAAGCAGAAGAAAAACAATCTAATTTACAAATGTGGATTTCGACCGCAAGTCATTCGATTGCTCGCTTCGATCGCTCGCTACGATTGCCTGAGCACGTGGTCAAAATCTCCCACCGCTCGAAAGCTTTAGCTGCTCGAACACTTTGATCGCTCAAAGAAGAACACGCCGAAGACAACACCGTGCTCATAGCATGCAAGATCAAGATGTGTTAACACAACGCCACCAAGGACACAAGAAAATGATGCTTAGAAAACCTATCACCGATGTCGATTAACGTTTCTTGAAATAGATCCATCTATTATTTTTTAATTATGTTCTGTGTCCATAAAGCGCCTTCACGGCACCCCGAACAACCATATCACAAAAAGCTCTCTCAAAGCCACACCAAGCCACGGCTAAAACCATTAGCCTCTACTTGCTTTTATATGCTAGAACCTTAAACCGTGTTCTCCTCAAACACGGACATCTCAAACCATATCCTTAACAATTTGGACACGCAATCCTATCTCTTCCAAAAATCAAGGGACCCGAAACCCTTCTAAACATGGTTTTATCCAAACTCTACCTCTTCCAAGTTATGGACTCTTTCCACAACTCCTAACTCAACACGTAATGAAGCCTTCAGGACAACACCTCCTGTATCTCCATCACGCACCATCAACTCTCGTGTTGAAGCTTCTGGGACTGCACCTCCAATATCTTCTCGACACATCATCCTCACGTGTTGAAGCCTCCGAGACCACACCTCCCATATCTTCTCCACGCATCATTACCTTTCATGTTGAAGCCTCGTGGACCACACCGCCGCAGCTTCTCCACGAATCACTACCTTTGATCTCCACGTGCTCCAGCATGAGCCCAACCACCTCACGTGACATCCTCTACCGCCTGGACCTCAGACTTCCCATCCTAGTCCCAATTCATGTCGTCACTAACCATAATTCTCTTCGACTACAGATTGTGAAGTCTACAACTATGATCACGTAGTCTACGACCATCGACCGCAAAGTATACGACTATCGATCACAAAGTCTACGACCATCGATTACAAAATCTTCGACTATCGACCAATAAAATCTTCAACTACCGACTAGTAAAGTCCAAGACTATTGAGTATCGACCATTAAAGTCCACGACTATCAAGTATCGACTAGTAAAGTCTACGACTATCGAGTACCGACCAGTAAAGTCCGGACTATTGACCAGTTACTGTAGCTACGACCATAGACAAAGTACTGTAGCTACGACCATTAAAAAGTACTGTAACTTACCATTTTCGACCAAGTGTGGTCATTCTGCAGTAGTTGATGTTTCGTGGTCGAAATGTCATGATCGGAGGATGATGTGGTCAAAGTACCATGGTTGGATTGCCATGGTCGAAACCAGACGTGGTCGAAGTCGGACATGGTCGAAGTTTGACGTGGTCGAAGCCGGACGTGGTCAGTTAGTCAGATCGCCCAATATACAACGGTTAAACCGTTAAACCTGAGATCCGGTTTTAACAAACGCGCATCGACCGAAATTTTCTCAAACGCAAATCTAATGAAACCCAATTGTCATTTATTCATCATCACTCAAATATACAACCACCACATGATCTAATAGTCAGAATTCAGAATAACTAAAACTTAAACATAGCACACAGAAGACAATATATATACCCCAGTAAAGATTAGATGTTAAAAGATCATGCTGGGTTTAATTAGTATTAAACATTGCCACATTGACATGACTGGAAGTCTCTTGTTTGAACACCGGAAAAGTATGGCTCTGTTGCTTCTGAACATGCAGCTGCAGAGTTGGACAGTTTTTTCATATTCTTTAACAACAAAAAAGAAAAAGGAAAAAAAACTGTAAGTGAGATATTCATATGAGCTTGGTTGTTGCAGATTCATTACTTCGCCAAGATCTTTCCAGGAGTTGCCCATGGCTTTGCTTGCAGATATAATGCCAGCGACCCGTTCGCTGTCAAAACCGCTGAGCAGGCTCTTGCCTTAATGCTCGACTGGTTCAAAAAATACTTGAAATGGGAATAGCCCAGCATGCAGGTCCAGTACAATGGTTTCGTCCAAATAAAATTTCCTAGCGCCCATGTTAAATTTGCATGGCCAGCCTTGCAGGTAATGTGTATTGGCTATGACTTGTGGGGGCTTACCCATGTAAACTCTGTATCTTGATAGTTGATTTGCACATTGTGAACGTATGTCGATCTTTACTTAATGCATTTTTATCAATTCGCTGTGGGCACTGTAGGATGTAGCAGCGTTGTTTTCTATTGCTGTTCCGATGTGTCGTTGGCAGTTCACGAGGAAAATTAACGTAAAGCATGGAACCTACAAATAACTTCTTAACAGCTAATACACTTAAAAATATCAAGTTCCTCACGACCGATGAGCACCCAAAAAATTGCAAAAATCAGTGTTTGTCTGCATGATGATGGATCAAGTGAAAAAAAAGATGGTGGTCTGCCAAAGTGGACACAGTGACTAAACGGGTCTGAGATGCAGCGTCCCGTTATCCTTCCAAAGTTGGAAGCGAGCGGTATACGTTGCTCTGTGAAGCCAGCCTCACGCGGTCCCCGCCGGTTTAGGTGCTGCGACGCCAGAACCTACGCCCAAGCGCCAGCAGCCCACTACGCAACTTGGAACGGGCGGGGCGCGAGATGCACCACATGCCCAGACACAATGCGCCACACCAGGCATCCGCACCACCTTATTGCCCCCGCTCGGGTGACAAGCCATGGCTACTTGGCTCGGCGAGCGAGTAGGTGTGGAGCGAGTATTTAAGTTGGTCTTTTGCTCTTTGAATAGGCGGTGTGGTACTAAACAAGAGCGGAATGAAGATCTGTAGTGGGCTTTGTGCGGAAGAGAGCATGAGGATGATCCACTGTCGATTTTCCTTTTTATCCTTTTTATTATCCTAGCAAAAACAAACAAACGAACTAAACCTAGATAGAGGCCTTCTACAACCCCCTGCGAGGACAGGCCGCCTCCTTTAGGATTTCTATGCTGCAATATTTCCCGCGCTTAGCCCAAATTTTACATAACTAATATTTCCTGCACTAGGTCGGTCTGCCTCTCGCCCTTAGAAGGCTGCGAAGGGCTGACGTTCACCCAATGGAAGACAAGGCGGCAGGTCGTCTAGCTGCATGGCGCGGCGAATTACTTACACCAGCGGGTTTCTCGTAAATTCCGTCCTCTCCTCCTAACAAACCACCTACTCACTGGCAACCGATCAAAGCTCCAACATGTGTGATCAAAAGCTTAGATAAGCGAAGCAGGAGCTTTCCTTGGGCATTTTTTTTTTTGGCTGCAGTGGCACACATAACTCTCAGGAATGGAAAGAAAGCGAGCTTCTGGAGTTCGGTTTGGCCGCAAGAAACCAAGCATTGTTACCAGGAGAAAAAAAACCCGAACTGTAGCGGCGGCGCTATATAAGAGGGTACGTGGGTTGGATCATTTTGTGAACAACGATGGTCAGGTTATAAAAAGCGGCTGAAAATCCCTAATATCCTAGACGAGAATCGAGTTGCTGAAAACATTGTCTTGGCGATTCCATTTCGTGCTCATCTCGCGCAGCGCTCCCGAGGCGCACGTCGCTTGGCACCAAGCAGCAGCAAGTCGTCTGGTGAAAGCAGGCCTTCGACCCACTACTACAGAAAGCCTCATAGTAGACGCCTCATCACAGACGGTTTTGTGAAACCGTCTGTGATGAACACTATTACAGACGGTTGTAATTTGGAGGCGTCTGTGGTATTTGTGGCGGGAAAAAGGAGTATCACAGACGGTCGGTCTATATTAAGAACCATCTGTGATAATCCCAGATTATCACAGACGGTTTTTAATAAAAAACCGTCTGTGATAAGCTGGTTATCACAGACGGTTCTTAATTAAAAACCGTCTGTGATAATGGCACTAAGGCATTTATTGCGCTGCTCAGACCGCATCTGTCTTCATTTCGATCCAGATCTAGCCACTGCTGCGCACTTTTTCACTCGGGAGGAAGATAGGCGATTTCAAGCCAGTTAATTTGGTGGGAAGAGGCAGAGATTGAGCTTTGAAGATTCATACTTTCCTGGTTGCTCTAGATATGGTTAGTAATGAAATTTATTTTTTCTTTAATTGCATTACAATTTTGGTCTAAGTAATCCATGAGTGTTATTGAAGATGGTTAATTTGCAAAATTGTTGGTTATATAATAGCTGTTGTGTTTATAATATGAATTGAGCTAGCAAATTAAGTCTCAATATAATAAATGTGGCCAGTATATATGTAGTAATAATTAGTTAATCTAAATTTTAATACTAAGTTGTTATATATGTACGTAACGTAGGACCGAAGCTGGATGTATGCCGTGAGCCGTGTGAGTGAAGAGTACATTAATGACATGTCTGCTTTTATAAGAGCCACCGAGGAGGATATTTTGAATAAGGGGGTGGAATATATGTGTTGTCCATGCACTGACTGCGAGAATTTGAAGATGTTTAAGAACCGAGGGCAAATTGAAGCGCACTTGATTCGGAGGGGTTTCAAAAAGGATTATACGTGTTGGACCAGTCATGGCGAAGTGAATGATCATATGCCGCCAGATGACATCGCCGGTGAAGTGAATGATATGCCGCCGGATGACATCACAGGTGAAGTGAATGGCATGCCGCCGGATGATGTCGATTGTCGTTTGGATTCGGATAGGTTGCACGATGATAATCTGGATCAGATGCTTCGCGATGTAGAAGAGAACTATGATGAGAGAGAGTATGTTAAATTCCGGGGCTTGATGGAGGACTCGGAGAAACCTTTGTACACGGGTTGCAAGTACACCAGGTTGTCGCCCGTGCTTGAACTGTTGAAATTGAAGGCAAGCAATGGTTGGTCCGACAAGAGTTTCACGGCGCTGCTAGGTCTTTTAGCGGACATGCTTCCGGAGGGAAATGAGTTGCCTAAAACCACGTATAAAGCCAAGAAGGTTCTTTGTCCGTTGGGAATGGAAGTAGAAAGAATACATGCATGCCCAAACGACTGTATCCTCTACCGTAAAGAGTATGCAAACATGCATGTATGTCCGGTGTGCAACGCATCCCGATACAAACGTAACAATCAATCAGATGATGGCGAGGGAACAGAGGCGAAGAAAGGACCTCCTGCTAAGGTGGCATGGTATTTTCCTATAATTCTCCGTTTGAAAAGGTTTTTTGCAAATCCAAAGGAGACAAAACTGATGCGTTGGCACTCGGAGGAGCGCAAGAAGGATGGAATGCTAAGACACCTTGCTGATTCCGCGCAGTGGAGAAACATCGATAGGAGTTTTGCAGACTTCGGTGCAGAACCAAGGAATATAAGGTTTGGACTAAGTACAGATGGAATGAATCCTTTCAGTAGCATGAGCAGTCGACATAGCACATGGCCCGTGACTCTTTGCATCTATAACCTTCCTCGTTGGTTGTGTATGAAGCGAAAGTATATTTTGCTATCGATACTTATCCAAGGGCCAAAACAACCTGGGAATGATATTGATGTGTTCCTAGCACCGTTGGTGGAAGATCTAAAAGTACTGTGGAACGAAGGGGTACAGGTATGGGATGCATACAAACGAGAGAACTTCACTCTGCGCTCCTTATTGTTCTGCACCATAAATGATTATCCTGCCCTTGGTAACCTATCGGGCCATAGTACAAAAGGTGCCAAAGCTTGTACTCACTGTTTAGATTGTACCGAGAGTGTGTGGTTGAACCACTCACGCAAAACCGTCTACATGCGTCACCGCCGGTTCCTTCGGAGGGCTCACCCATACCGCAAGATGAAGAAACAATTTGACGGAGAGAAGGAAGACGGTTCAGCTCCAAGGCATTTAAGGGGACACGAGGTTTATGATATGGTTAAGGATTTAGATGTTGTCCTCGGAAAGGGACGTAAATTGAGGGCTCATGAGAAGAACACCTGGAAGAAGAGATCAATATTTTGGGACTTACCATATTGGGAGTACCTAGATGTTCGACACTGCATCGACGTCATGCACGTAGAAAAGAATGTATACGACAGCTTGATTGGTCTCTACTGAACATCCGTGATAAAACAAAGGACGGCGTCAACGCACGGCTTGACTTGGCTGACATGGACATCAGGCCTGAGTTAGCACCGACAAGCACTGATAATGGACGAACGTACCTTCCCTCTGCGTGTTACACTCTGTCCAAGGCTGAGAAAACAGAACTGTGCCAGTGCTTGCATGGTGTCAAAGTTCCATCTGGTTACTCCGGCAACGTGAAGAAACTTGTTTCGATGCAAGATTTGAAGTTAAATGGCATGAAGTCTCATGATTGTCATGTGCTGATGACGCAGATGCTCCCTATTGCAATTAGAAATATTTTGCCGATCAAAGTCCGAGAGACAATCATGAGGCTATGTTATTTCTTTAACACAATTGCTCAGAAGGTCATCGATCCTGAAGGACTAGATGCTCTGCAGGACGAGGTGGTGATGACTCTGTCACCTTGAAATGTATTTCCCTCCTTCGTTTTTCGATATCATGGTCCATCTCATTGTTCACGTTGTGTGGGAGATAAAAATGTGCGGGCCCGTATTCCTACGTAGCATGTACCCATTTGAGAGGTTCATGGGAATTCTCAAGTCCTACGTACATAATCGTTCTCGGCCGGAGGGCAGCATCGTCGAAGGTTATGCAAGCGAAGAGGTCATTGAGTTTTGTGTCGATTATATGGCTCAGATTCAATCGATAGGTGTCCATCAATCTCGTCATGAGGGGAGGCTGAAGGGTCTCAGAACTATCGGAAGGAAAGTAATCACTCCAGATATGGACACGTATACTCAAGCCCATTTCACGGTGTTGCAACACATGACTGAAGTGGCGCCTTATGTGGACCAGCACAAGGATGTGCTTCGGCAACAGAATCCGGAGCGGCCGGATATTTGGATCATGAGGCAACACAACCGTCGGTTCAACCAATGGTTGAAGGAGCAAATCGCTAGGAGCTCGCCGAGTGAGACGCTGACATGGTTGGCAAAAGGGCCGATATTTACAGTTGTGACATGGCAAGGATATGACATAAATGGGTACACAATGCGTGAAAATGTGTGATATAGTCAATTTTGAGATGTATATGTGAAAATGTGTGACAAAATGCATATGTGAAAATGTATATGTGTATTGGCATTTATGTATATGTGATGTATATGTGTGATGTACATGTGAATTGGCATGCATTTATGTATAGAACAATGCTGCAGTGTGATGTATTTGAGAATGACAAAATGTATCAAGAAATACACTGTGTGAATGCAACTGGTTGGTGTTGTATATGAATGCAGCTGTTTGGTGGTTGATATGAATGCAGCTGTGGTTATTGGTGTTGTCTTAATAACTACAGTCGCAAAGGCTTATCACAGATGGTTCTGAACTTAGAACCGTCTGTGATATTATAGACGGTTCTAAATTTAGAACCGTCTGTGATAACCTCCCTATATATACCCACTGGCTAGGGTTTTCCGTGTGCGCTGCGCAGTTATTCGATCTAGATCTAATTAAATCCCGAGCCCGTCGTCGCCTCCGCCTCCCCGAGCCCTCGCAGGCCGCCTCCCCGAGCCCGTCGCCGCCGCCGTCCCCGAGCCCGTCGCTGGTCGCCTCCGTCGAGCTCGTCGCCGGCCGCCTCCCCCGAGCCCGTCGCCGTCCGCCTCCCCCAAGCCCCTAGTCGAGCCCGTCGCCGTCCGCCTCCCCCGAGCCCCTCGTCGAGCCCCTTAGTTTAATTTGCTATTTGGTACATACTACATTGGTACATTGTTTTCTGCAGTTGCTTAGTTTACATTGGTACATATTACATTGCTTGTTGTGTTAGTATATAGTATATAGTATAGGCACATAACCCCTCTCTCTGTCCACATCACCCCCTCCCTTCTCCCCCTTCCCTCTACTTTTCTCCTCTCTCCCTTCTCCCCCTTCCCTCTACTCCTCTCCTCTTCCCTCTACTCCTCTCCTCCCTTCCCTCTACTCCTCTCCTCCCTTCCCTCTGCTCGATGATGATATAAATCATATACTGAGATTGGTTGAATTAGTCTTTGAGCTCTAATTACTGTCAACTCTGTTATCACAATTAAGTTTGTACTCTGGAAGACATTCTCTAGACATTGATATATTGTTCTTGTGCCATTCGGTTCTTGCTGTTTTCATATTATACCAAATCCATATACTGATCTGTTAGGAATTAATTTTGACAAGTTAAAGACTATTTCATTGAGTGAAAGTTAACTTGTATTTGCATGGATTTGCTTTATTACATACTACTGTCTAAATATATACATGCTGGATATATTGATCTTGAGATTGTAGAGTTTGTATCTGAGCTCAAATGACTGAATTCGTTATTTGGCATAACCAATCAAGGAAGAGTATATGATTCAGTAGCGGGACGGCCAAGATTAATCTTATGCAACCCTACAATTTGAGAGCACAAATTAATCAATTCAAACTTTGAGAGCTTGTTGCTTCATATTGCTAGTTGCTTCATATTGCTTCATATTGCTAGTTGCTTCATATTGCTTGTTGCTTCATATTGCTGTTATTGATTCTATTATTGATGCTTGTTGCTTGTTGCTTCATATTGCTACCATTATATATGTATATATCGCCAATATTGAGCGAAATAGATAGATATTGCACTTTCTTATCTTATGGTATGGCACTTTCTCATCTTATCCTAATAGACCCACAAAATGAGCAACATGTCACCCGCGCATTCTTCAACACCATCGCCGGAGGCGTCCGCTCCAACATCAAGACGCCAAGGAAGAGGGCTATCGAAGAAGCCTGAGGGCCGACAGACCATCACAGCGGTGGATGCATCTGGGGTCCCTATCCTTCCTCAAAAAGCAGTAAACGCATTCCGAAGCATGGTCGGAATAGTTGCACGAGAACGAATTGAGATCACATACAATTCGTGGAAGAACGTGCCTGACTTTCAGAAACATGAGCTGTGGACCGAAATTTTGGCATCGTTCGAGTTCCCAGAAGAACACCTATACGCTGTGCAACGACAAACCTACCTAGCGGCGTGCAAAGCATGGAAGAACTTCAAGAGCACGCTTGTCAGGAAATACGTGGAGACAGACAAAACGCCTTTTCATAAATACCCATTCCTGGAACCACAATGGGAAGAGTTCAAGGCGATGAAGACGTCCGAGGATTTCAAAAGTACAAGTACGGCGCACAAGGCCCTCCAGGCAAAAAACACACACCCCCACAAACTTGGCACAGCTGGGTACGCGGGTAAAATACCGCAGTGGAGGAAGGAGGATGACCTGGCAGCTGCAGAGGACATCGCCCTGCCATTTTCCAATATCCCGGATGACCACGCTCGAAATTGGATTAGAGCAAGGTCATCTACAATGACATCGGGGGACATCTCCTTTCGAAACCCTGCAGACCAGCAAGTGTCCCAACGCCTGGTAAGATATCGATCGAACTACGTAGCTTGTAATTACTCCACAACTTCGTACGAATTGAAATGACATGTTGTGCTCTTGCAGGAAGAGCTGAGTTTTGAATCTACCCTGGGATCATTCCAGGGAACAAGGGAGAATGATATGCTCTCCGTGGCCCTGGGAAACAAGGAGCACCCAGGTCGTACGAGAGGCCTTGGGCTTTACGTTCCTTGAAAACAGGGTTTCCAAGATGACTCCGGAATGTATCGGTGTAGGAAGAGAAACAAAGCCGAGCGTGACACACAGCTACGAGAAGAGAACAAGGAATCTCTTAGAGAGGAGCTAATGGGTGAGCTGGCTTATGTAATCAGAGATGAGGTGCGGAAACAAACAGAAAGTCAGCAGGCCGCTACCGCCGCTCCTGTGCTAGCTAGCTCCTGTCCTGCGTGTCCAATCCGATGCAAACCTAGGCCAAATTTCCTATGGACGACATCCTGGTAATAATTATTACCTCTCGAATGCTTGCTCCATTGATAGGCCTATTCGAGTAGCTAATTTTGTATCGTTATGTAGGAGCCTACGAAGTGCAAGCTCCAAGTGAGATATGGCTCCATTCCCTTGTACGCTGCTTGGGGCCAGGCATATTCGTCTGGTATCGGGGCCATGGTGCACGGTCAAGCTTTAGCGCCAGGCTTCGCAAAAGTTAATGTGGATGGTGTGCATGTCAATTTTGAGGTGGTCCCGCTACCGAAGCCCCCCAACGACGAGATGATGACTCTAGGACAGGCCATTGGAACATTCATCCAGTGGCCCAAAAGCGACATCTCCCTGGAGGCTTCTTCACCGGTGGCAGGACCAGAGCAACATGCACTGGTGCCATCTCCATTACAAGACCAGTCGGTTCCACCACCGGTAACTTCACCGGTGCCATCTCCATTACAAGACCAATCGGTTCCACCACCGGAAACTGCACCGGTGCCATCTCCATTACAAGATCAATCGGTTCCACCACCCGAAACTGCACCGGTGCTATCTCCACGAGTGCTATTCTCGCCAGAGCAACTTGCACCGCTGCTACCTTCAAAGTCGACTACCGTGAAGTCGAAATATAGCCAAGGCAGCAAGGGCAAAGCAAAGAAGACCAATGATGATATACCGTACCTACCTTTGGCCCGCAAATTCGTGCTTGGCGAGCCGTTGCTCGAGCAAAAAGCCCTCAAACGCCTAGCATATAGTTGCATACAATTGCACACGTGGTATATGCAGCAGTCCAATAAGCCAGAGGGAGAACGGACCTCAAGTATCACTGTCAAATTCACGTCGGATGATTTCCACCACAGTCTTCAAGAGTGTATGTTCGTGATCACCTTTGAGGATTTATTCGATCTGTTCACGCTCAACGCTCTCGACGTCTCAATCATTCGATGCTTGACGCTGTAAGTGTGTACAATCACAGTCTCCGTTCATGTCATACTGATAAATGTCATATCTAATTTGTTGCTTTCGTGTGTATATATATAGATACATGCTGACTAAAGCTAGATTATCCAACTCATCGGCTGGTTTCTTGGACCCACACTTGGTCGCCAAGGATACCATCGACCGGGATACAGCCCTCGTCGAGAGGTACATTGCAGCAGGACTGATGGGTTGCCTCAAAAAGGAATATGTACTTATGCCCTTCCATCAGAACTTTCATTGGATTTTAATAGTAATTGTACCAAAATGGAACAAGGTATATTACCTTGATTCCCTAAGTAGGAATAAAATGGACTTCACAGTTGTCAGCCAAGTAATCCATAGGTAAGTACATATTCTCCATACATACCTATATTGTACTCTTTCTTTCCTTCCGAATGACTAAGGTTAACTTTTTCGAATCACGTAGGGCGTTCGCGATGTACATTGAAATGGGAGGTGACTCGAAGCGCGGGGCCAAAGGCCTGCTGACACATGCTCGAGATTTTAAGGTATTCGCTATTTCACATTAATTAATCCTATGCAACATCCTCTTGAACTAACACATTCTATTTTTTGCAGTGCCACCAGCAGCAGCCGGGCAACACATGTGGATACTACGTTTGCCAACATATGGAACTACTCCTCGATTCCTCGAGGATCACCAATTCCAAGGTTTGTCAATCTTCCCATAATTACTTCATACTTATCACGTTACATATATACGCACATTGATATTCCTATCGACAGACTGCGTACATCTCGTCAACTCCATTGAAACAGCCTGATCTTGGACGGATTCGAGCAGAGTTGGCGTACTTTTTGCTGACTCAAGTCATAAAGCCAGAAGGCCGGTTCCACTCCGCACCATAGATAGATAATCAACGAACCTTTTTTAAGTGCAAATGCAGGGTAGATCTTTTGTAATTGTGTATTTGTTAATGGATATTTTATTTCAATTCAATTAATTGATTTGCGAAATGGATGCTTTATGTTTGTGATCAAATGAAATGCATTGTCAATTGGATGTTTTATGTCTGTGAAATGAATTGAGATGTGAAATGTATCTGAAATGAAATGAGATGTGTGAATTGTATGTTTTATGTCTGTGATTATCTGCTTGTTTCAGAGAGCATGGCTAGCATTTCTTGAGGTAGCCAATAAACAGAAATAGATTTAGAATTTGGAGGAAGGAATATCACAGACGGTTTTTAAGTAAAAACCGTCTGTGATATATGATAATCACAGACGGTTTTTAATGAAAAACCGTCTGTGATATCTGATAATCACAGACGATTTTAAAACCGTCTGTGATAACCTTGGATTATCACTGACCAATAAATTCAGACAGTTCAAAAAACCGTCTGTGATGACGTTTCTGAACCGTCTGTAATGTGATTTTCTGTAGTAGTGACCACTTGGCCTGAGCATGAAGAAAGAGTCAAGATGTTTTTAGCATCTAGGATAAGCAACGCACGCATTCGTGTAAGACCAAGACCTGCAACAAGACACAACATGAGGAAGTTTCCTAAATGGGCTCCTGGAAGTTTCCCAAAGGAACTCATGAGAGCTTCCTAATGACGACTGAGAGTCCTAGTAGATTACTTTAGATCATTTCTTAGCTCTCAAAAATGTCTCCTCCTCTCCCACTATATAAGTGGGAGCATAGGATCACATTGTATACACACTAGAAAATATCAATAAAGAGGAGAGAGAGTTGTGGATCTACATCTTTGTGTCTTTGCATAAGTTTGAAGTTGCCATTGTGCAAGGTCTATTTTGATGTAATGAGATATTTTCTCAGATAGATTTCTTTGGATGGCCGATCTAGGAATAAATTTTAGGTTGGGCGGAATGAACCTGTTGTAGCTACAGGCTAAACAGGAATGAAGGGGACTAGTAGAAGGAGAGGAGGAGAGCTAGATCTGTGGGGAGCTGGTAATAATGAGAGGATGTGTCCCCCTTTGCCCCTCCTGGGGTTTATATATATGAGTGGGGTAGAATGGGAAATCCCCATTCTACCCCTTAGTATTTACAAAGGATGATGGTACATTAGTATATTTACACTGGTATATTCCTCTACACTGTTGGGCCTATTACATGTTGGACTAGTTGCACGGCCCAGTCACGGGGGGTTGGGCCACCCCTACAACAGTACTCCCTCGACAGCAAGCGCTGAGGTCCCGATGGGCGAGCTGACGCGATCAACCGCCCCAGCCCCCCGTTCCCCGACAGCAAGCGCGAGGGTACCGAGTGGTGAGACACTGCAACCAGTAGCTTGCAGACCCCCGAGGCAATGCCTACGAAGAAATCAGTGAGCTCCTGCGCTGAATCTCGCGCCGTCCCGCCGAGGCGACGCCTATAAGGCGGACGGCGGAGTCGAGCGCCGGAGCCGTGCCGTCCCGCCGAGGCGATGGCTACGAGGCAGACGGCGAAGCCGAGCGCCGAAGACGTGTCATCGAGTGTCGAGGACGTGCCGTCTCGCCGAGGCGGTGCCTACAAGGCGGACGGCGAAGCCGAGCGCCGAAGACGAGTCGTCGAGCGCCGGGGACGTGCCGTCCCGCCGAGGCGATGCCTACGAGGCGGACGGTGAAGTCGGGCGCCGAAGAGGTGTCGTCGAGCGCCAGGGACGTGCCGTCCCGCCGAGGCGATGCCTACGAGGCGGACAGCGAAGTCGGGCGCCGAAGACGTGTCGTCGAGCGCCGCGGACGTGCCGTCCCGCTAAGGCGATGCCTACGAGGCGGACGGCGAAGTCGGGCGCCGAAGACGTGTCGTCAAGCGTCGAGGACGTGCCGTCCCGCCGAGGCTATGCCTACGAGGCAGACGGCGAAGCCGAGCGCCGAAGACGTGTCGTTGAGCGCCAAGGATGTGCCGTCCCGCCGAGGCGATGCCTACGAGGCGGACGGCGAAGCCGAGCACCGAAGACGTGTCGTCGAGCGCCGAGGACGCGCCGTCCCACCGAGGCGATGCCTATGAGGCGGACGGCGAAGCCGAGCGCCGAAGACGTGTCGTCGAGCGCCGGGGACGTGCCGTCCCGCCGAGGCGATGCCTACGAGGCGGACGGCGAAGTCGGGCGTCGAAGACGTGCCGTCCCGCCGAGGCGATGCCTACGAGGCGGACGGCGAAGCCGAGCGCCGAGGACGTGTCATCGAGCGCCGAAGACGTGCCGTCCCGCCGAGGCGATGCCTACGAGGCGGACGGTGAAGCCGAGCGCCGAAGACGTGTCGTCCCGCCGAGGTGATGCCTACGAGGCGGACGGCCGCCATTCCCCTACCCTCAAAAACGGTACCCGCGGAGAGCGGGCGCTTGCGACGTAGGCCGAGAGCACTACACACGCGGAGGCGGGGAGGCGGAGCCGCCGTTCCCCTACCTTCAAAAACAGTGCCCGCGGAGAGCGGGTGCTTGCGGCGTAGGCCGAGGGCACTACGCGCGCCGAGGTAGAGAGGCGAAGGCGCCGTTCCCCTACCTTCAAAAATAGTGCCCGCGGAGAGCAGGCGCTTGCGGCGTAGGCCGACGGCACTACGCACGCCGAGGTAGAGAGGCAAAGGCGCCGTTCCCCTACCTTCAAAAACAGTGGCCGCGGAGAGCGGGCGCTTGCGGCGTAGGCCGAAGGCACTACGCACGCCGAGGTAGAGAGGCGAAAACGCCGTTCCCCTACCTTCAAAAAGAGTGCCCGCGGAGAGCGGGCGCTTGTGGCGTAGGCCGAGGGGACTACGCGCACGGAGGTAGGGAGGCGGAGCCGCCGTTCCCCTACCTTCAAAAACAGTGCCCGCGGAGAGTGGGCGCTTGGGGCGTAGGCCGAGGGCACTACGCACGCTGAGGTAGAGAGGCGAAGGCGCCGTTCCCCTACCTTCAAAAACAGTGACCGTGGAGAGCGGGCGCTAGTGGCGTAGGCCGAGGGCACTACGCGCGCGGAGGCAAGGAGGCGGAGCCGCCGTTCCCCTACCTTCAAAAACAGTGCCCGCGGAGAGTGGGCGCTTGCGGCGTAGGCCGAGGGCACTACGCGCGCCGAGGTAGAGAGGCGAAGGCGCCGTTCCCCTACCTTCAAAAACAGTGCCTGCGGAGAGCGGGCGCTTGCGGCGTAGGCCGACGGCACTACGCATGCCGAGGTAGAGAGGCGAAGGCGTCGTTCCCCTACCTTCAAAAACTGTGCCCGCGGAGAGCGGGCGCTTGTGGCGTAGGCCGAGGGCACTACGCGCACAGAGGCAGGGAGGCGGAGCCGCCGTTCCCCTACCTTCAAAAACAGTGCCCGCGGAGATCGGGCGCTTCCGGCGTAGGCCCAAGGCACTACGCACGCCGAGGTAGAGAGGCGAAGGCGCTATTCCCCTACCTTCAAAAATAGTGCCCGCGGAGAGCGGGCGCTTGTGGTGTAGGCCAAAGCACTACGCGCGCGGAGGCAGGGAGGCGGAGCCGCTGTTCCCCTACCTTCAAAAACAGTGCCCGCCGAGAGCGGGCGCTTGTGGCGTAGGCCGAGGGCACTATGCGCACGGAGGCAGGGAGGCGGTGCCGCCGTTCCCCTACCTTCAAAAACAGTGCTCGCGGAGAGCGGGCGCTTGCGACGTAGGCCGAGAGCACTACACACGTGGAGGCAGGGAGGCGGAGCCGCCGTTCCCCTACCTTAAAAAACAGTGCCCGCGGAGAGCGGGTGCTTGCGGCATAGGACGAGGGCACTACGCGCGCCGAGGTGGAGAAGCGAAGGCGCCGTTCCCCTACCTTCAAAAATAGTGCCCGCGGAGAGTTGGCGCTTGCGGCGTAGGCCGAAGGCACTACGCACGCCGAGGTAGAGAGGCAAAGGCGCCATTCCCCTACCTTCAAAAACAGTGCCCGCGGAGAGCGGGCGCTTGCGGCGTAGGCCGAAGGCACTACGCACGCTGAGGTAGAGAGGCGAAAACGCCGTTCCCCTACCTTCAAAAAGAGTGCCCGCGGAGAGCGGGCGCTTGTGGCGTAGGCCGAGGGCACTACGCGCACGGAGGCAGGGAGGCGGAGCCGCCGTTCGCCTACCTTCAAAAACAGTGCCCGCGGAGAGTGGGCGCTTGGGGCGTAGGCCGAGGGCACTACGCACGCTGAGGTAGAGAGGCGAAGGCGCCGTTCCCCTACCTTCAAAAACAGTGCCCGTGGAGAGCGGGCGCTAGTGGCGTAGGCCGAGGGCACTACGCGCGCGGAGGCAAGGAGGCGGAGCCGCCGTTCCCCTACCTTCAAAAACAGTGCCCGCGGAGAGCGGGCGCTTGCGGCGTAGGCCGAGGGCACTACGCGCGCCGAGGTAGAGGGGCGAAGGCACCGTTCCCCTACCTTCAAAAACAGTGCCCGCGAAGAGCGGGCGCTTGCGGCGTAGGCCGACGGCACTACGCATGCCGAGGTAGAGAGGTGAAGGCGTCGTTCCCCTACCTTCAAAAACAGTGCCCGCGGAGAGCGGGAGATTGCGGCGTAGGCCGAGGGCACTACGCGCACGGAGGCAGGGAGGCGGAGCCGCCGTTCCCCTACCATCAAAAACAGTGCCCGCGGAGATCGGGCGCTTGCGGCGTAGGCCCAAGGCACTACGCACGCCGAGGTAGAGAGGCGAAGGCGCTGTTCCCCTACCTTCAAAAATAGTGCCCGCGGAGAGCGGGCGCTTGTGGCGTAGGCCGAAAGCACTACGCGCGCGGAGGCAGGGAGGCGGAGCCGCTGTTCCCCTACCTTCAAAAACAGTGCCCGCCGAGAGCGGGCGCTTGTGGCGTAGGCCGAGGGCACTGCGCGCACGGAGGCAGGGAGGCGGTGCCGCCGTTCCCCTACCTTCAAAAACAGTGCTCGCGGAGAGCGGGCGCTTGCGACGTAGGCTGAGAGCACTATGCACGCGGAGGCGGGGAGACGGAGCCGCCGTTCCCCTACCTTCAAAAACAGTGCCCGCGGAGATCGGGCGCTTGCGGCGTAGGCCCAAGGCACTACGCACGCCGAGGTAGAGAGGCGAAGGCGCTGTTCCCCTACCTTCAAAAATAGTGCCCGCGGAGAGCGGGCGCTTGTGGCGTAGGCCGAAAGCACTACGCGCGCGGAGGCAGGGAGGCGGAGCCGCTGTTCCCCTACCTTCAAAAACAGTGCCCGCCGAGAGCGGGCGCTTGTGGCGTAGGCCGAGGGCACTACGCGCACGGAGGCAGGGAGGCGGTGCCGCCGTTCCCCTACCTTCAAAAACAGTGCTCGCGGAGAGCGGGCGCTTGCGACGTAGGCTGAGAGCACTATGCACGCGGAGGCGGGGAGACGGAGCCGCTGTTCCCCTACCTTCAAAAATAGTGCCCGCGGAGAGTGGGCGCTTGCAGCGTAGGCCGAAGGCACTACGCACGCCGAGGTAGACAAGCGAAGGCGCCGTTCTCCTACCTTCAAAAACAGTGCCCGCGGAGAGCGGGCGCTTGCGCCGTAGGCCGAGGGCACTACGCACGCAGAGGCAGGGAGCCGACGCTGCCGTTCCCCTACCCTCAAAAACTCGCGGTGCACTCCCTAGTGCAACGCGCGCGAAGGCGCGATATCCAAGCGGTGCGCCGCTGAAAGCGAGGCACTCCCTAGTGTCTCGGCCATGTATTTATACTCCGTAGAGTGCGTGGGAACTTCAACCACGTCTATTTATACTCCGGAGAGTACGTGCGGGGGGTGACGTCCGCACGTGCGCGGGACACCCGCGTCTTGTTTATACTCAGTAGAGTGCGCAGGGACAACATCCGCGTCTTATTTATACTCCGTAGAGTGCGTGCGGAGGCGGACCTCGACGTCACGTCTTATTTAGAGTCCGTAGACTGGTGCGTGCGGAGGCGTACCTCGACGCTACGTCTTATTTATACTCCGTAGAGTGTGCGCGGAGGCGTCCCCCCGTTGCGTCTTATTTAGAGTCCGTAGACTGGCGCGTGCGGAGGCGGACCTCGACGCTACGTCTTATTTATAGTCCGTAGACTATTGCGTGCGGAGGCGGACCTCGACGCTACGTCTTATTTAGAGTCCATAGACTGGCGCGTGCGGAGGCGGACCTCGACGCTACGTCTTATTTATAGTCCGTAGACTGTCGCGTGCGGAGGCGGACCACGATGCTACGTCTTATTTAGAGTCCGTAGACTGGCGCGTGCAGAGGCGGACCTCGACGCTACGTCTTATTTAGAGTCTGTAGACTGGCGCGTGCGGAGGCGGACCTCGACGCTACGTCTTATTTGTAGTCCCTAGACTGTCACGTACGGAAGCGGACCTCGACGCTACGTCTTATTTATAGTCCGTAGACTGTCGCGTGCGGAGGCGGACCTCGACGCTACGTCTTATTTACAGTCCGTAGACTGGCGCGTGCGGAGGCAGACCTCGACGCTGCGTCTTATTTATAGTCCGTAGACTGTCGTGTGCGGAGGCGGACCTCGACGCTACGTCTTATTTAGAGTCCGTAGACTGGCGCGTGCGGAGGCGGACCTCGACGCTACGTCTTATTTATAGTCCGTAGACTGTCGCGTGCGGAGGCGGACCTCGACGCTACGTCTTATTTAGAGTCCGTAGACTGGCGCGTGCGGAGGCGGACCTCGACACTACGTCTTATTTATAGTCCGTAGACTGTCGCGTGCGGAGGCGGATCTTGATGCTACGTCTTATTTATACTCCGTAGAGTGCGCATGGAGGCGTCCCCCACGCGTCTTTGTTTATACTCATGCCCGTGCCTTTGACGGAGAGTGCACACACGAACGTGCGTCTTTGTTTATACTCATACCCGTGTCTTTGACGGAGAGTGCACACGCGAACGTGCTTCTTCGTTTATACTCCGTAGAGTACGCCGACGGTCGAGGCAGCCGGGCGATTTAAATAAAAAAGGAGGACCAAAACAGAGGCAGCAAAGAAATGGCCAAAGACTTGCGAACGCTCCAGAATGCAGTACTGGAAAAGCCTACGGTAGCCCAAAACAGGCCAAAACCGAAGAAGCAAATACGGCCAAATCAAATGCTCTCATAATAGGACCGTAGCCATTACCTCGACGACGGAGTTGCCGCGAGCTTCGTCAGGACTCCGTCGTGGCAGCTGTCCCTGCCTGGAGTGTACAAAGACTTCGAGCCGCAGACCTCTGGCAGGAGACTTCGTGGTTGTATGGAGTCCCGCGCGTAGACGCCGGGGGTGTAGAGGCCAGAGCTGCGGCGCGGAGTCAGAGCGGTCCAACATGGCGCCGCGACGCGCAGAAGCCTGGGCGTAACGCGGGGTCAGAGGCGCGGAGTCCGGGGAGTGCGGCGCGAAGTCGGAGCGGTCCAACGTGGCGCCGCGGCCTGCAGAAGCCTGGGCGTGACGCGGAGTCGGAGGCGCAGAGTCGGAGTGGTCCAACATGGAGTTCGACGAACGTGGTCAGAACCTGAAGACGCCGAGTCGGAGCCTGGCGGGGTAGGAATCCCAAAGATGCCGAGTCACGGCGGAGTGGTGTGCCCGCCGTCCTTGCGCACCGCGGCTCCATGCCGGGCTTCGCGGGGGGATCTGCACGTCGCTCGCCGCGTGCTGCTATCTGCGCGGAGTGGACTCGAAGCCGAGACATGCATGGATGGAGTGAATGCTTGAGCACGTGTATGCATTCCGTCCTCTCACGGTCGCGGACTTGCATACGCGGAGTCTGCATGCATGTCGGAGCAGAATCTGCATGGCGGCTGGGCACGCCGGGCGAAGTCAGTGCGTGCGTCACCGGAGACGCCGGCTTCATTAGCCCATGGCTCGTCAGGGGGCTTCCGGGTAGATGCTGCACCGTTTGTGCCAACGGTCGAAGACGCGAAGCTTGATTTTTTTTCTTGATATTTGCGGCGCGGAGACGAGGAGGTCGCTGGCACGGCGCGGAGGTGGACGACGCGAAAGCCAAAGGGCGCCGAGGCCTCGCTGATATGCGGAGACGCATGGTCGAGGCGCGGAGTCTGGCGTCGACTCTGCGCATCATATTAACTAGTGCTCGCCGCGTACATGTAGAACTCACTGCATATTTAAGGAGGCTCGATGATGTGCGTAGGCGCAGACGCTTGTCCGAGCACGGAGGCCATGCCGGAGCTAGGCTTCAGCAGTGCGGGGGCGAGCTGAGGCCGACGCACGTCCCCGGCGATGCAGAGGCGAGCGGCGCACCGGGCGAAGCCGCCGAGTCAGAGCATGGCTGCATGTAGGGGATGGGTACTTCGTGCATGTGTGGAGGCCCAGCGCTAAGAGCTCCATGTTGTCTGTGCGAAGTATCCGCATCGTCCCACCCCAGCCAGAAGGATCCTGATGTTTGCAGCGCGAAAGTCGAAGCTGCCTAATTGGAGGCCAGCGGAGACTTGGTGCAGACGACGAGCACACTGAGATGAGGTCCTGAGGCGCGGAGGCGACGGCGTGCGGAGCCATCGAAGAGGTGAGGTGCAGGGCCAGCGGACGCCGGGCGACGCTTTGTACCGTCTATGTTCCAAACCTGCCAATACTCTGTATAGGTGGACTTTGACGACGCGAAGTCCATGGTTGCGCGGAGACGAGCCGGCGCGGCCCGAAGGTGTGCTTGGCGGGGTGCACGCCTGGCGAGGTGTACCCCGACGCTGCACAACGGAGACCTGGCGTGGACGCCGGCGCACAGAAGCGAGCGGAGCACCAGGTGACCTCACCGCAGCCGTCTCCGTCGGAGATGATGTCTCGGCCTGAAGGCTCGCCGCGAGGCACTCCGGACGACGCGCTAGGGTCGAAGTCGTGGAGCCCGTCGTGCGGAGCCGAAGGCCGACGCCGCCCGACGACGCGAAGAATGGATACTTCGGCCGAGGTGCAGAGGGTCAGAAGCAAGGCGCCCGACGACGCGGAGGCTTCGGAGGCAAGCTAACCAGTGCTCGCAGCACGCATGCAGAGTGAAACAACTCACTGAAGTTTGCGCGGGCATGGATGGAGACGTTTTGTGTTTGCGGATGTATGCACGTGAGGCCTTGTATTTGTGCCTGCATGCAGTGGCGGACCCAGGATTTTTGAGATGTGGGTACGAAGTTAAGAATCTACGGAGTATATATATAAGATGGAGAATTTCGATACACATAATATGTACATCTCATATAGTTAAGCAAATAAACCTTGTGTGCAGGGGCGGCATGGCCGTCGGGAGCGCCGCCGCCGTTCAAGCTGGAATAGGGGAGGAGCTGCCGCCGCCGCATGGGCCGCCTGGCCGTGGGGACTTCTTCGCCGTCGACGCCATGTCGGCCATTGGGTGTGGGTGCCCGGCGCCGCGCCGCCGCCGGCAGCCGTTCGCTGGTCACCGCGTCGCCGGAGACGAGGAGGCCAGGGGCGTGCTGTAGGCTGTGGCAGCTGTGCAAGAGAGATGGAGAGGAGGCAGGCACGGAGCAAGGCAGGAGGCGGTGTGGGAGGCAGCCAGGCAGAGGCAGGAGCCCGCCGGTCGCCGCGTCGCTGGAGCCGAGGAGGCCAGGGGCGCGCAGAGATGGAGAGGAGGTGGCGTGGGAGGCAGCCAGGCAGAGGCAGGAGCCAGGAGGCTAGGGTTAGGTTAGAAAATGCCAATTGGGCCTTTTGGCTAGTGAGCTGAATTTGCTAAATTACCTGCACTTCTAGTTTTTTTATATATATGAAATATATATTATATATAGTTGATTTTTTGCAAAAAAAATTTGGGGGTACAACTGTACCCCCATGTCCCATGGTGTGTCCGCCCCTGCCTGCATGGATGGGTGGACGTGGGAGCTTTGTATTTGTGCATGCACACATGGAATATCCAGGGAGCTCGAGCCGGAGGCTTCCCTCTGTGCATGCATGGAGTGTACAGGGACTTCTGGCCGGAGACTTCGGGCGGGGGACCTCGCGCGCGCATGGAGTCCCGCGCATGGACACCGAAGGCGTGGAGCCGGAGCTGCGGCACAGACTCCGATAGTGTGCGAAGCTAGCCGTCTCCACGGTTCAACCCATCGCTTCCCTATATAACCACCCCCGGCAAAGCGGAGATATCCGCAACATAAAAATAAGTGATTAGATCCATTCAGCAGTGCACCTAACAGCAGCGAGAAAAGAATAAGTGATTCTGTTGGATCTATCCCACTCATCATTTACAAAGTATAGCGAGGTATACGGGAAGAGCCCGTACACCTTGTCCAATTAGATCTGCTGGATCTGGGTCTGGAAAGAAAATAGCAACAAGGTGAACTTATCTGTGATACTTCTATTCCACGCTAGGATGCTCTTCCGGTGGTAGCCACCTCTAGCGCCCTTGCGCAGCTTCTCGTTCAGTCCCCACGGACGGCGCCATCTGTTGTAGCTACAGGCTAAACAGGAATGAAGGGGACTAGTAGATGGAGAGAAGGAGAGCTAGATCTGTGGGGAGCTGGTAATAATGAGAGGATGTGTCCCCCTTTGCCCCTCCTGGGGGTTTATATATATGAGTGGGGTAGAATGGGAAATCCCCATTCTACCCCTTAGTATTTACAAAGGATGATGGTACATTAGTATATTTACACTGGTATATTCCTCTACACTGTTGGGCCTATTACATGTTGGACTAGTTGCACGGCCCAGTCACGGGGGGTTGGGCCACCCCTACAACAGAACCTATATTATTATTCAATAGAAAAGCAAGATGTACACAAGTCACATTGCAATTGCAGTAATAAGAACATAATACACTAAATGAAATAAATAACTACAATTCACATGACGACAGACAAAGGTAGAATATAGAAGATGGTTCCACACTAATGAAGTTTACATAACCATTTCCCACCAAAGTATTGAATATATTTGTTTGAACAAAAGATGAAGTCACAACCTTCAATCATATAAGTTACTAAACACTCACAAGCCATTTTCCACAAATTTTCTTCGTACGCCATGGCCATTGCCATTTGCTTAACTTTGGCCAATTGGTTTTCGATTTAGAGTTTTGAGGAGGAGCAATCTCGGCATTAGCACTCCGGCTCTCGGCTTGCTGCTATGCATGCGCATGCTCTTGCCTCGCTGCCTCGTTCCTTAGCTCGCTGGCTTTTCGCTGTGCCGCCTGCGCCCTGTGCCAATGCACCTGATTGTTTGGCCGCATGCCTCGTTTGCTACCACGCCCCTCGGTCCTTGCCTCCTCAGCTTACCAACCCACACCCCACGCGGCCACGCTCGTTCATGTGTCATAGCATCATGAGCCTAGACCTTTGGAGCTGAGCTGCTGGGCTGGACAAGTGAGTGGGCTAGTTCCATGGCCCAATCGGCTGAGAAGAGCATGCTACATAGGAAGCAAGCTACAGCAACATTAGAAAATCATCAAAGAACAGATTACCAGGCATGGCCTCAGCTCCTCTTCCTCCCGACTGCAATCCCTTCCATATATTCTCTTTCTCTAGTTTTCCAATCCCTTGCTTCTTCCCAGTCTAGTGCTTTTCACAATCTTTGATTCCAATTCTCCCCATTTGTACCACAGAATGACTGTATCTTAGGTTGGATTGGCTATCTTGCTCAAGCCTTTGGTGTTGATTGGTGTTCATGGTAGAGGAACATGACAATATGGTATTAGAGTAGTTGATTTTGGGGGTTTCCCACACCGAGGTGCCCTTGATGAGGAAGAGAAGCTGCAATGTATGGCAATGTTGGATGATTTGCTCGCGGCCACGAAGAAGCAATTGGTTGATCTGATAGACTCGACACACCGGATGTAGGAGTTGGAGGTTGGCATCTAGGCCACCTTCCAACCACTAGTCGCATCTGTTCAAGCCTCACTATCATCTGTGACTGAGCCGACGTCCACCTCCGTCAGTGCCATGGACTACACCATTGTTGCTGCAACTCACTACTACAGAAAAGGTTATCACAGACGGTTCAAAAACGTCATCACAGACGGTTTTCTGAACCGTCTGAATTTATGGGTCAGTGATAATCGAAGGTTATCATAGACGGTTGTCGAACCGTCTGTGATATATCAATATCACAGACGGTTTTTAACTGAAAACCGTTTATGATAGCTGATTATCACAGACGGTTTGTGATATTGATATATCACAGACGGTTTTTAGTTACAAACCGTCTGTGATATGTCATCACAGACGGTTTGTAACTAAAAACCGTCTGTGATGTTCTTTTCTACACATAAATCTATTTGTGTTTATTGGCTAGCCTCAGGAAATGCTAGCCATGCCCTCTGAAACAAGCAAATAGACAAGTATATGTATACATACAATTCACATCTCAATTCATTTGACAAACATATAACATCCAATTCACATCACATTTCATTCACAGACATAAGGCATCCATTTCGCAAATGATTTTAATTGAAATGAAATAAAATATCCATTAACAAATTCACAATTACAGAGTGATAAGAGCAATAAAAAATCATTGTGCGTAGTGGAACTCTCCATCTGGTCTTATGACTTTAGACCACAAAAACCAAGCGCACTCTCCTCGAATTTTTGCAAAGTCCAGCTGTTTCAATGCAGTTGTAGAGATGGGCGCAGCCTGTCAATAGGAATATCAATGCGCGTACATATATAAGCTAACAAGTATGAAATAAATGTGGGAAGATTGACAAACCTTAGAATTGGTGCGTACATATATAAGGGGACGCATCCGGCGATGATATTGAAGAATGCGCGGGTGACAAACTTTAGTTGCTAATACTATGAAGCAAATGACACAAATTAGTGTATCAGGTTCATTGAACCGGATACACTAGTGTGTGTCACTTGCTGCCCCTTGAAGGTTTATGTGGCATATATTATTACTACAAGGTCTCTAAACAAAGTTCTATGAAGCAAATGACACAAACTAGTGTATCAGGTTCATTGAACAGGATACACTAGAGTGTCACTTGCTTCATGCCCCTTGAAGGTCTATGTGGCATATACTATTACTACAAGGTCTCTAAACAAAGTTCTATGAAGCAAATGACACAAACTAGTGTATCAGGTTCATTGAACAGGATACACTAGAGTGTGTCACTTGCTTCATGCCCCTTGAAGGTCTATGTGGCATATACTATTACTACAAGGTCTCTAAACAAAGTTCTATCAAGGCTCCACACCATGCAACATATTTATACTCAATTACTATCTCCGCACATGCCCTGCTCTCCTTCCCCGACTTTCTTGCATCCGTCAGCTCGACCTGATCATCCGCCGTTGACGGAGGCGTCTCGCTGCCGCTCAAGAAAGGGAAACAGCCCTTACCCTGGTTCTTCTCCACAATGTGCGCAAAGCGGAAGAAGCTCTACACGCATTGGAGAGACTGATGGATAGCCTTGCCGATCAAGCAGAAACGGCAGATTCTGAGGAATCTTTTCATGCTATCCTCTACGACATTATGGGCTATGCTACTGATTATTTACCCAGGCTGGAGGAGGAAGTGCTGAGGACAAGGACAATCTTAACGGCGTTCGAGAAGTCAGTGGATGATCCTCCATGTCCCAAAGTCGAAGAAGAAGTGTACGAAGCCCAAAAGATTACAATCTGGAAAAATCTTTACCTGTGCGACTTTTGTAATAAATTTGCCTCTAATTGAAATTAATAAATTTGCCTTTAATTTGTGATCTCTTGTCTCAGTAGTTCTGTAGTTAAGTTATTAGAAGCAATGTGTACTTATATATTAACCTCTGATCATGAACAGAATATGACAGACAAAGGGACATCATAGACGGTTCTTAACAACAACCGTCTGTGATAGTCTACACAACACAGATGGTTTTTAATAAAAAACCGTCTATGATAATCCCAGATTATCACAGACGGTTCATCGGTAAGAACCGTCTGTGATACTCGTTTTATCCGATGTCACTAACACAGACGGTGTCCAAATTAAAACCGTCTGTGTTAGTGTCAATCACAGACAGTTTTGTCAAACCGTCTGTGATTTGCAGTCTAGTATTAGGCTTTCTGTAGTAGTGACTCCATGTGCAGATGCCACTCTCACAGCCAAGTCGCCCGCCAGATGTTTGACGGTATGCCCCGACTGGTAGCCGGATTTCTACAAGGGCAATACTCATGGAGAGGCCACCCGCCAAGTGTTCGATGAAATGTAGAGTACTCAAGAGGCACTTCTCGGAGGTGTTCTTTGTCACTATAACAAAATGAACATATTAAGACGTTTTGTTTAAGACGCTTTGAATCATGTCTCTCTTTTTAGAACCACAATTGAAATAGAGACGCAGTTTGAGACGCTCTAAAGGGTTGCACGCTATTAAATTCTATTAAAACGGCTGCTGAGACGTTTTGGAGTACGTCTCATGTATAGAGACGAAATTTTAGATGTCTTATTTATCATTTGAGACGTCTTATCTATTATCTCCATATAAGAATATTAAAAAACAAAATGGTGTAAGTAACAGTATATATATAAAACATAAAAAAAATATCAATCTCAAAGTTCGAACTCACAACCTGAGACTTTTCTTTCGCTTTTGTCCAGTGGCTGAAAACATAAAAAAATATCAATCCCAGGGTTCGAACTCTCAACCTAAGGGTTCGCTTTTATATATAATTATATGTCATTTTACCCTCATATTCTTCACATTTCGAGCTCATTTATCATCATTTACACGCTTTTCTAAAATTAATTGCTCAATTTGGACTATTTTACACTTTTTTATATTTTTCTGTAGGCCGGCGTGATCTAGGCACATAAGCAACAAATTTGGACTGCTCCGTACAGATGTGCGCATCGACACGAATGCGTAGGATCTTTCCGCGATGAAATTGGACTTCCGAAGGGCCCGAATGGAAGAAATGAAATGAGAGATGGACCTAACTGTAAACCCTAGAAAATTTTGAGGGCTAAATCAAAAAAATTCCAAATCCCCAATTCATGAAAACCCTTGGCCGCCGCCTGTGGAAGGTCTTGAGCCGGCCATTGCTTCTCCCGTCGCCCCCCTTTTGCTCTCCCCCCTTCCTCTTCTCCGGCGCCGGCGAGGGTCGGCCATCTCGCCGGCGGCCAACCAAAGCTCCCCATCCCGACCACCGTCTTACGCTGCCGCTCCTCCACCGCGCGGCCTTCCTCTACTGTGCCGCCGCTCCTTGCAGCCCCACTCGCCGCCTTCTCCACCCGCCGTTCCTCTTCTCCACCGGTGACCCCTCCAGAGCCACGGCCAACCGCAGCACCCCCCGCCGCTCTTCCACCGCGCCTTCTACACCCCAGCGCCGCCACCTCTCCTCCCTTCTCCCCACAACTCCAAACCACCGCCCTGCCCCCTTTGCTTCTCCTCCTTCTAGCCCCTACGCTGCCCTCACCTCTGCTCCTCCTCTCGCCACCGCTCACCACCACAACCGGCCGCCGCACCCTCTTCTCTGGCCGCCGCTCCAGATCATGCGCCGCCCCCTGTATTCCCTTCTCTCCTCCGGCGCGCCTCCCATCTCCGCTTCATCGGCCAACAGCAGCAGCCCCTCTGCGCTTCTCCACCTCGTCTACTTCCGCCACCAAGCGCCGCCTGATCTTCTTCTGTCTCGACTCGCCGGCGCGCCACCGACATCATCGCCTCAGCGGCTACGTCAATCGACCGCACCAATCTCGTCTGCAGCGGTGACATCTCCACGGCAGTCATCTTCAGCGCCGCCGACTGGCCCCCTCAACTTCCTCCTCAGCGCCGGCGTCTCCACCGCAACCGACGGCATCAACCCCTGCATCCACTTCACCGACGGCCTCCTCTGCTCTGCCTCTTCTCCTCTGCGCCCTCTGCAGCTTCTCCTTCTTTGGTTTATCTCAAACTCTTCTCTCTTAGTCTCTTGGCTGCTCTTAGTTACTACTCGGTAATTGCTTATTGTTGACTACTAATTTCTGTTAATTGTGCACCGTGGATGTTAACTTGTGATCTGTGATGGTGATATTTGATCTGTGCAATATTCTGTGATGTTTATGTAATCTGTTAATGCTGTTGGAAGTTGGTTAGCAATGGTAGTATTGTTCACTGTGATTTGTGTGGGCATTAAATATAGTGTTAGCCTTATTGTTGCCAGTCCTTGCTTTGTGGGTATATGTGTTAGTTCGATTAGCATCATTGTGCTGTGAGGGGTTAGTGTCTTTGTATGTGTTTAGTGTTAGTGTCCTGTGCTTGTGAGGGAATTAGTTTATGTGCTTGTGTTGTCTTGCCATCGTCGTTTAGTTAGCTGTCGACCGTCTTCCCTCCTTGCTGTACGGTAAAGGATGCAATTGGTTGTGTTGTTGCTTGGCCACGGTTCTACGTAAGATCAATTCTTTGAACTACAAGAATAATTTTCCTACCAGAAATATTTGTGTCTTGTTACTCATATAATATCTATTGCTTCAGGTAAAAAAGCCTAAACGTTCTACTCGCTAGGTATGCCACTTCTAGTTTAATTAACTGAACTTGTACCGTAATATTTTTCATGATTGCTCATATATGATATTTTGTTGTTAATATTGCTATGTTTGCAGGATATGGAGGACTATGAAAAGAAATGCAGAGGGGAAGACCTGATGCACAATTTTCTGATTGAAGAAATAGACCTGATGATTTATTATAGCAGTTTAAAAAAAGATGTGTGTCAAATTGGAGGATGTTTTACCGACATGTGTTTATCGCATATTAGATTTTTATTTAGTTGTGAACTCTGTTGATTTAAATGGATGCTATAATTATTTGTAAACCTCTTATGTAAACTCCTTTGGGGTTTGGAGGGTGCAATGATGATGAATTTGTCAATTGCCAATGGTTTGCCCGGGGTGTGGCTTGGTTCCAGTTGTAGTTGGTTTGCTTTTCTTATAACAGTACTATATCTGTTGTGCTACGCCCATTCCTTATATTTTATAAAATATGTACTCAATATTATGGTGCTGTCTATAAAATTATTATATATACATGTATATATAATAAATATATGGAATACTATATTCTCATACGGATACGTATTTGTGTGTATAGAAGAAAATATATACCAATCAAAATAAAAATACATACTACATAGAACATCTTGAGACGGCACATAACGTCTCAACGCACGTGCCTATATTAATTGAGACGTGGTGCAGCGTTTTTATAAAAGCGTCTCTAACTTTATAGGGATACAGTGCAGATGTCTCTAATGAACGTCTCAAATAATATAGGCACGCCTTAGAGAGCGTCTCTATATTTTTGAGACGGTTCATGTAGAGACGTTTCTATGACGCTTTATAAAAGCGCCTCAGTTGTCTGTGGGAGACGAAACAGAACGTCTCTAACCTACAAATATGATGTCTCCCCACGGATGTTTTGTTGTAGTGTGTGTCACTATAAACCATGTGCTCTATCCAGTGACAAAGGAGGTGCTACACGATCCTTGATGCGTATGGTATGGAGGAGATGACCGCATCCCTGAGGGTTGCTCACGTGGAGGCCGTGGTCCAGCTCCGATCATGTCATGAAGTTGTGCAAGCTCATGATGCCATGCAATGCTGGTACATCTATGATGGCTGCCGCTTCCTCGACATCCAGCTAGTGCAACCAACACCAGACCCTACTTCCACTATGACAGCATGGCATGATGTGGTGGTCACGTGTGATCCCTCGAGGTTGGTGTCATGGCTTCATTTCCTTGCCACCCAACATGCACTCCACTTGCATCAACGAGTCCATGTCCGAGCCAATCTTACCACATTCCTTGGACTGAGACAAGGACGCCATGCCCGATAAGTAGGAGAGGTGCATCAAGATGGTGACCGAGACGATCGAGATGTTAAACAATATGCTTCAGTGGTCTACATCTTCTCTGACCCTGTCCGATGCAACCACCATCGAGGTGGACTAGCCCACCATTGGCATGGCTACTGCCACTCCTCGCTCGCGAGTGTAGGCGCAGCTACTCTGTGCATGGGAGATGTTTAATGAAATGCCACAGAAGACTTGTACCTCCTCGGATGACCAGCCATCATTGTGATCCTCCTTGGTCACCAACGTGGGCCACACCGTGACCTCTAGCGTTCCACATGCAGATGTCGTCCATGACTTTACCATCAAGATCATCGACACGATGCCCACCAAGTGCTCGATGGTGTTCGAGGGGCACGACATCAGCATGAACCATGACGCAGTTGCCACTAGCTGTGATCTCGAGATGCCCACCAAATGTTCAACTTCGGGCCTTGACATCTACACCGGATACTTCCATGTTGTGGCCATATCTCTGCTCTCTAAGGGCGTGCTCCTGGCAGTTCTCATGCTTAGGGAACTCTCAATGATTATCATCTCCAGCCCCGAGCTGACCATTGCTGCTCCTACCGAGTCTCATCTAGATCCCATGGCACAACCAGTCTTAGCGGTGCTTGACATCGATGACACCATCACCAAAACCAATGGTGCAATCATCCTTGACTCCTCTATTCTTGGTGCTAATAACCTTGTCACCAATGCCAGCCACCTCCCCTTGGTCGGTGTTCTTCCAAGCTACCTCACCGATCGGAGTGATGGGCTCCCCCATGTGTATCTCCTCGGTTGGTCTGATGATCATAAGCCGCTAATGAAGGATGAGATGATGAATCTGTTGTCATCGCATGAGTAAGTGGAGATCATTGGTAGCGAAGCCAAGCCACAACATAACCATGGGTGTCACCTTCCCCTGGGTGCGGGCAAGGCAGTGTGCAGCCAAAGCCCCCATGGCTGTTGCCTGATGAAGTGTCTTGGCAGTTGTTCAACAGCTACAAAGCTAGAGTGCAGCAGATAACACCATGGCCACCACCTGCTCAAGGCAAGCTCAGAGGTGTGACGATATTGCTGCAACCATGGCTACCTCCTAGACTGAAGGCAACAGTGCAACAGAGCAAGGTCATGAGCTTAAATGTAAGTGCACACCAGTGGACTCTACCTCAAAGAAATACAACTACGCTTCAGTGGTTTGCCAGATGGGTACAATGCAAGTCAAGGAAAATAGCTTTTGTTAGATAGCAAACAAAGGTTCTGCAATTATTTGGTGAGCCCCTGAAATCTGTCCCTGTTACATGATCTCTGTTGAACTACGTACTGCTAGTTGTATCACTAAGGATTTGTTGTGAGCTCCTACTGGGATGGAAGTGCTCCTTGTTTGGAAGTTTTGGTAGCCCACGAATTTTCCATTGCATAATGTCATTTACATGCACAGTTTGTGGGCCATCCAGTGTCAGTCAAAGCAAATATATATGTAGGCAGTGTGAGCTATTGATAATGCAAATGGGGCAATTTCCTATGGTGCTAAGCCTGCTAACTATGACTCCATTAATTGAACGTTGCCTGAAGTTTGAGAACGAGTTACAAGCATTTCCTTGGAATGGTATCAAGGGCTTGTTGATATCAGTGGTGTTGTGAAAAGGGAGATCAGTTTGCTACCCTTTGTACTGCATTTATCAGGAGCTGAATTATATGTGGCTCGGTGCAAGAATACACTAGATGAGTTGTTCTCATATGTGCTAAGGCAAAAAAGCGATGGTTATTGCAAGGCATTACTTGCAGTTCTTATAACAGAGAAGGACTCCCAGTTCTTACTTAGGAAAGAAGATGTCATATGCAACAATATTGTCCTAAAATTACTGCTGACATGGATTTTTTGAGCTAGTGGCTTCTAGCGCCATAGCTTCTGTGAGTATTGCAGGCACTATTGTCATGTTAGCGTATATCCAACAAATCACTGAATATCATTGTAATGAAGTGAAAAAACGGCATTGGCAAGGTGCGAGCAATATCTTGGTCATATGCTGAACTTGGATGTCCTGGAAAGAGTCCCATGTACTACAAGTGCTGTTGAGAACTACGCTAGTCTTGTGGTGAATGCGGAACAAGAAACTACTGTGTTTTCTGGTTGTATGATAAGGTTGCCTCAAAGCCCCCAATGCTCTCATGGCTTGATATACTTCAGTTTTGGCTATACCAGCTCAAGGAACTTCTTCATTTCTGTTGACAAGAACTTCGTTCCGATTTGTTGCTGCAATAATCACAGTGAATGGAAGTGGGGGCAACTAAGTGGCATGGTCATCGGCTCAGAGGATTTTAAGGGATACATGGAAAGTGGTGTTCTAGCCTTGAGGCTTCTTCGAGTGCCATGGGATCCCGGTGGATTTGCAAGCATGGAATCAGCTTGGGGACAGGCTGAATTTTAACAGGGGAGCAATGTCACTGGCCTGGACCCTTGGTGCTGGGCTGCTGGGCTGGACAAGCGAGTGCCGAGTGGGTTGGCTCCATTGCACAGTCGGCTAAGAAGAGCATGCTACATAGGAAGCAAGCTGGCGCAGCATCAGAAAATCATCGAAGAACATATTAGCGGGCATGGCCTCGGCTCCTCCTGACTGCAATCCCTTCCCCAAATTCTCTTTCTTTGGTTTCCCAATCCCATGCTTCTTACCAGTCTAGTACTTTTCCCAGTCTGTGATTCCAATTCTTCTCATTTGTACCACAGAATGCTTGTATCTTATGTTGGATTGGCTCTCTTGCTCGTGCCTTTTTAGTTGATTGGTGTTCATGGTGGAGGAATGTGACACATAGGCCCAGCGCCCACGTGCTGCTCCTCAACGCCAGCCCGCAACGCCACAGCGCGCCGCTTGTCGCCCTGATCAACTCGGCTTCGACTTCTGGCTTATTTTCACTATTCATAAGTTTCGTCTTTTTCTGAATATTTGGCTTTTTGTTGAGCTTTTTTGCCGGTTCTTTTTTTCCCGTATTTGTTTGTATTATACATAATGGGCTAACATATTTTTTTATTTTTAAATTTTTTAAATTTAATTATGCTAAATAAACCTCTGTCAGCTACAGTGCTTTTTTCAGCCAGCTACAGTGTTTTCAGCCATAAGCCACGAGCTTTTCAGCCGAACCGATCACCAAGATAGCCCAGAGTAGAGGTAGTCTTGAGGACAGAGTTGTGGCTGGGCTTTTGGGCAGTCAGGCTATTCCATCAGTGGACTGGACCTCCTTGGCTCCTTAGCCCTCCTCACGGGGCATGCAGCCCAACACGCCCGTCTGCTGCTGCCGTCTTCCACCTCCAGACTCGAGCGACCTTCATCGCCATGGTGGGAGGGGGGATGGGGGTACCGCTGGCGGGCTATCTCGGGCGAACGCCCAAGCATGCCCTATTGCTGGGACCGCTCCTAGATTGATTTCTTGTGAAAAAGGTTATTTGGTCTAATGTAGTGCGGAAATGTACCATGATTACTTTGTATCTCTTTTTTCTCTCACGAGGAATCATGTTTTAACATGGCATTATAACGTTGAGCATGCATTCTACTTGCTCGACATTGCGACTACTGCTTGCGACCTACTGTTTGTGCCTTTTCTTGGCTACCGATTCATAAAACCTAATAGTTACATAGTAATAATATATTTTGTCAACATTATCAATAGAACTGGAGCGAAAAGCTCGCATTTGAATGAAGATTTTATTCTTTCTGAAGGAGAACTTTTTACCCCTTGCTTGATCTATGCTTCGGATCAAAGCCAAGCTTCCTTAGATGATCTGATTTGATCTCTCTTAAGTCTTAACAACATTCGCAATACCTCTAAAATAACTTCAAATACTTTGTAAAAAGACCTGGCCTTTTGAAAAACTTTACAGCAACTCTATAGAATTGTTTCAGATGCTGCAACAAGGGAGTTCAATCCTTGGTTGACAGGAGAAGAGATAAGTACCTCTGCAGAGTTCAGTCTAAGGGCATCTCCAATGCTTAAATGCAACTGTATAACTATCATATCTAACCATGCTTTTGTCATAGCTTACTTCATTTTCCAAATAATCGAATATCAATGCACTTTATTGGAAAGATATGTTTTCGTTTCCCAAAACAATCACCAAATGTGGATGTAGGACCCAAAATAAAAGCAAAAAAGGATCTCCCAACCCAGAAGCCAATTTCATATGTTCCCCTATATTCTAGTGTTTTCTGGTCCCCTATGTCGTACTGACTCATAAACAGTGATCAATGAGGAAATGATCAATGAATCTACATCGCATTACTACTTTTACAATGAAACAAAGTACCACAACGCCTTCATCCCTTAGCTCTCTCAAATTAATGGAGTTATGGAGTACTATTTTTCTCAGCTGCATGAGTAGCACATGAAAAATTGACAGTGACCTAACTATTGTTCCCTCATTCATCTCTCTATATATGGTCAAACTAGTAATGAGACACAGGACACTGCCCCAAATATTCCCCAATACCAAACCATTAATAAAATCTCCAAAATTGTACTCCAGGGGCAATAGTCTTGCATAAAATAAATCTTAGGCCCGCTCTTTTCAGTTTGAGCTTCTGGCTTATTTTTCGCTATTCCTAATTTCGTATTTTCTGGTTTTTTGGCTTTTTTTTTAGCTTTTTTGCCAATTCTTTTTTCTATATTCGTTTGCGTTGTCCATGATAGGCTAACCTGTTTTTTTATTTTTAATTTTTTTTAAATTTAGTTACACCAAATAAATCACCATCAGCTATAGTGTAATTTCAGTCAGTGCAATTTCATCCATAAGTCAGCTTATTTCAGCCCAACCAAGCGGCACCTTTAATTAGATCAACAAATGATGTTAAGTTTTGACTCTACGTCATGGCGCGTGTGACATGAGACCAATAATGTTGTAGATATAAACCCAAAAAAAAGAAGAAGAAAATTATAGTTCTAGTTTAATTTCGGATTATTTTTTGTAAATTTAAAACTGTTTAGAAAAAAGAATAAAAAAAGACAGAGGGGTGTATATTCAGTCCATAATTTGCCACCCCTTGCTGGCGCGTACCGTTCAATTTGTAAAAAATAGCACAAAAAATTGAACATAAGCCCTCCAATTTCTTTCACCCAATTAACCACCGATTGAGTAGTTCATCCAAAAGTGTTCGAACAAAGAAGCTCAAGCTGTCTTTTTTCTGGTTCAAAAGTTTAAGAAAATCCTCACAAAAGCAAAAATAGTATATAAAAGAAAAAAGCAATTGAACAAAGTGTCAGATTCTGAGAGGTATTAGATAGATCAATAGGGATAATCCTAGGGGCCAAAGCGTAAATATCACAAAAACAATGGCGTTTTCTTCTCACTCGTGGCCGCTTTTCCTTTCCGCCAAGCCTTTTTCCTCTCCCTCCCCTACTCGTAAAATTTTAGCTTTTTAGCCTAAAATTTGAATTTTTTTTACATATGGACCCCTAGAGAAAAGATTTGCAAAAATAGATCATTAGCACGGCGCCAAAGGATATGGCGGCCAGAGTACATAGCACGGCGTCATATGCTTTTGCGCCGTGCGTAGACACGTAGGAGCCACGGTGGCATAGCACGGCTCCAGAGCCCATGACACCGTGCTATGTAACTACGGCGCTAACTTCCGTGGCGCCGTGATCTAGGACTTAAGCCCAAGCATGGCCCCCCACCCCTCACTCATCCATGCGAACAGATACAGCAGCCCATCGCCGCCCCTCTCTTCCCCCCCACCAAATCCACTCCAATCCGTTGCTTTTTCTCGCGATTTTGCTTCCAAACCGAGCAAGCAAGGTGAACTCCCTCCCCTCCCTTGATTTTTTCCAATAGATATGGATTATTTGAGGTACATTTCGTGGGGCAAGATTTGAAACCCTAGGTGAAATTAGTTGGATTTGGCTCGGTTTTAGGTTGGATTTGCAATAGATATGCATAATATAGGAGTATTCATAGGCGTAGATTCGTTTTTATGGTTTGATTTGAGTGAGATTGATGAATGTTTAGAAATAGGTATGTTTTTAGGGTTTGTTTGCTTGTTTAGAAATAGGTATGCTTGCTTGTTTAGAAATAGGTATAGGTGTAGATTCGTTTTTAGGTTTAGAAATAGGAAAAATTGGTAGAAGTGATAAATGTTGGAGAGAAATTAGCGATTAGTGATATTAGTAATTTAGTTTATCCGATATGGTATATCGGTTTTCATTAATAGTTATAGGATTTTGTTGTTGCGGCCGATTCGACTGAGGTATGTTTGCTTGTTGTGCTATTGATGGATAAGCTTGTGACTTTGTACCATGGTGGAACTATGAAGAGAAATGGCAATGGGGGTGTTGATTTGGAGGGCATGGAAGAGACCACGTTGCTATTTAGTTCACGTCTGTTGTATGGTGAGGTCATTTGTCGCTTGAAAGAGAGGTTGGGATGGACAGATGAGCATGGTGATGTCATTATGCAAGGATTGATCGATGTTGGGTCGTCAAAGCGGCCGCGTATAAAGAGATTGGTTTTGATTGGCAGCGATGGTGAATGGGATAACTATGTGGCCATCGTTTTGGTCTTAGAGGTCAGAGCACCTGACTTGTTCGTGCAGATGATAGTGAGAGATCCATCACCTCCTAGGGCTGCATTCGATCTCAATGACTCACCGTTGCTTGGATCACTAACTCATGAAGAGGTCGAGGTGCAGGTTGTATCCTCGGCTCAAGTATGTGAGGTTCCATTGACTCAGGTAGAAGCTGACTCTGAGGATGTCGATGACCAGTATGTTGGTGGATTCGACGAGAATATAGTGTTTGAGGAACCCATGTTTTGTGTACTCGTATAGTGATAGAGGCTGTTAAGCTAAAGTGGCACTACAAAATCAAGTATGGGAAAGTATGGAGGGCGCAACAACGTGCTTTAAAGTTGATTTATGGTGATTGGGAGGAGGCGTATGAGCGTTTGCCGGCCATGTTCAACGCAATGAAAGCAGTGAATGTAGGAATGCAGTATGAGTACGTGCCTAAGCCCGATGTATGGGTTAATGGGAGACATATTTTCTTTCGAGCATTCTGGTGCTTTGGTCAGTGTGTCGAGGCTTTCAAACATTATAGGCCTATTCTATCAATTGATGGGACGTTCCTATTGGGCAAGTATGAGGGGACGTTGTTGATTTCTATTGGCTATGATGCGGACAACTCGCTTGTGCCATTGGCTTTTGCTTTGGTGGAGAAGGAGGACAGATCTAGCTGGGCTTGGTTTCTACGGCTTGTACGGATCCATGTGGTTGGCTCAGGGAGGGAGGTATGTGTGTTGTCTAACAGGCGTGCTGGGATCTTGAGCGCCGTTAAGGCAGTGATACCATGACATTTACCTGTGCATCATCGTTGGTGCAGAAGGCACCATGCAGAGAACTTGTTCAAAAACATGGGGTGAAGGACAACTTTGCACTTTTCGTGGAGGTATGTCACCAGAGGGAGGTAAAGCTGTTCGATGAGAAGTTGGAGGAGTTGAAAACGAAAACTAATGCCAAGGGCCGAGATTGGATAAGGGGTTTAATGAGAGATGTGCAGAAATGGTCAAGGGCTCATGACCCATTGGGAAGGAGGTATGGGTTCATGACTAGCAACATGGCAGAATGCTTCAACGGGCTACTTAAGGGATCACGTGGATTGCCAGTTACCGCAATTGCGGCCTTCACTTTCTACAAGTGTGTTGCATGGTTTGTTAACCGGCACCGGAAAGCCTCAGACATGTTAAAGGAACATGCATGTTGGCCACCTCGTCCTCACGGCTTCCTTACCAAAGCGACCATGCAGGCCAATGAACAGGAGTACCACTGTTTTGACCATGTGACGGGCACGTATGAGGTTGTTGAGGGTGGAGGGACAACCAAGAATGGAGAGCTCCGAGAGGCCCGAAAGCACAAGGTCGTGATTACATCCTTCACATGCACATGCGGTGTTCCCAACAAGTTCCATTTTCCATGCTCCCACATGATGACTGCATGTAGGGCCCGGAATGTCAATCTTGAGACCAAAATCCCGACACTATTCAGCGTGGATGCGTTGGTGAGGACCTGGGCCCCACGGTTTGGGCCATATCGTGATGAAAGCGAGTGGACACTTTAGTCGGGTCCCAGGTACATAGCGGACGAGGGGTTACGTTGGCACAAGAGGGGCAGCAGGAAGCGGTCAAGGTACAAGATGGACATGGATCAGATACCTGGTCACACCAAGAGGGGTAGGGCAAATCCCTTCGTTGAGGACCCACAGGAGACACACTACGGTACTTGTGGTCAATGGGTCACAATTCACGAACGTGTCAACGTCGTTCCAGTCAGGTTAGCGGCTTAAGGTCTAGAGAGCATAATTTTTAGATATTTTGTTATTCTTATCATTAACATATTTTTGAATGCACAGGATGGCGAGGTACCAGCTGCTGGATGAGTTCTACGACAGGTAGCACCGCGGCAGGCTCACGGAGGACAGCCAGGTACGTGTGTTATCGAAATGTATTTTTCTTATGTTACATATGTTTTCATCACGCAGCTAACTTTTAAAGCATTTTCCAGGAGATTCCCATACTTCGTCCTCGAACCCATGATGGATTCCACTTGATGGTCTACGACAACCGCTACGACGAGATTGGGATGTTGCAGATGCCCGATGCACCATCTACTCAGGCTTCGCAGCGGCCTCGTCGTTCGGCCCGTCCCCCGAGCACTTATACTCCAGGGACTGATGCTCTGGCCAAGGGCAAGGGAAGGGCCAAGAGGCAGCGAGACTGACTCTATTTTGTGCACTGAGACCTGTGTGATGTTTTGAGACTTATTGAGAGTTCTGTGATGTTGTTTTACGTTATTGAGACTTATGTAATGTTGTTATTTACATATTCAGCTGTTTTATATGTGAATGTATGTGTATGTGTGTATGTGCATGTGTTTTGTATATGCAAAAAAACAGTAAAGTGCTGTTTTTCTGCATGTTTGGGTAGAACGGCGCCAAAGGGCCTGGCGCCGAGTTATTCAAATACAGCGCCAGGCCCTTTGGCGCCATGCTTACTTATGGCGCCAAAGACCCTGGCGCCGTAGTCGAATACCTCGGCGCATGCCCTTTGGCGCCGTGCTATTTACATACGGGTGGAGGGCGTCTGTCTGTGTTCACTCGGGCTTAAGTCCCAGATCACGGCGCCACGGAAGTTAGCGCCGTAGTTACATAGCACGGCGCCATGGGCTTTGGCGCCGTGCTATGCCACCGTGGCTCCTACGTGTCCACGCACGTGTAATAGCCCAGCTGTTTATTTCAAAATTTTAGTAAAAAATTTAAATTTAATCTAATTTTTAAAAAAATAAGTGTTCTTTGGTTGCCTAAATCTTGAGAGATTTTAGTTTGCCTGTTTTCAGCTTTAAAGGCTTTTGTTAAAAGTAATTTAACTAAAAACAAAAAATTATTGCTAAATAAAAGGTATTTGAAACTTTGTGTGAAATTTCTATTACAAATTAAGTACTCTAAAGCATTTACTTTTTATTTGGATTTTCTGTGATTTTCTAGGAATTATTTGGATTTTCCTGGATTTTATTTCAAAGTTTAAAACAAGAAAATGTATTTTAAATATTTATTTAAACCCAAAAAGAATTTATTTTACTTTTCTAAAGCTTTCCTAAATTTTGTAGAATTTGTGAGAATTTATCTGAAATTAAAAATCAATTTTGAAAGTCAAAAGATATTTTATAAAATTTTAAAAGGCTAAAATTGAATTAAAAATATTTTTACTAAGTCTAAAATGGCTCCAGGAATTTTCTATGAATTTTATGAAATTTTTAAACATTATTTACTATTTTCTAAGTAATTATAATTTTTTCTAGTATTTTCGGAAAAACTAAGTAAAAAATTAAAATCAGGTTGCTACATGGCGCTCTTAGATTAAATCTCCCTTTTCCTTGATTTAATCCGAACCGTCCCTAGCCACTTAACCGTTCGGCGGGCCAGATCATCTTCTTTGCCACTTATCATCCATCCGGCCACTCAACCCTTCCCTCCCACTTCCTCTCACTAATAGGTGGGCCCCACATGTCAAGGTTATCTCCCACCTCCCTCCTTCTTCCTCCCTCCCTCTCTCTCCTCCAAACCGTGCGCCACCATTATTGCATGTGCCCGAGCTCCAACCGGCCGGCTCCTCTCCCCAAGAGCCGCCTCGGGCTCCCCTCCCCTCGCCACCGCACCCCGCCGCCCATTAATGATGCCGTAGCCGCGTTCACACCACTCCCACCGAACCGTCCCGCCCGCATGCCATTAATGCTCGCGTGAATCTCAGTTTCGGCCGCCTCTCCTCCCGAAAACCGGCGCCTCGAGCCTTCCCTCGCCACCGCTCCAACCACCCACCGCTTGACGCCTCCCCTTCCCCAGGCCGCCGCCTCAAGCCCTTCCCGCACCCACGTTGGCATTAACGCCCCATGCCGCTCGCCCCCCCCCATTGCACTATAAAACCCCCCGGGGGGAGCTCATTCTGCACTGTCTCTTCCTCCTCCACCTTTCCCCCACCTCGGCCGGAGCTCCCGCCCTCTCCCTCGCCACTGCGCCGTAGCCACCGCTGTAGCCGCCTTCTCTCCCCGGCCATCCCGAGCCCGCCGTCGCCTTCGGCCATCCCGAGCCCGGCGCCGGTAAGGCCACGAACCCCCACCGCCTCACCTCCGTCCGCCGCCCCTCGTCAGCCGCCACCGAGCGCTCGCGCTCTGACGAGCGTGCCGCCCGTGCGCCACGCGTCCAGCCCAGCCACGTCGGCGCTTGGTCAACCGGGACTGCCACCTCAGCCCCACCGCGGTGCGTGGACTCGATCCACGGTGGATTGTCGAAAAATAATTCCTGCCCAAAAATTCAAAATTGTGCTGACGTCATAAACATCTTTTTCAGTACAAAAATAATTTCCAAAAATCAGCCTTTTTCATTTTCACTCCTTTTAAACTTCCGGAAGCCCTAACTTCCTCATTTTAACTCCGATTTGAGCCGTTCAAATTTCTAAATTGTTATAAAATCCTAAAATATCCAAATCTCAGAGATTTTGAATTTTATTTGAATTTTCTTTCTTTGGTTCTTCACGCGTAGATTTCGACGATCTAGGAGAGAATGATGTCAATGACTCGCGCCAGATCTTCAAGGAAGGCAAGTTACACCCTTGACCATATTGAACCCAGTACCTTAAATTATTTATGTTGAATTTCAAATTACTATGCATGCTTACTTTATATCAAGTTTAGTTCAAATTCAGTTTAACTCGTAGTTATGCCTGAATTCCTTGTAAAGCCAAATTTGACATTGAACTTCATATACCTTGTCAAACTTAGATAAAACCTAGTTGGTTTGATAGCACTAACTAGGAATTTTAAAGACATGCTTAGCCACGCTTAAACTATTCTGGTTTGGGACAATCTTTCACATAAAATTATAAACTTTAAAACTAAATTCTTGACTTTGGTGAGTCATGGATGTTCATGAAAGTATTTTGAAACAAAATATAAAACTAGTTTAGACTTAGGCAATGGTATGATGGTGGGTGCCTGCTGGCATGCATCGTAATTTGTTGACTCGATGTCGATTGCCAGGCACAAGGGGTTTGAGGTAGGGCCTAAGTCAAGTTCAGAACGGTCGGTGAGCTACTTTTACAAAGTCACACCGTACTACCACAATCCGGTATGGGACGGACCTAGCCAACTAATTTGTGAAGTTCCAACTAGATATTGCTATGGGCTGAATGTGAGCGCGGCGTAGGCCGTGAGAAGTCTCACATGGCACAAGAGGGGGCTCCAACATGTGGATTCCTGTTGTGGTGAAACCTTAGTGGCGGCGTTATCTAGTTGACAACTGATCATTGTAAAGGCTTTGTCATGAACTCTCGGCTGCACACCTTAGGCAGTGTTTAATCGCGTGGCAAAACAGGAGAACATGTCTTGTGGGTAAAGTTGTACACCTCTGTAGAGTAAAAAACCATCCTAGATAGCCGCGTCCATGGTCAAGGACATGCTGAGTAAGGTTTTTCACAGATTAGACTTTGGTTTTGTTAAAAATCTGGTTTATGAAAACCTTATGGATGGATGAAATCCATAAGAGATTTTGAAAACCGTATGGATCCATCCGAGTTTGTTTTGGAAAAAATGGTCTGGGTGAGATGCCTGTGGATAGGTTGGTGTAGGGGATGGATCTTCACTAACGTTATTTATTTTCATTACAATGTTGTTTTACTTACTGTATCAAATTCAGCTTTTGCACTTACTTTATGTTATTTACTTCAATGTTGCCTTTCTTGCAAATTAACCATGTTATGCCTTCCTTTGATATTCCATATGCATGCATCAATTCTATTAATCTCCTGGTATAACTTGTGGAGTACTTTTTGTACTCACGTTGCTCAATTTAACTCTTTTCAGAGGAAGCTTTCGAGACTACGGTGAGGACTACAACTAGGCCACGTCTTACAGTTATTCGCCTTGTGGAAAGGCTGGATGGGCTGCTACTTTATGTATTTCTTCCGCTGTCTTCTTTTGCTATTATTGTAAACTTTGGCTATCAGTCTCATATTAGTTAAATAAAATTTGTCATTATGCGTGATATTTGTCTTTGTAATCACTGTGTGCACTAGCTTTTCCTGGGATAGTGCGATTAACACAGAGGGTTCCGAAGTTGCTGCTCCGGGTCCCGATAGCACGACACCAAAGCATATGGCGCCGTGCTATGTACCCTGAGCGCCATATCCTTTGGCGCTGTGCTAAGGGTCTATTTTTGCAAATCTTTTCTCTAGGGGTCCATATGTAAAAACTTTCAAATTTTGGGCTAAAAAGCAAAAATTTTACCCCTACTCCATCTCGCCTTACCCTCCCTCTCACTCCAGATCGATCTGCTCCACGCAAAATCCCCAATCCGATCTCCGAGACTCCCGCTCGGGGTACCTCCCAGATTGGTCCTATTCGAACCTGGCCTGCGACTTTTTGCTGTGTTTTTCGGCGTGTTATCTGAGTTTCTTGGCGCCAAGAAATGGGTTGGTTAAGCTTGGGTGGACTTCTGCCCACGTGCAATCGCATTTGGTCATATTCATTGTAAAATAGATTCATTAAGGCTAGAAATATTGATCTGCAAGGTGAAGACACCAGGACCCTAATGGCCCTGAAAATGTCCATGTTTTAATGTTCAAGAACAACAAAAAAATAACTTGGATACTAATCATTACATTTAGAAGGCATTGGTGAATCTTAACAAAGAAGGGTACATGATTGACCATTTTGTATTGTTCTAGAACATAAGGGACTTGAAGGCTAAAATTGCTGCAAGAATATTGTTGAACTAATCTTGCCACTTAGTTTGTTTGTGCTTGTTTAGGGCCTGAGACGTGCTTGAATGGTACACGTTGGGGCTTGAGTAGTTTTTCTCATATTTTTGGTCGTGGTTAGGCGTCTGTCTTTCGAATCATGTCGTGTTGAGTGGGAGGCCTTACCGGCCACAACTTCCATGTAATTACTTCTTTCTTTGCATGTAAATAGAAGAAGAAAAGAATCAAAAAGTCAATGAGTTTGCGCGACGCAAAAATCTTCTTGCGTTCTCATTGCCGGGTTTGAGTTTCCAGATCGATCATGTGTGTTGTGCATTTGTATTGTTGTTGAGTCTTCATCAGCTTAGTGCCAACAGTTGGTATTAGAGGGGTGCCAAGAAGATACTGTGGCGATGCCTTGAGGTGCAAGGCCTGCATCTCCTACGTCAACCTGAACCTGCGGCGGTGATGTCCATCTTTGGGAGGCCTCCAACAGTGGTGGCCCAACTGGTGCAGAAGGAGACTAGGGTGGCGTTACGATACCCCATCCTCACCGAACGAACTACACTGATTAGGCTCTTCTATGAGGATCAATCTCCAGGCTCAGGGAGTCTGGGAGGCAACCGAGTCGGGCGATGCTGAGTACTAGCTTGACTAAAAGGCACTAGCGGCCATACTTCAGGGGGTGCCATCGAAGATGCTCACAACACTGGCAGTGAAAGACAACTCCAACCAGGCCTTGGACGCTGTCAAATCCATGCAAATGGGCATGGAACATGTCCAGGAGGTGAAGGCGCAAGCCTTGCTCAAGGAAATCAATGGGATCCGAATGAGGAGCAACAAGTGGTGGACGAATTCGCTATGTGTTTAACCGGTCTCGTCAGCAACATCCGCACAGTTACTGAAACTTTGTAGGACGTCAAGGTAATCAAGAAGTTCCTTCGCATCGTTCCTCCAAAGTTCACACAGGTGGCAATCTCCATTGAGTTGTTGATTGACCTACAGATCTTTTCCATAGAAAAATTGGTGGGCTGACTCAAGTCTATAGAGGAGAGGTATGATGCAGACAAGGTGGCAGATGATGGTGGCCATGATGCTAGCGATCGCCTTCTCCTCACTACGAAGGAGTGGCTAGCGTGCACGAAGAAGCGAGAGCAGCGTGATTCCTCTTTGGGTGGCAGCAGGAATTGCAGCATTCAAGGCTGTGGCCACGGCAAACAAGGCAGGCAAGGTGATGCTCACGATAGCAAGGAGAGTGTTGGGTCCGTCGGCAGCCGTGACAAGTCCAGGCTCACGTGTTACAATTGCGAGAACCTTGGGCACTTCTCTTAGGAATGTCGCAAGCCACAATGAGAGTGTAAGGAACAAGCGCATCTCACTCAAGCTTAGGATGATGAGCCCACACTACTAAAGGCTCAGGTATAAACATTGACGGAGGCCACACATGGCGCACCCACTAACGTTTCGTTGGACGAGGTGCACGCGCAAGTGCACCTTGGTTAGGAGGAGGATGAGTATGACGGCGCATGGTACCTAGACATGGGTGCGTCCAATCATATGTCCGGGTGCAAGGCCACGTTTGCTGAGCTGGACGTCAGCATAAAGGGGACTATGAAGTTTGGTGATGGCTCCATCATCGATATATGTGGGCGAGGGACCATGTTGTTCACGTGCCACGTCAAGGAGCATTGAGTGCTCACCGGGGTTTACTACATCCCACGACTATGGAGCAATATTATTAACATCGGATAGCTTGATGAGAACGACTATCAGACACTGATTGAGAATGGCACGCTATGGCTTTGTGATCAGCAGCGGCACCTGCTAGCTAAGGTAAAACACTCTAGGAATTGGTGTGTCTGGCGGTGAGCTGCGATGAAGAAGCATGGTGTTGGCATGTGTGCTACGACCATCTAAACTTCTAGTACCTACGATGGCTCACACGCGATGAGATGGTCCGTGGGTTGCCACATATCGATCCGGTGGATCCAGTATAGGATGCCTACTTGGTCAAGAAACAACAGTGTGCTTCATTCCCATAGGAGGCAACCTATCACTCCTGGTGGATGAGTTGGTGCACAGTGATTTATATGGACCCAACTCACTAGCGACACCAGGAGGGAAATGGTACTTTCTTCTCCTGGTGGATGAGTAGTTTGCATCGTATTTTTGGCCGCGGTTCGGAGTTGTGGGTATGTGTGAGTCTTCCGAATCATGGAGTGTTAGAGTAGGAGGCCTTACCAGCCACAACTTCCATGAATTACTTCTTTCTTTGCACATAAATAGGAGAAGAAAAGAGCAAAAAAGTCACTAAGTTTGTGCAATGAAAAATCTTCTTGTGTTCTCATTGCCGGGTTTCAGTTTCCAGATTGGTCTCTTGTGTTGTGCATTCCTATTCACGTTGAGTCTTCATCGGCTTAGTGCCAACAAATATTTCAACATGTTGGATCGAGATCGACAACAGAGGGGCGGCTGAATGTTCCTTTTTCAAATTTCCCCCTAAAGTATCCACTTAAAACGTTCTTCTCCGATAGCAACAAATGCTATGAAGAAAAGGGTTATGCTCATTGGAGACTCAAGCATACAGAAGGAGAAAACATGGCAATAATACTAAAACAAGGCACCAAGAGAATTCATCGAACAGAGAACATCAGCAGCTAAAAACATCTAGCTGGTCTGACCGGTGTGCAATGGCCGGTGTGACCGCCTTCACACCGCCGATATGACCGCCGTGTGTGGGCCGGTCTTACCGGCCGGGGTCCGGTCTGACCGCCCAGTTTGCTTCGGTCTGACTGGTTAACCTGAGCGCTGAACAAACAGCAAGCTCGAAATGAAAATCAGAACTCTAAAAATCTGCACCTTGCCTAAATCAAGAAAAATGAGGATTGCTGCTGTCTTCTTTTACCCAAAAGATCTAAAAACTATTCTAAACAGCAGAGAGGCATCAGGCATCAAGAAGATTCATCAAGAAATCAAGAATATGAGATTTGAGCCAAAAACTGAAAAGTCAGAGAGAGCTGCCCTAAAACTCAAATTCTCAGCCAATCTTTGATTCTTTGAGCATGAAACCATGAGATTAGCTAAGCAATAGCCTTATGCCTTGAAGGCACACAACAAAATACAATCTTTTGGAGAGAAACAAGAGATTCCATATAGCTCTGTACTAAAACCCTAAAAAGAACAGAACAGAGAAATTTTGACGAGGGCAAGGGAGATCATAGAAATCAATGAATCCTTAATTTGCTCTTGATAATGGAATGATCAAAGGGCCTTGAGTATTTTCCCTTCACATAGAAATCAACAGCCAACCATTAGAGCAAGGATTCATCTCAAAAACACAAAATAACAGTGGAAAGAGCAAAAACGAAAACCATCACAAAGAGAGCAAGAAATGGAAATAGCCCAACACAATCCTTCTCAAATTGAAACGTGATGATTACAGAGGTGTCCCCATAAGCGATTCATACAAGGAAATCACACTACATGCTTCACATAAGAGCACACCTCTCTGTCTCTCAAGAACACACGAAGGGAGACAAGAACCAACAGAACTTTGCCTCCCACCAACTCCCAACAACTAAAGCACAAAGAAAAACCAAACACACAAAGCCTCTAACCCCTCTCCCAGGCCCTTAGTCCATGCAGGAGACAACCACCTATTTATACCCTTTGCATAATGGATTCACATTTGCTTTGCCCATTAAGCTTTTGCGCTTTACCCACTAACTCTAACCAAATCCACTTTCTTTAGTGCAGCTTTGCGTATTCACCAAAATGCCCCTCCTGCACCTTCCAGGAAAGTTCCTTATCCCTTGCCTTCCAAGCCTCGCAGCCACCTCGAGTCCTCGCCATCTTCGGCACACCTCGACCGCCTTGACCTCGGCACCGCCTGCGCCTAGTCCGGTCATCCTGTGCCTCGCCACGACTCCGCCTCAATGTCCTGCAGCCATCACAGACAAGAAACACATCACATAGCACCGCTCGACATAATGTAATCAACAATAGCATTAAGAGAAATCTTAAGCATGAACCAGCCCAAACCTGTCGAATCAAGAGAATAAGCATCTTATAACACTTCGACCAAGTTTGGCCAAGTCCGACCGAAAACAATTGCACCGTGCGACGACATGGTCCAAACCACACAAACCAAACTCGACTTTCCTAAAACAGATGTCAATTACTCATCACACACACGGGGTCACCCCCACATGGTCTATCACAACCAAAGTACATCTTTTTAATGTGATTTTCATATATCAAGGAGGAAACATTGCTTTGTAGCAACTACATGTTTTCAAAGCATCAAGGATGTATTATTAATATGTTTTAAGTGCCAAAAAAAAATAAAGTTCATCCAGGCTTTCGTATTTATTAAAAACTTGAAAGAAAGATCAAATCTAAACTTGGTGAAGGTGCACCAAGGTTGTGAATTTCAAATGTCGTGATCTTGGTTGTTCCTCTGTCTATTCTAGCCAACAGGTGGAGCCCACCTGTCAGTCGTCACCTTTGCTGTGTCCGCCCCGGTGACATCTCAGCGTCTGTGTCCAAGTCTACCTCGGCGTCTATGCCATCTCCGTTGTGGTCTCTCGGTGTCTACGCCATAAAAGGCCACACCTCCCCTCATTGTCCCGCATCCCGAAGTGTTGTTGCAATCTCCCAAAGCCACCGCCATCGCTAAGTCGCCCGAGCCACCATCATCATTCTTGTCTTCGTTCACCGTCCGTCATCTTCGCCTTCTATGTCAAGCCGACATCATCACCGGTAAGCCTTATCATTAGTCAGCCTCCCTCTTCACTGCCCATCCTCTCTGTCATCATTGTCCACCTGCATCGTCATCGTCACCGCTATGTTCCACACCATCGTTTACCACGCCGCCGAATGCATCCACCTCGATCATCATCTGCCTCGATTGTCGTGCCCATGACCCTTCTATCATCGAACAACCATCAACACTGTCCTAAGCCATGTGCCTTGATGACGACAGAGTTGACACCTCCACATGTTGACACCATTTCAACTTCTCCACGAACCCAATTCACCATGCACCATGTCTCTGACACATAGGGCCCACTTGTTAGAGCCACTGTTCCACAGATTCGTGAACCAAGCCATGTCACCAAGCCACATCAACAGCCATCTCAGCCCTAGTCCCACGTGTCATGCCACATGTCCGCCACCTCAGCACACTGAGCCACATGTCAGCATCCACATCAGCGCACATGTCACTACCACATCAGCCAAAACATGCCTCGTGTCTGCCACATCAACCACACTATTTCATGAGCTGAGTTCGCCATAGGCCACACTATTTTATAGACCCGGGTCATAGCGCATTAGCTTTTCCTAATTTTTTAGGAATTTATTTTTTGGAAAAATCTTCTAAGAGCCCATTCTTCTTCGTCCTAGCTCCGATTGACCAGATTCTTTTTTTTAATTCATCTAAATTTTAGCTCTATATTTTGGTTCTAGTTTTGATGTTTTTAGAGTTCATTTCAATTTTATTTGATTTTATTTGTGTTTCATTCGTTTTCTCTCACGTTTGATAACGTCTTCAAAGGAGCCGAAGCATGATCTGAAGACCAAGAATTGGTAACTGAGCAAAGCCAAGGCAAGTCTTGACCTTTGATCTTGTTGAGCCTTGTTTTTAAATCTAGTTATTCATTATCTTTTAAAAAAATTATTATGCATTTCTATTTTAACGAAAACCTTTGTACCTGGTAGTTATTGTCCAACTTGATTGATTCCTCAATTGGTAATTTGAATACCATGATTACATTGTCATCATAGGATGAGTATTTATCTAGTGATGCAATACTCGTTGTTACATGGGTTGCACATTTAATATGCTTAGCCATGCTTTTAGTACGTTGGGCCCATCATCAAATATTGATTAATTAATTAATTTCATCTTAATGAGATATTGAATCATGATGGTCAGTCACAGTTATAAAATTTGAGTACTATGATATGGGTAGTGTCATTGGTGTCGGTTATACAAAATGGTTTTCACATGGGCGAGTGATCGTGCAGTAAAGGGGGAGGTGTTGTTAGCACTTTTGGGATGTAGATGTCTTGCTTGGGAAATATCTAAGGACTTAACTTTGGGTGCCATTGATCTGAACCTTATCTTACAACCACATGTCCAGTATGGGATGGACTTGGCTAATTAATTTGTGATGTTTGAATTTTGGTTTGGCCATTGAGATGTCAGTGGGTGTCGGTTAGACATTTCCACAGGGCACAAGAGGGGCTCTCCAACTAGGTGGTTAGTCTACTCGGCAGCAAAACCTTAGTGGGTAGAATTGAGTTGAGGTTAAGCATTGTAAAAGCCTTGTTATGATCTTCTTGGTTAACATGCCCAAGGAAGCATGTTGCTCTAGTATCACTATAAGATGATCATATCATGTGGGTAAAGTTGTGCAACCTCTACAGAGTGTAAAAATATTCAAATAGCCATGTCCTTGGTTATAGATAATGCTCAGTGATTTAACATGATGGGAAGTGAATGGTTAGTTCATTGGTAGTTCATTACGTGAATGGTTAGTTCACAGGTGGTTCATTAGGTGATTGGTCAGTTCATTGTGGTCTATTCAATTCCCATGATTATTTACTTATTAATCATTTCCAAAGTTTGCTTTCAATCTAATTATTATATTTACTTTAAATTATTGCTTTCTACAAAATAACCACTCAGCCATCATTTGGTATGTCTTGCATAATTATATTGCATTCTTGTTACAAACGACTTACTGAGTAATTTATGTACTCACGGCTATATCCACATTTGCTCAGTTGAAGAAGAAAAACCATACTAATCGGAGGTACTTAAAGGAGGATACTTCAATGGCTTCTAAGATTGGGTCTCGTTTCCTAGTTGATTGCCTATGGGCATGTCGAATGGTCTTTTTGTTTTCATTTTTTTTTGGCTACTAGTTCTGTTCAGCCCTTGTAGTTGTTGAAGTGTAAACTTGGCCATAAGGTTGGAACTCTGATAATTAATAATATTTGAGTATTTTTCTTACTTAACCATGAATATGGTTGATATTTCAACCATGTTTCCACTGTATACACTAGCGTGTCTTGGACTAGTGTGAAATACACAGAGAGCTTGGATTTGCATATTCAGGTCTCGACTCTGAACAGCATAGCAGAGGTGACTACTATGGTGTTGACTTGGAGGATGAGGTGTATGATGTCGTGGAGCCTTTCCGTAGCAATTGGGGTGTGATTTCAATGATCACTGAGGTGCTGGACATGTATGGCACCGTGGAGGAGGTGTTGGATGGGAGGATGATGGTATTGGTAGGCTCAAAATAACCATAGCAACATTCATGGGCAAAACTAATCTGGAGTTGTATTTAGAGTAGGAGATGCACGTGAATAAGATTTTTTACATCCACAACTACATCTTGGAAAAGAAGGTTTGTGTCGCTTCAATGGAGTTCACCGAATATGCATTGATTTGGTGGGATCAATTGAACCGTGCTAGAGAGCGTCCTCGTACCTAGGAAGATATGAAGCAAGTAATGTGAATGAAGTTTTTTCTAGCATATTATTCAAGAATCTTGCACACTAAATTATGTCAACTTGCTCAAGGTTATATGTCAACGGATGTGTACTATAAGAAGATGCAAGTGCTCATGATCTGTACACATGTACGTGAGTCCAAGGAGGCGACCATGACACATTTCTTTGAGGGTTGAATGTACATGTGCCGAACCATGTTGATTTGATGCTATATGGTAACTTATAAGAGCTTATTCATCAAGCAGAATAGTGGGTCAAAGCGAAGCAATCTAGGGGGTGGCTGAACTAATTCTAGTGATTGGAGACGCACCTACACACATGAGGAGGATGGTGGCTCAAGTTCCAAGCCGTTTGTACCCATCAAACTAGTTAGGGCTGCCCACAAGGAGGTGACAAAGGTGGTGAGTTCAGCAAGCAAGTATCAAAAGCCGATTCTAATGCTTTCTCTCATGCTAGAACAAGAGATATTGAATGCTTTAAGTGCAAGGATAGGGGCACATGATTATAGATTGTCCAAATTTGAGGAAGGTGTTGCTCACACATGAAGGTTATGCATCAAAAAGTGATAGTGATGAATTTGAGTATGAAGGTGAGCGATCTGATGATTGCAGAACTGAATATTAAGTGCAAGGGCAGGGGGCACATGATGAAAGAATGTTGTTTATTGTGATTCAGAACTGAATGGTGTTTACCTTTTAGTTAAGAAGTGCAGCATGATAATACCGTTGTTGAGGGGATGGGATAGCGTTGGAGTGTCTTCCAAACGAGTATCAAATCAAAAGGAAAGCATGCAAGTTGATCATAGATGGTGGAGTCTCACCAATGTGATTAGCAAGGATTTGATGTATATTTTGGGGCTGTCCACATGGAGGCATCCTCAACCACACCACATGGAGTGGCTACATAACTCCGGGAGGCTAAAAATAACTCATAAGGTACATGTTCCATTTGTTATTGATGACTATGTTGACAAGGTTGATTGCAACGTAGTTCTAATGGGTGCATGTGGGTTGTTATTTGGAAGACCATGGCAATATGATCATGATGCTACACATGAGGGTTAGTCCAAAATATACACATTTGTACATAGAGGAAAGAAGCGCGTGCTAAAATCAAAAGTGGAGAGTGCTATCCATATTGATAAAGAAATTTTAGCAAAGAACAAGGCTACGAAGATCACCCCAAAGCTGTGGACGACATTACTTCAAGAAGCGGGGATGATATGGGCCTAAAAACCATAAACGCTTCAAGTGATGTTAAATCTTTTCCAAGTGAAGAAGTACTTGTTAGCGCCAAGAGAGAGGTGAGGAAGGACAGCCATGCAAGGAGAGAAAGAAAGTTAACTTCAAGTACTTCCATGCCGACGGCATGCTAAAAGAAGGGTTGTAGGGTTGATGCATTCTACAAGTGCATGTGGCTGGAAGCACGAAGGCAGGAGTACACAGTGCTTGCTACTGTGTATACACATGGGAAACAAAGGAGAGAATGGCATGTGTGGAATGCTTGAGAAATTGGGCATGACTATAGGAAAGAGCACGTTGAGAGAAGAGATTGAAACATGTGCGTCTATAGCTCCTGTGACAGTTCCAGTTGGAATTTTGATGGTTCCTATTATTAAATCCTGAGTTGGTTTCTTAGTTCGGTATGTAGGACCGAATAGGCAATAGAGGTGGGTAAATGGTGCCTTCATATTCTCTCCAAGTATTCACTTAAACCTTCTCTCCAATAGATATAGAGCTATGAAGATTAGAGTTGAAAACCTACTTGAAAACTGCGGAGAAAGGGTCGAACACAGCAGGAAAAAACAACGTGGTCAAAATCTAACAACATGGTTGAAAACATACAATGTGGTTGTAAGATCAACAACGTGGTAGATAGTTGACAAAGTCGTCGTAAATCCAACTAACTGACGGAAGTACAATGTGGTCGGAAATCGACTACCGAACGGATATCACCGTCGTTGAAAACTGATTGTACATTGGAAATCAGTGTAGTCGGAAGTTCAGCGTGGTCAGAAATGGACTACCGAATGGAAATCACTGTAGTCGATAACCACCGAGACCAAAATCAATGTGATCGAAAATGGGTGCAGTTGAAACCAACGTGGTCGTAAACAATGTGATCGAACTCCAATGAGTGGTCGAACAACCAACAAGGTCAAAACCAGTCTGCAACCAAGATGATCAACATGGTCGTAACCAGCGTGGTCATAAACCAACTAGTGGTCGAACAACCAACGTGGTCGGAACCAGTCTACAATCAAGATGATCAACATGGTCATAACGAACGTGATCATAAAACCAATCGACATTCAAGACAAAGATTGGGCTGACTATTTCAATTTAGATTCAAAACAAAAATAGAAGAACATGCAGCGATCAGAAGATTGAATGTGGTCAAAAGCTAATGCGATGTGATCAAAAACTTGACCGTGGTCAAAACTAGAAGCAGTCGTAAATGATTGGGAAAAACAAAGGAAGAACAGAGCAGCGCACAATCGCAAGATCTAAAATCCACATATCTTTTGATTACAAGATCAACTGGCCATGAAACTTTGTACGCAAATTGCTTAAGGTATCAAAAGGGTGCTCTAATCTTGAATTGAAAACTTATTAACCAAGTTGAGACCTTTTTTTGACTTGATCAAGCGCACATGACTGTGTTCTAAAAACCAAAGACATTGATCAGAACCGCTTGTGGGTCAAAAATAGCCAAGATAGCTTTGGTTATATTCCCATCTGTCACTGCGATTTAGAGCATCAACGAGATCAAGTCAAGAACACCTCCAGATCAACAAAGAAATGGACAGAACCGAAGAACCGAGGAAAAAGAAGAACCAAATCGAAGCCGAGCAGACTCAATCAGCGTGGAGATACACAAAAGCTAAATCAAAGATTGATGTATTGCTCACTTGAGATGATTGGGTTCACAGCCACTCCCCTTGGGAGGACCAAGCTCTAAGCCTAGAGCTCACACCCAGTCTCTAACCTAACACACATGGGAAGTAGGAGGAGCTAGCCAACATAAGACCAAGCCAACCGTCTCTCAAACCCTAGCTCTTGCCTTCCCTCCCCTTTTTATAGGCTCACCAATGAACCCAAAGACCTAATGGATCCCAACATTAGTCCAAACCGGGGATAACCTATTAACCCCACGTACACCAGGTTTTACTCATGCACGCTTCTCAAAGCAGCTTACATCCATTAACCCATTAGTGAATCGCCACTTGATCCACTTCACAATTTCAGTACATACAAGATCTAAACCACTTAGGCCAACCCCGCGGTTTCACACACCGCCGCCTTTCCCGGTATTGGACAATTTACCAAAATGCCCCTCTACCGCCTTCCTTGAAGCTTCTCGCTTTCTTTGCCATGAAGCTTCGCCCATGCTTTGCATTGTCCATGTCGCCCCAATGACTTGTCATCAAGCCTCTCATGCGTCCGGATCCCACCAAACCATCCTCGTTTGCAAATGACCCAAGTCACATGGCGCACCACATGTTTCTCCTCGCACATGATGGCACCCGACATCCTTGACCGCACAGGATAATTCATGTGAGAGTCCTGGTTGTTTGTGTCATAGTTGTACATCCTTTTGGGTTGCATCCGAACTAAAAATAACAAAGGATGTATGCTTTTGTTGTTTGTGTCCAGATTGAGTTTGCTTAGGTTTGTGCATGTGTGCCCATATAAAGGGCAAGCTGATAGCCATGTATAGGGGGGATTTGGTTTGTTTTATTGAGTTTGTCTTCAGAATCTAATTCTAGATGGTGAGTTCATCTTCTATCTTGGTATCTGATTGAGTCATATGTAGGGCATCAATCTGTTGCTATGCTGTTTATCATGATTGATCTTGGGATTGCACAAGTGAATTATTGGGAATTCTTTCTATCTGGTTCGTGTGCAACTTGCCCACGGGTTGGAGGAGAGTACATGCTTGATTCTTGCTGTGGGTGAACGAGGAAAGTCACTATCGCTGCTGCTGTTGATCCATTGCAGTGCTATTCCGGCTGCTGTTGATCTCTGCTATTACTGTTGTTGCTTGTTGGCTGGAGAGAGACGTGGAACAGATATCAACTGCTACTGCTACTATTGCTATCTGGTTGCTGCTGCTGTTTGGTTATGGAGCATTGGTTGTTTTCCTATTATGAGTTGCTGCCGACAGAAGATACTGCAATCGATCGCTTTTACCATGAAAGATCGGGTCATCATACGTATACCTGCTAGTTTACTAGTTGGGCCATACCAACCGCCGCCACCTTCGCTCATTGTAGTCACTATTTCGATGACCATTGATCCCTGTGTGATGCTGCCGTAGCATCGCGTTGAACCCCAGAAGATATCCTAGTGTTCCTTATGCCCACTTTTTTGGTCTTTGGCTGTTGTCGTTGTTCATTGGGGATGTCACCACCGCCTCACGCCATTGTAAGCTCTCTTTCGACCACTTCTCCAGCTGTCATCACCACCGACAGACTCGCTGTAAGCCTCTAACCATCCTTGACCTCACGTAGCCTCTCAGGCCCTCCCTTCGCTGCCGATGAGCTCACCGACGAGCTTGACTGAGAGCGCCGCCCTACTGAGAAGATTAGATTAGCACTAATGATGGTAGCTAGCATTAATTAGTCACTATTGGACCATTAGAATACTTAATTGAGCTTTTCATTTAAACTAGCTTATAGACCCCACGCGATAGTTAGATCGTTTGTGAGCCTAGTTCACTGTAGACCCACCTATCATTGCGATGATGCAATAAATCTCAGTTCAATGTGGACCTTCTCATTTTGAAAGAAAAAGGAAATTTAAAATAAAATATCTGAATCCGTAGCATATTGTTTTCTCTCTTCTTTTCCCTGGATTTTCTCTCTTGGCAAATTTTCGAAAGTCCCATTCTCCCTAACACAAACTCCAATTAAAGCGATTTTTATCTCTAATTTTTTCTAAAATCATGAACTTTCATTCTGCACAAAAAAATACTGAATTTTGGAGTCTGTTTGCTTAGCTACCAAAGAGCCAGAAACACACAAATTTGGTCCCGAGCAAGACCAAGAGTTTAACAAAAAGGCAAGCACTCTCCTTTGATCATGCTAATCCCATATTCAAAAAATTATCTACTTTGTTTGCTCAATCTATTACGTATGCTTACTATGAAAAAATGGTTATGCTTGTGTTTAGCATTTATTTATCACCCAATTGTTGCATCGATTGTACCTTGGAAACATGATACGTTTAGTATTGTCACCCTAGGGCATATTACCCACTGTGCTAAGAATTATTTGTTGAATTTTAGGATAATGTTTGAGTCTTATGCTTAGCAATGCTTAGATCAAGTATGGTATACATGTCGGAATGTGGTAAAACTAAATTTTGGACACTTTGGGAAATGTTTTAGAATATTTTTGACAGAGGAGCTACCTTTAATATTTTTGGAATGTAGAAACCAGTGCGGTTAGCATGAGGTCTCGGTTTGTGGATGTATTGCTAGGTCCTTAAGCACCGAACTTTAGTGCTATTGATCCAAGCACTTCTGTAAAACCACATGTCCAGGGTAAGGTGGACCTAGAGTAATAAATTGTTGTATGCTAGTGCTGCACTCACATGGTTGTAGCTATAGGTGAAATACAGGGTTACTCCACTTGGATGTGTGGGTAAAGGGGTTACTCCGACATGATGAGACACCTGGATTTAAGGTGCTAATTCACGGCTTACGCAATCTCTCTCACAATGGTGAGCCCCTCAGTAAAAACATAAATTCGGGTTATGTGTATGTGCTTTGGGGTAGACCGGCTAGGTCACATTGCAGGGTTGAGGGGATAAACTCATTAAATAGAGTGGTCCTAGTGTGTTGCAGCGTAAAGGTCTTGTTATGATTTTCTCCATATAACTTGATCATATTTTGTGGTTAAAGTTGCACAAACTCTACAGAGTGACGAAGCTTGCATGTATAATACCTTTGCTAAAAGCCCTGCAGAGTACAATTTGTACTCACCGTTGCTTATTGAAGACCTAGCAGTGCAAGAGCATGAAGATCGCTCAGTCAGTTGTCTCTATACCGCACGGTTTGGCGATGAGGATGCCGAATCCTAGGGCGTTAACCCAGCCGATTGTCTATGGGAGTGTGTCACACCACGTGGGTCTTTTGTTTATTCTTTTAGTTCAATTCTGCTGCAAGAACTCTTTAGAGTTATTTATTTGGTAGGTCAATTCCTTGTGCAAACTTTGGACAAGTAGGCCTGTGTTATTCTGTAAAGTACCATGTGGTACTATGTTTTATTTAAATCATATATATATGGATGAGATTTAACAATGTAAATACGTATGCTAGCAATTGATCATAGGTCTAACATGATAAACACGTATAGAGTTTAAAAATTGAATTTCTGGTCCACCCACATTCACATGCCCTCATCCCCTCGTTGACTCACCCTATGCATTCCCGGACACTCACTCCTCCAATCGCTATAGCGCATGGCTGGAGCCGTGGAAACGAGCAGAGCCGAGCCGGCTCGAGCCAAGCTCGGTCTGGCTCGGGTGAACAGTATGCTCGGCTCGGCTCATTTCCGAAACGAGCTACGCAAGGGGCTCGGCTCAGCTCAAAATGAGGCTCGAGCCGGCTCGCGAGCCCGAACGAGCCAAAATGGCTCAAAGCCAGAGAGCGGCACATTCACCGAACGAGTCACCGAACGAGCCAAAATGGCTCGAAGTTAACCGAATGAGCCAAAATGGCTCGAACTTAACAGAGGCACATTCATAGACAATTCACAGACAGAGAGCAGACAACAGAGAGCATTCAGACAGAGAGCATTAACAACAAGCATTTCACAAGCATTCAGACAGACAGAGAGCATTAACAACAAGCATTTCACAACAGCATTCCCACTGAGCACTAGCAGTTCACAGAATCAGTAGCAGCAGCAGTTCAAGTGTTCAACAACAACAGCAGGGAGCAGCATCAATTCACAGACAGAGAGGCAGTCAGGCAGAGAGCACATCAGTTCACAGACAGAGTTCACAGACAGTTAAATGTACATTTCACAAGCATTTCACAATAGTAGAGAGCTGTAGCAATTCACAGCCGCAGTTCAAGCCATCACAACAGCAGGGAGCAGCAGCAGTTCAAGCCAATTCTTGCAGCAATTTCTCCAGCAGTAGCAGTCTGCAGCAGCCAGCAGTAGCACTTCAGTAGCAGAAAGAAAAGAATGAAAATAAAATTGGTGGAAGCATTACCAGACACTAGCTGCTCTCTACGACGCTTTTAGGAAATGGAATGGTTTGAACATCATCCTCTTCATCTTCTTCCTGAAAAGATATATAATATTGAAGTTAACATAAGCAAAAATAAAATAGACAAATATTGCATTACAAATGAACCTACCACAACTATAGGAGATCTCATGTCATCATGTGCACCTCTGATCCAGCTAGAGGCACATACCAAATGTTGAACCATAGCCGGACGTAAAGAACTCCTATAGTCATCTAGTACTCTACCACCAGCACTAAATGTTGATTCTGAAGATACACTGGTAGCTGGTACAGTCAAAAAATTCTTAGCCATATTCGACACAACTGGAAATCTATGTGCATTCAAATTCCACCACGCGAGCATTTAAAGTCCTTGTTATCTAAACTCTCATTTATTTCATCTAAGTAGATGAGTAACTCTGACTTTGAAGGCTCGGTAGAAGTGGAACGCAAGAATGACTGAAACTGAGATGAGACTGATGATAATGAGCTGCTTGTACCAATAGCTGAAGAGGAGGTTGCTTCACCTCTATTGCCCATTCTGTTGTGCCGATGATCCATCTCAAACTGGGAATACAAATCTTCCAATTCAACCTTTACATCATCAAGCTCTTTTGCAGCTTTTGAGGGTTCATACATTTGGTTAAAGCACCAACTAATGAACCTCATCTTAAACCTGGGATCAAGAATAGTAGCAAGGACCATGACATTGTTCTTTTCTTCCCAATACTTGTCAAACTTATCCAACATTGCAGTAGCCATTTGCTTCAAATACTCATCTCCAGAAGTAATTGCAGCTCTTAATGCAATCTTGACATTAACTATATGAGGATAAAAAATATTTGCCATTGGATAAGTTGATCCAAAAAATGCAGTAGTCACTTCAGATAAGGACTGCAATATTGGTGCAATTTTTTCATAAAATAACCATTCTTTGCCCGATGGTTGCCATTGATAATTTGCATCCGTGTCAGCATAACACACTAAAGCATCCTTATAAGCAATACATACTGACAACATTTTGTATGTAGAACTCCATCGTGTAGACACATCCAGGCTCAATCCAGGGCCAATTTGCAAAGCAAGTGACGAGCAGATTTGTAAAAATTTGTGCATACGAGATGGAGACTTCTTTATATACTTTACTATTTCCCTGAGCTTGTTAATCAAAGGTTCTAATGGTTGTAGTCCATCATTAACAACCAAATTGACTATATGAGCACAACATCGAACATGAAAATATTTGGCAATGAACCGAGCTGATCCTCTAGCAGCAAACTTGGCCATTAAACTACGTACAACAGCAGTATTCGAGGAAGCATTACCAAGAGTAAGTGTGATGATCTTATCCTCTATCTTCCATTCAACAACGCAATCAAAAATAGCCTGAGCTATGACAACCCCAGTGTGTGGAGGATCCAACTCAATAAAGTTCAGCACACGACATTGCATAACCCAATTTGTATCTATATAATGTGCCACCAAGCTCATATAGCAAATGTTTTGGTTTGAGGTCCACAAATCACAAGTTAAACTAATATGTGACACACTTCTGAGAATTTTTCTAAGAACTTCTCTCTCTGATTCATAAATCTTGATGCATTCATTTCTTATTGTCTTTCGACCAATGAACTGATATAATGGATTTAAATATCTCATCAAAACATTAAACCAAGTATGCTCGACCATCCTAAAGGGATACTCATGGACAATTATCATCTTAGCAATAATTCGACGAGTTTCATCTTGATCATATTCCCTAGTAGAAACAAAAGGTAAACCAGTCTCACCTCCCATGGCAGGACCGAAGTTCAAGTTCGCTGGAGCTTTCATCTTAGCCACCTTGTTCATATATGGCGTGCACTTCGGTATATGCCTCATGAGATGTGAAGTTGCACCCCCTTGTTTGTAAGACATGAGCTTGTAGCAGAACCTACATTTTGCCTTTGTATCAACCTCTCCTTTCTTTGTCTTCGATGGAACATTCACCACCTTGAAGATCTTCCAAACTTCTGATCTCTGTTTCTGTCTACCAGTTGCCTTTCGAGATCTTTTCCTCCTTTTTGCCTCCCTCTTCTGAGACACTGTACCCTCTTCTGTTGCTTCTTCAGCACCATTTGAACTTGAGGAGTCCACATCAATATCATCCATGTCCTCATGCATTTCTTCACCACCATGAACATCACCACCCAAAGCCACCCAATCCACATCCTCACTCGATGACTGCAATAAAACATTGTAAAATGTTAGCCCCAAGAATCAGGAATAGCAAATAGTAGGCATAGCACTGCTATATTTCAAGATTCAGGTGCATAAACACTCCACACATTTGCTCACTGTTTTATTCAACATTTGACAATATATGTTTTATTCAACATTTGACAATATATGTTGCACACTGTTTTATTCAACATTCAACATTTGACAATACATTTGCTCACTGTTTTATTCAACATTTGACAATATATGTTTTATTCAACATTCAACATTTGACAATACATTTGCTCACTGTTTTATTCAACATTTGACAATATATGTTGCACACTGTTTTATTCAACATTCAACATTTGACAATATATGTTGCACATTGCTAACAAATCAAAACCTCATTTGACAATATTCAACTGAGGACATCTATCAAATAGAGCATCTACAAGTTTTATCAGTACATCCATCCATTATCAGTATAGCACATCAAGTAACAGGATTACAAAAATTTCATTTCACATCGGCATCTAGCATCAGGCACATCTAGCATCAACCACATCAAGTATCAGGCACATCTAGCATCAGGCACAAAAATTCTGGCCATCAGGCACATCTAGCATCAGGCACATCAAGTATCAGTATTAGGGCGACATCACATCCTCATTTCTCACCCTAACCCTAACCCTAACCTTAACCCTAATCCTAATCCTAACCCTAACCCTAATCCTCAGTATAACTGGTACTCACCGATGCTGCTGGTTCGGCGAGGTCAGGAGGCGGTGCAGACCGTGCAGGTGCAGGCTCGCCCCCTCTTGTCAACGGGGAGGCCTCGACGGCAGCCACCTTCTTCCCTCGAGCACGAGATTCCAGGCTCCGTTCGGAGCCCATGCGCGTCGGTTGGAGGAGGCCGCGTTGTGGATCTGGAAGGAAGGGGGTCAGACTCGGGGAGGATGGGGATTGGGGAAGGAAGGGGATTCGGGGATGGACGGCGGCCGAGCGCATGGGGAAGGAAGGGGAGGGGATCCGGCAAGGACGGCGGGCGGCGGCCGAGCGCGTGGCGTGGTGAAGGACGGCGATCGCCGATCAGGGACGGACGCCGGCTGCGCGAATGGGGATGGGATTGCCGCGGCCGCGGTGCCGCCGACGGGAATGGCCGAAGGGTTAGGACTTAGGGTTGGCCAACTCGCACCGCATCGCATCGATGTAATCGATCGACTGGGCTGGGCCGACGCTACGGGGCGTCACTGGGCCGAACGAATCGGACCAAGGCACCGAGCTCGCACGAGCCAACGAGCAGCTCGCGAGCGGCTCGGGCTCAGCTCGTTTTTCTCACGAGCTGGACGGCGGGCTCGGCTTGGCTTGCATCATTACGAGCCCGAGCCGAGCCGGCTCAATCTCGTTACGAGCCGAGCCGGCTCGCAAGCCTCAAACCAATTTTCCACCCTAGCCTGGAGGCAGTGGTGTTAACGTCAAGGATGGCAGCTGTGGCATGGGCTGTGCGTCGGATGGCGGCGGCTGCAAAAGGTGTGGCGTGGTGGAGGCGGGGGGCGGGGGTGGGGGTGTGTAGGGGTCCGAGCACGGCGCGGTTGACGACGCCGATAGGGTCTTTGGAAAGAGCTCTTGGACATGATGGAGGTAATTAATTTCCGAAGTTGTGCGAAATTGTATTGTCATTCTTCTGTTCTTGATACCTAGTGAAAAATTGTCGTCAGATCATGATTTCGTGAACTGGTTTTGATTTTGATAGTTTAACTTGACAATTCTGGACAAGATTTTCCAAAATTGTCCAGTTTTTCACAGTAACCGGTTCTATCGGAGGTCTAAAAATTTGTGGTGATCATTTGAGCTTATTTTTGGTGGCTTATGGCTGAAAAGCACTGTAGCTGGCTGAAAAAACACTGTAGCTGACAGAGGCTTAATTAGCATAATTAAATTTAAAAAAATTAAAAAATATAAAAAATATGTTAGCCCATTACATATAATACAAACAAATACGGGAAAAAAAATAACCGGCAAAAAAGCTCAACAAAAAACCAAAAGTTCAGAAAAAGACGAAATTTATGAATAGTAAAAAATAAGCCGGAAGCTAAAAGCTGAAGCCCAACCGATTACCCCTGTTTCAGCCAGAATGTTTTCCCTGATTGAAATAGCTCCCACATCCTTTTTTTGAAAACCATCGTGCCAGAAATACACGCACCTGACTTCTATGTACTATCATCGAAGAGAACATAGCCAAACGCACTGACCAATTAAGCAATAAAAGTAAGCCAACCTATCTTACTTATTTTGTGGTTCAGTTATTTACGTATGTTTCTTGCATTAGAATGGGTTGTCTTGAGTAAACATCGCCGGCGAGTCCAGTCCGAGTGATTCTTCTTAGACAGAAGATGGATCAAATACAGAATAATGCAGTACAAAATAGATTGAACAGAGAGATAGGGGAACTCCTTCTTTCTTTATTACTTTTTCTCTAAAATATACAAGTTACAATGATTTGGACTCTTATTTATAGATTAAAGGGTGAGGTGCCCACCATGGCTCAGGCTTGTAGGTTCAGGCCTAGGTTTCCCAATACTCCCCCTTAGGCATTCATCCGATATATTCATGCCTCATCAAAACTCCATAAAACCTAGTGGGAAAAATTAGAGAAAGAGTACATGATACATGTTATGTAATGCTGCACGAATTGCCTCAATAAAAACCTTGGTAGAGAAACTTCCGAAAAACTCGTTAAGGGAAAAAACAGTACAATCCATCCAATTTCATTTAGTCTACTGGATTTATTCTTTAGGTACTCGATCTTTGTTATCAAGGTTTTAATAATGAGCTCGAAAAAAATATTTCCTAAGTTCTGTGCTTCTCTAAGTGTCATCATTCCAATTTCATGTCTACACCTTTCAAAGTTAGATGCTAGAAGTAACTTAGTGAATAAATCTATAAGAATTTCACACAACTTAGTATACAATATCTTAATTTCATCTATCTTTTGTAACTCACAAGCATAGAAGAACTTGGGGTTGATATGCTTCGCAAGGTGACCCTTCACATAATCCGTTTGCATTTATGCAACACAAGCTGTATTATCTTCATAGATAATTGTGGGAGCTTATATAATATTCAATCCACATGACTGATAGATGTGGTGAATCATTCATCGAAGCCAAGCATATTCTTGTGTGGCATCGTATAGTGCTATGATTTCTGAGTGATTCATCGAAGTTGATACAAAACTTTGCTTACACGATTTTCATGAAATTGCGGTTCCACCACATAGGAATACATAGCTTGTTTATGATCTAGCTATATATGGGTCTGACAGGTACCCTGCATCTGCATAGCTAGTCATATTCAGGTCTTGGTTCTTTCAGTAGAATAGTGCAAGGTCTTTTCTTCCTTGGAGGTATCGGAAGATGTCCTTTATTCTCTACCAATGCTTTTTGATAAGTTCTGAACTATACCATGCTAATAGGTTTACGGCAAATGCAATGCCCGGTCTAGTGCAGTTTGCTAAATACATAAGTGCTCCTTTTGCACTTAAGTACGGGAATTCTGGTCCTAGAACTTCCACCCCCTCGCCTCTAGGTCGGTATGGATCTTTGTCTTGTTGTAAATATCTCCCGATCATTGGTACTTTCGATGGGTACGACTTTTCAAAGCTGAACCTTTCTAACACCTTTTGAGTGTATGCGAACTTATGTACTAATATCCCTTCAAGGACATACTCAAGCCGCAAGCCTAGGCAATATTTGGTTTCACCCAAATTTTTCATTTCGAATTCTGACTGCAGGTAAGAACTCGCTTCCTTTATATCTTCTAGGGTTCCGAAGATATTCAGATCATCTATATATGTTGAGAGTATACAAAATCCATTATGGGATCGTTGTATAAATACACAGGGACAATTCTCATTGTTCGTGTAGCCTTTCTTGTATAGAAAATTGCTTAAGTGATTTTATCATATTTTGCCTGATTGCTTAAGTCTGTACAGTGATTTCCTGAGTTTACACTACACATGTTTCTATTTGCTTTGTCTTTGTTCAGAACAGGGATACCTTTAGGCACCTTCATATAAATGTCCAAATCCATATTTCCATAAAGGTATGCAGTTACCATATCTATCAATTTCATTTCTAAATTTAAATTCACTACTATTGAGATCAAATATCTAAAGGTAATGACACCCATGACCGGGGAATAGATTTCTTCATAATCAACTCCTGCATGTTGAGTGAAACCTTGTGCAACGAGCCTTGCTTTATATCTTACAACTTCATTTTTCTCATTTCTCTTTTGAACAAATACCCGCTTATGCCCTACGGGGTCCACATCTGCAGGCATGCGGCTTATAGGTCTAAACACTTCTCTTTTATTCAGAGATAATAATTCAATTTCTATTGCCTTTTTCAATCCTCCCAATGTGGTCTTTTCTTACATTCAGTGGGTGATATAGGTTCTAGATCAAGATCGATAATTGTGGCAATTTTTTTGTAAAATAAATATCAACTTTGGCTGTTGTCCTATTCATGGATTCTCCCGTGTGCACATAGTTTATAGCTATTTCATCATGAGTTGATTCTTCTAGTGTTTCTACTTGTTCACTGCCTCTTCCAATTGCGGAGGCAATTCCCTTTAGTTTTTCAGTTATGATGTGTGCTCACACATCCAACTGGTTTCTTCCTCCATGGGAATATTCAAATTTGGTATGCCTTTACTTGAAGGTACCATACTGGTGTCGGGTTAACTTGTTGCATACGTGTATTGCATGAGTTTGCGTGCAGTGCATGTTAGAATCGAGTGCATGCATATGTTGATTAGTGGTTAACTTAACCACGTAGGAACAAGTATGTTTACTTCCATGTAAGAGGTGACGTGCAAATTTGTGGCGCATGTACATTTGTTGCACGTTTACTAGTTCTTGCATGGCTGAGTCTTGCATTAGTGTTTTGTTTGAGCTAATCACATGCTCGCAGTTGTGATCCGAGCTGAGCTTCTGGACGAATGACTCATGGAATAAATGGTTGTGTAGTTTGTTAGGGCATGCATACATATAGTGATCAGGTTAGTGGACTAGTGGCCGGTAGAGCGAATCAAGACGTAGCTCCTTGCCGTTGTGCCGTAGTATTTAAGTATCTTGTAATCATTTGATTAGCTTTGGGCTGAGTGAATAAAAGAGCAAGCAAGAAAACGCCGTAGGCATTGGCTCGGCAAACAAGCTATTGTCTTCCCTGTGCTCCGTGTTCTTCCGTATTCACTCATCCATTTCTTCTCGCGTGTGTAGGTCATGTCCACCGTGAAAGCTTGTGTTTGAGAGAGGCTAAGCTAACAACTTGTGCCAGGTCTCAACTGGCCCCTACTGGTTTTGGGGAGCTTTAGTGATTGGCTGTGTCAAGTCCTTTTTATTCTTTTTCATCAAGCGTCCTTGGTTACTGGAGATTCGAGGGGCCGGAGTTTTCGTCCTATTATTTTGAGGCCTCTATACAGGATTAGGGATGCCTTCAACTTTATTCGGTTTTTGAACCCTCTCCGGTGCATTGCATGCAGACATATGCGACTTGGTCACGCTCTTTAAATCACTAAAGTGGTCAAGTAGTTGGTTTGCTAGTGCTTTCAAATCAATGATCTTCTAGACTTCTCTATTTTCTTCACTAGTGTGTGGGCCATGTGTATGGATTCCTGTGATTGGCACGTAATTTTCCGATATTTTTCATCTAGGGGTTGATTTTCTCCCCCTAATATCGGGAAACTATCCTTGTCAAATATGCTATCAACGAAACGGGTGGTGTGCAAGTCTCCTATCATGGGGTCCAAATACCTGATTATGGATGCTGTCTCATAACTAATCTATATTCAGACTTTCGGAGAGGGTACATTGCAGTACGCTACGGTGGGGATATAGGTATAAAAACTCTGTGCATGTCGGTTGATATATATAAATTTACTACCTATATCCTATATAGTGCCATGCGTTGATATGTAACGCATTTTGCGTGCATACGTCTACTAATCGACACGATGATGCTGATTTGGTCGACGCAAACTCATGCATGCACGCAGGCCTATATATGTCACATACGCACCGTTCGATGCGCCAGAGTAGTTACCAGTCTAACTAAGAGCAAGTACAATAGAAGAGGTGGCTGCCACCTCTAGGACTAGCCACATAAGCAAAAAGAGTACATGTGACTCATGTGGAGGTAGCTAATACAATAAGTTGAGTAGAGGTTACCTCTACTAAAGCACTCAAGCATTTAATATTTCGCTAGAGGCGACCCTAACCTTTATTGTACTTGCTCTAAGAACTAGCATCGCCTCCAAGTCCTCGTATGATGTGCTAGAGGTCACCTCTTGCATGAGGGACAGCTTGCCTCTCTCTCCTCTTGTCTCTCTCTTCCACATAGGATTGTGTTGACGTGGATTTCGCTAGAGGCGACCTAGTCAGCATCATTGTACTTGCTCTAACTAGATCAGTCGTCTACCGCGCGCACCAAAATAGTCAGATGGCCAAAGGATAATTATTTATATCATTAATGTATGCTTTGTATATTTGTTGATCTTAAAAATGTTTCATTCCTAAGCTACCTTAACTTATTATGGACAAAATACTTTATTATTATTATTGTTGTTGTTTACATATTTGTTAATATAAACTTTCTGTGCACAAAGATTTCGCATCCTAAAACATCTCAACCAAATAATTGGGGGAAAATGTGGTTAGTCCAGAATCACAGCGTTCCTGCTTTAAAGATCTCGCCAGCTAATTGAAATCTCCTTTGACAGCTTTGTTCTTAATTTTCCCCGAGTCAAACTTTAACCAAACTTATTATCTGGCATGACGCAAGTTACCAGAGCCACTGCCCACTGACAAACGGAAATTAAGTGGAAAAGGAGAAAACGTCTTGATTCATTCAGCTCTATAGATCTGTCTCTCTGCCTATAAATAACATATCACCAGCTCTTGACTCAATATCCAAAACAAAAACTGCAGTAAACCACTAGATCACTTCTATTATTTCCTTTCCATCTTTCATCCAGCTGTTGCAAGTTAAGATCGAACTCGTCTGATCATGAAGCTTCTTCCTCTGTTTTTCCTTGCCATGGTCATGGTTAACGTTGGCGCCATGGCCTCTCGCATGGCGCTGAGAGACGAACTAATACACGGAGTAGTGAAGACCGCGACGGCGGAGGGGACGTCGATTGGCAACCACCATGCGATACCGAGGCCGGAGTACGACAGCTGGAGTAGCCCGGGAAACATGCCCGGAAATGGCCATGACATTGCAAGCGAAGAAGCTAAGCCATGAGAAGCCTGATACATGTCTTGTACGTAGCAAGCTTTAACGCTAGGGTACGTATATATACATGTGTACTACGTCTGCTTGGGTCATAGTCTTTGCATTTTGTGCACTTGTGCTATTTATATGGAAGTTGAACCGCATCATGTATACAAATTATCGTTTAATATAGAATAAAACAATTCTATATATTCGTTTATAGCAGTACAGAAATGTTGGGGTTTTTCCGCACATACATTCATGTGATCGCGTTCTTCTATTTGTACACTATGTATTTGATTGATGGTAATGCCATACGCTTATGTACAATTGGCTTATAAAGTAGATTAAATAAGTAACAGATCTTTGAATAGCTATAGAACAGCATTTTGCAAGGGAAATATATACAAATTAGATTTAACTATATTCAAAAGAATTGTAAGCTTCTTAATCTATGAACACCAAATCTCCGGTTACATATACAAATCAAACCATTTATTCGATAAATTGTTCACAGACGATGATATTTCTATACTTGCACTCAAAATAAGTTGCCTAATTTATTGTTCTATACCCAACTTTATGTAGCAACAACATATATAGCGATTGACCACAATGTGTATAACAAGAGATGGGTAGCTAAATCTAATCATAAAGTAATTGCAGAAATCATCATATTTAACATGCTTTTAGCAACTAAAAAAACAACATAGTTATACTGAAATATAACTACATGCACCTATGGTGTAGCCAATTCTAGCAAGAAACTTTTTATTACTACCGCATAAGGAGTGGGCACAAAAATAGCTATGTTATAGTTAAGCAAGATCGTATCTGTTGATACAAATGGAAGAATATTAAGATTTTTGCCATATATATTTTGTTCAAGATTTTATGTCAATACTCTTGATGAAAAATATCTCTCCCTGTCTCAAAATAGGTGTCATGTTATAAATAGTCAAACTTCGTAAATTTGGACCATTAGTATAGAGAAATAATTACTTAGATTAACCACATGAAAACAACATATATATACTAGCTGCATGCGTCCATATAAAGTAGCCAGCATTCTTGCATAAATGAAATGATACTGCTACAGTACTGTAATAGGTTCCGGCTGGATATCGGCATGCATGAGATATGTTTCCTCCATCGGATAGTTACAAAACCCTCACTAATTTTCTCATTACTGTATCCAGTAATGGAAAACAATGACAAAAAGAACAAAGCTTTTCAGTGACAACGCCCCTCACCTAACTTAATGGACCCACTAGCGACTAATGGCCGTATGTTCAACTAAATATTAAGTCAGGAACCTCTTGATTGCATGAAAACATCAACTAATTTGTTATATACGGAATTTTTAGCCAATGATATGCCTATCCAGGGGCACAAGTAATACATACATCTTCCATCTCAAATATTTTCGGATAAGTATGCGACTGCATAGAAATTCTGCTGTTAATAACAAATTTAGTGGATGAAATTAATATTTCTGCTTTTACCTATATGTCGGGTTAAAGTTTTGGGCAGCGTTATTCCCCATCAGCAAATAAAATATCAAGTCGTTGCAATGTAAAGCATAAACCACTACCTTAGTGGGAAATACTATCGGTAGTGTAGGATGATTTCTTCATATTTTATGGTTTCTTCAGCAACGATTGGGCCACTAGTCAGCAAAATCTTTACAATTACGATATTTGGACCTTATTTATGTTACTGGCCACAGTAAAAGGCAGGTTCGAATTTTGCTGCCATTTTGCACTTGCACTACAGGATTTTACTGGTCCTAAGAACGAAACGAACACCTTTTACAACCCACATAAAGGTTTTATATACTAGTGTACCATTCATGAATTTTTTATTGGGAGTATCTATACAACATTCGACTATTTTTGAGCACAAAAACAGTCAGATTGTGAACCGTTAGGTGGAGATCTAACGCCCTAGATCATTTTTTTGGAGGGGGTCATTTTTTTTGGAGGGGGGCTTGTATGAGTGGATCCGTTGGATGGAAATCTAACACCTCAGATCAATCTGACTGTTTTTGTCTTCAAAAACAGTCGAATGTTATATAGACATACATTTTTTTATTTGCTGGCTTTCTCACTATATAAAGCGTGCCAAACCAAACCTTACCCTTCATGACACAGTAGAAGCCTAACTTCGAATCGTAGAGTGGAGATTTTGCAGGTCTGACTCTTGTTCTTAATTGCGATCATCTTCCATTCTTCTATGTTGTATACATCCAGTTAAAAACATCTGAATTTATTTACTGATATTTCTGTCTCAGCCAAGTTTGATCGCCATGAAAGGGCAAGTGAAAGCAAGGATTAAGTTCTTAGCTATCATGCTCGTCCTTGCCATGATCTCAGAAGGTTTGGCGATTCACAGCATGGGGACGGTGAAGAATGACAACGCGGGTGAGGCCATCAGCAGCACGAAACCCATCGTTGGCGTTGGTCGTGGCACCACTGTGGACAACCACCATGCCATCCCACGAGATCACTACAGCAGTCCTGGAGGAGGCGACGGAGCCAGTGGTGGTGATACAAACAACTAGTGCCAGTTTGGGATCAATCACGATCTCAATTTCTGTGTGGTTGTTTGTGTGCGAAAGATATATTGCGTTAATTAACGGTACTAATTCTGATGTTATATTGTGTAGATATCAACAGCCATAAATAATCATGTAAGCTGTTGCAAGCGAAGAGAATATACTGTATATAGACGTACTTCTATCAATATTGTGGATGTAATCTCCAGGTGTGTACGTAAACTAGTACTACTCTTGTAATGTTACAACGCCGCCTTCGATAAAATTTATAGCTACAATCTGTTGTTCACGAAACAATTAAACTGCATGCTTACTTTTGAGTATTGAATCCCTGTGAATGCTTCAGTTACAGGATCACAACGTGCCTATATACCACATATATATGTAAGAGGATGAAGACAGATTGGGCTGGGGTGGTAGTGTTGGTGGTTGAGATGAAACTATTATTAGGGAGAATAGAAAACCCTAGGGTTTAGATGGTTTTTAAAAAGATTCAATAAGAAAGAAAACAAACACAAGTTTTCCAAAAATTTCAGAAATATAGAATTTTGGCAGTCAAATTTTTGCGATGGATAAAAAGCAGCCACTTTCTATAAACAGGCTACTGGATACATAACCAACATGAAGGATAGATGTCAACCTACGTATTGGATATTAGCTACCTCAATTTTATGTTTTAAGTGTCAAGCAGCTTGGTGAATCATTCCCGCAAACTATTGGAGCCTATCTGGTCACTGCATGCACAGCCTACCTTCGTAGCATTATGAGGACTCTTGTGGAGCATAGGAATTGGTGATCATGGCCTGTGACATACCTAGGGAGTGGTTAGGATATCTGATCTGGAATAGTGTCGGCTGGAGGTGGATTAGTATAATTGCTGGTGAAGAGGAACATAAGATGGAGACTACTGGGCTGGGAGGAACGGATAAAAGTTAGCATACCAGCGTACTGCAAATTTGCGTGGCCTTGTGTAGGGGACTAAAGATGAAATGATTTGCAGGAAGTCAATAGGTGGATTATTACGCTTTCTATGCTGTGTCCATTTCGGAGAAAATATTTGCATTCTGACATTATTGGACAATCTGCGTACTCTTTTCAAGGGTTTTGAAAACCAGTTTTAAAATTTTACCGATAACACCAATATGGCCTATAATCAGAACTATAAAGCAAAACCCCTAAATAGCTAAAATTTGGAACAAAAATTAAATGAAAATTAGAAATTGCATGCCTATATGAATTCCTATAACATCCCAACTTTTCACACTACTACAGAAAGCCTAATACTAGACGGCCAATCACAGACGGTTTGACAAAACCGTCTGTGATTGACACTAACACAGACGGTTTTAATTTGTGCACCGTCTGTGTTAGTGGTCGAGTATCACAGACGGTCCTTACCGATGAACCGTCTGTGATACTTTAGTATCACAGATGGTTTTTTATTAAAAACCGTCTGTAATAATCTGGAATTATCACAGACGGTTTTTTATTAAAAACCGTCTGTGTTGTGTAGACTATCACAGACGGTTCTTCTTAAGAACCGTCTATGAATGTTCACAGACGGTTTTTGACAAGAACCGTCTGTGATGTCCCTTTGTCTGTCATATTCTATTCATGATCAGAGGTTAATATATAAGTACACATTGCTTCTAATAACTTAACTACAGAACTACTGAGACAAGAGATCACAAATTAAAGGTAAATTTATTAATTTCAATTAGAGGCAAATTTATTACAAAAGTCGCACAGGTAAAGAGTTTCCCAGATTGTAATCTTTTGGGCTTCGTACGCTTCTTCTTCGACTTTGGGACTTGGAGGATCAGCCACTGACTTCTCGAACGCCGTTAAGATTGTCCTTGTCCTCAGCACTTCCTCCTCCAGCCTGGGCAAATAATCAGTAGCATAACCCATAATGTCGTAGAGGATAGCATGAAAAGATTCCTCAGAATCTACCGTTTCTGCTTGATCGGCAAGGCTATCCATCAGTCTCTCCAATGCGTGTAGAGCTTCTTCCGCTTTGCGCACATTGTAGAGAAGAACCAGGGTAAGGGTTGTTTCCCTTTCTTGAGCGGCAGCGAGACGCCTCCGTCGACGGCGGATGATCAGGTCGAGCTGACGGATGCAAGAAAGTTGGGGAAGGAGAGCAGGGCGTGCGCGGAGAAGCTGCTCCAGATGCAAATTGCTGGCCGCCTGTGTAAGGTTCAGCCGAACAATTCTTGATGAACAGATGAGGGGAAGGAGATGATCACAAGAATAGTAGAAGCCATATTGTACGTACGTAGAAGAGACCTGGATTAGGCGCGCATATTTAACCTTTAGCACAGACGGTTCGTATACCCAAACATTAATGATATAGACGCTTCGTATAACGATCGAGAGACGTTAATTAGACGATCGAAACACGAAGCGTTCTGAGATAAAGCTTATGATAGACGGTTTTTTATAAAAAACCGTCTGTGATAAGATTTATCACATACGGTTTTTAAACTTAGAACCGTCTGTGATATTGATATCACAGACAGTTCTACGTCTAGAACCGTCTGTAATAAGCCTCCCTATAAATACCCTCTGGCTAGGGTTTTCCCCGTATGCTGCAATTATATTCTACATCTAAATCCCAATCTGTCTCGTCGCTACTGCCTCCCCGAGCCCTCGCCGGCCGCCTCCCCGAGCCGTCCGCATTCAAAGACCGACGCTCGGCTCGCCTCCACGCCCGGCGCCTCCGCTCGCCCGTCTCCTGCGGTCTCCTCCCCGACCCCTCGCCTGCCGCCTCCCCGAGCCGTCCACATTCGAAGACCGACGCTCGGCTCACCTCCACGCCCGGTGCCTCCGCTCGCCCGTCGCCTGCGGTCACCTCCCCGAGCCCTTTCCGTCCGCCTCCCCGAGCCCTCGCCGGCCGCCTCCCCGAGCCCTCGCCGGCCGCCTCCCCGAGCCGTCCGCATTCGAAGACCGACGCTCGGCTCGCCTCCACGCCTGGCGCCTCCGCTCGCCCGTCGCCTACGGTCGCCTCCCCGAGCCCTCGCCGGCTGCCTCCCCGAGCCCTCGCCGGCCGCCTCCCCGACCCCTCGTCTGGCCTTTATGTGATGCTATGATTTGATTTGTGTCATTTGCTTCATAGAACTTTGTTTAGAGACCTTGTAGTAATAATATATGCCACATAGACATTCAAGGGGCATGAAGCAAGTGACACACTCTAGTGTATCCTGTTCAATGAACCTGATACACTAGTTTGTGTCATTTGCTTCATAGAACTTTGTTTAGAGACCTTGTAGTAATAATATATGCCACATAGACCTTCCAGGGGCATGAAGCAAGACACACTCTAGTGTATCCTGTTCAATGAACTTGATACACTAGTTTGTGTCATTTGCTTCATAGAACTTTGTTTAGAGACCTTGTAGTAATAATATATGCCACATAGACCTTCAAGGGGCATGAAGCAAGTGACACACTCTAGTGTATCCTGTTCAATGAACTTGATACACTAGTTTGTGTCATTTGCTTCATAGAACTTTGTTTAGAGACCTTGTAGTAATAATATATGCCACATAGACCTTCAAGGGGCATGAAGCAACACACTCTAGTGTATCCTGTTCAATGAACCTGATACACTAGTTTGTGTCATTTGCTTCATAGAACTTTGTTTAGACACGTGGCTCGACGACATGGGCCAAGCCCTTGAAACATGCTCGCAATTTTCGAGTATTTGCTAGCTACACATTAATTAATCATATACAACACTTAGTAGTAATGCCTCTTGATTTAACACATTCTATTTTTTGCAGTGCTACCAGCAGGAGCCGGGCAACACGTGTGGATATTACGTGTGCCACCATATGAGACTACTCCTCGATTCCACCAAGATCACCAATTCTAAGGTTTGTCAATCTTCCCACATTTATTTCATACATGTCAGGTTTTATATGTACGCGCGTTGATATTCCTATCGACAGGCTGCGCCCATCTCTACATCTGCAATGAAACAGCTGGACTTTGCAAAAATTCGAGGAGAGTTCATTTGGTTTTTGTGGACTAAAGTCATAAGATCAGATGGAGAGTTCCACTGCGCAGAATGATTTTTTATTGCTCTTATCACTCTGTAATTATGAATTTGTTAATGGATATTTTGTTTCATTTCAATTAATTCATTTGCGAAATGGATGCCTTATGCCTGTGAATGAAATGTGATGTGATTGGATGTTTTATGTTTGTCAAATGAATTGAGATGCGAATTGTATGTATACATATACTTGTTTATCTGCTTGTTTCAGAGGGCATGGCTCGCATTTCCTGAGGCAAGCCAATAAACAGAAATAGATTTAGGGGTAGAAAAGAACATCACAGACGGTTTTTAGTTACAAGCCGTCTGTGATAGGTGACATATCACAGACGGTTTGTAAATAAAAATTGTTTGTGATAATCAGATATGACAGACGGTGTTCAGTTAAAAACCGTCTGTCTATATCACAGTTGTCAAACCGTCTGTGATAACCTTCGATTATCACTGACCCATAAATTCAGACGGTTCAGAAAACCGTCTGTGATGACGTTTTTGAACCGTCTGTGATGTCCTTTTCTGTAGTAGTGTCAAAATCCCGTTAATATATTTAAGTTGACCATTTGTAAAATTTTGGGTGTATTTTAAAAAAATTTTAACATTTAATTGAAAATGTTGTGGTAAATTAAATTGCTCGAAAGGATACATAAAAAAATTTAATTTAATTTTGTTTCATGGTTTTGCACGCATTTAAAAATCATGTCATTGCATGTACTTAAAAAAATGGTGTCATCATATATTCATTTGCTATCCCGTTCCTCTATTTCGACTGATAGTAGAAAAAGCACCTGCGGGTCATTCTTTTCTCTATCTTCTCCAACAAATTAGCAAACACTTGGTTTCTTATTTAACTATTGAGGAACCGTTGTTGGCGAGTCCAGTCCGAGCGATTCCTCCTAGGCAAGAGAGATGGATCAAGCACAGAATAATGCATAATAATAAATTGAATGCAGAGAGATGGAGGGACTCATTTCTTTCTTTATTGCTTTTCTCTTTCACAAGTACAAGTTACAATGATTGAGACTTTTTATTTATAGACTAAGTGGTGAGGTGCCCACCATAGGCCAGGCTTGCAGGCCCAGGCCCAAGTTTCCCCAACACTCCCCCTTGGGCACTCGTCCGCGTTCATGCATGCCTCATCAAACTGTATAAAAAACCCAGTGAGAAAAATTTAGAGAAAAGTACATGATACATGTTATGTAGTGTTGCACAAATTGCCTCATTAAAAACCTCAACAAAGAAACTTCTAAAAAACTCATCAAAGAAAAAAGAGTACAAACCACCCAGTTTCATTTAATCTACTGGATTTATTCTTTGGATACTCGATCTTTGTGATCAAGTTTTAATAGTGAGCTCGAGAAGAATCTCCCCCTGAATTTTGCACTTCTCTAAGTCTCATCATTCCAATTCCACATATACACATTTCAAAATTAGATGCTAGAAGTGACTTATTGAATAAATTTGCAAGATTTTCACATGACTTAATATGCAGTATCTTAATTTCATCCATCTTTTACAATTCATGAGCATAGAATAACTTGGGGTTGATACGCTTTGTGAGATGACTCTTCATGTAACCTGTTTGCACTTGTACAACACAAGCTGTATTATCTTCATAGATAATTGTAGAAGCTTACACTATATTCAATCCACATGACTACTTGATGTGGGAATCATTCATCGAAGCCAAGCACTTTCTCGTACAGCTTCGTACAGTGTTATGATTTCCAAGTGGTTTGTCGAAGTTGATACCAAACTTTGGTTAGACGATTCCCATGAGATTACAGTTCTACCACACAGGAATACATAGCCTGTTTGTGACCTGGTGGTATATGGGTCTAACAAGTACCCGACATCTCCATAGCTAGTCATATTTAAGTCTTGGTTCTTTTTGTAGAATAGCCCAAGATCTTTGCTTCCTCAGAGGTATCGGAAGATGTCCTTTATCCTCTACCGATACCTTTTAGTAGGTTCTGCACTATACCTTACTAATAGATTTATGGCAAATGCGATATTTGGTCTAGTGTAGTTTGCTAATTACATAAGTGCCCTTACTACACTTAAGTATGGAAATTCTGGTCCCAGGACTTCTTCCCCGTCTTCTCTAGGTCAGTACAGATCCTTGTCTTGTTATAATGATCGCATGACCATTGGTACTTTCAATGGGTATGCCTTTGAAAAGCCAAATCTTTCTAACACTTTTTTATTATAGGCTGACTAATGCACTAGTATCCCTTCCAGGACATGCTCGAGCTGTAAGCCTAAGCAATATTTGGTTTTACCCAAATCTTTCATTTCAAACTCTAACTCCAGGTAAGTGCTCGTTTCCTTTATATCACCTAGGGTTTCGATGATATTCAGATCATCCACATATACTGAGATTATACAAAATCCATTCGGGAATCATCGTATAAATACACAGGGAAAATCCTCATTGTTCGTATAGCCTTTCTTGGATAGAAAGTCACTTAAGCGATTATACCACATCCTGCCAGATTGGTTCGGGATTTTCTGATTTTCACACTATACATGTTTCTATTTGCTCTGTCCTGGTTTGGGACAGGAATACCTTTAGGTACCTTCATATAAATATCTGAATCCAGGTTTCCAAAAAGGTATGCCATTACCACATCCATCAATTTCATTTCTAAACTCAGGTTTACTGCCATCGAGATTAAATATCTAAAGGTAATGCCACCCATGACTGGGGAATAGGTTTCTTCATAATTAACTCCTAGATGTTAAGTGAACCTTGTACAATGAGCCTTTCTTTATATCTTACAACTTCGTTTTTCTCATTTCTCTTTCGAACAAATACCCACTTTTGCCCTAAGGGGTGCACATGGAGAGGCATGTAGCTTACAGGCCCAAATACCTCTTTTTTATTTAGAGATAATAATTCAATTTCTATTGCCTTTTTCCAATCCTCCCAATCTGATCTTTTCTTATATTCACCGAGTGATGCAGGCTCTAGATCAAGATCAATGATTATGACAATTTTATTTGCAAAATAAATATCAACATTGGCTGTTGTCCTATTCATGGATTTTCCCTTATGCACATAGTTTATAGCTATTTAATTATGGTTTGATTCTTCTAGTACTTCTACTTACTCACTGCTCCTTCCAATTATGGTGGCAAGTCTCTTTAGTTTTCAACTCTGAAGTATGCTCATACATCCATGCTGGTTTGTCCCACTATGAGAATGTTCAAATCCGGTATGCCTTTTTTCTGAAGGTGCCATACTAGTGCCAGGTCTTAACTGGTTCCCCTGCTGGCTCTAGGAAACTTCGGTGATCGGTTGTGTTAAGATCTTCTTGTCCTTTTTCACTAGGCGTCCCCAGCCAGAGTTCTCGTCCTTTTATTCTGAGGCCTCTGGACGGGATTAGGGGTACCTTTAATTTTCATTGGTATTTCAACCCTCTCTGGTGCGTTATGTGTAGACACATGTGACTTGATCACGCTTTGTAAATCACTAAAGTGGTCGGACAGTTGATTTGCTAACACCTGCAAATCAATGATTCTCTGGACTTCTCTATTTGGTTCACTAGTTCATGGGTCATGTGTATGGATTCCTGTGGCTTACCATATAATTTCCCAATATTTTTTATCAAGGGGTTGATTTTCTCCCCTTAATGTCAAGAAACTATCCTCATCAAATATACTACCAGTGAAACGAGCGGTGTGCAAGTCTCCTATCATGGGGGTCCAAATACCTAATTATGGATGCTGTCTCACAACCAACGTATATCGTAGAATTTTGTATAGGGCCCATTGTAGTATACTGCGGTGGGGTATAAGTACATTAACTTTGCAACTAAACCTACGAAGATGAGAAACTTTCAGTGCTGACCCTTGCGGTAGTTGCATAGATAAATGGATGTTATATGCCGATGGTCTAAAGTTGATAAGAATTCCTACATGGAGGACTACGTGTCCCCAACATGTAGTTACTAAATTACAATTATACAAAAGCAGTCAGGCAATAAATTTAATTTTCTTAATTAATGTTTCTACTTGTCCATTTTGTGTGTGAATATGCGGTACGGGATGCTCAACTTTAATTCCCATTGCAATGCAATAATCATCAAATACCTTTGAAGTAAACTCTCCGGCGTTGTCCATTCTGATGGACTTTATATGATGACCAGGGAAATTATTTTTAATTTGAATTATCTGTGAGATCAGCTTTACAAAAGCATAGTTTCTCGTAGATAATAAATATAGTGCAAACATTTCCGACGAAGCGTCGATGAGTACCATAAATTATTTAAATGGCCTGACAGAGATTGTATAGGACCACAAAATGTGTCCTTGGATGTGTTCCAGGAATGTAGGGACTTCATCCTTCACTCTTAGAGCAGAAGGTCTAGTAATTAATTTCCCAGTGGCACATGCGAGGCACACAAAATCTTCCTGATTCAGAAAATTCTTTACATCGATATTATGTCCCTATGAATTGTTATTTATAATTCTCATCATTCTAAGACCTGGGTGGCCTAATCATCATGCCAAAGACAGAAAAGTTTAGGGTTTCTAAATATGGTTTTCAGGGCAGTATAGGCTACGGGTGCCTTAATATTAGTGTAGTATAGTCCAGATTCAAATGAAGGAAGTCTTTCCAATACCCTTTTTCCACTTGCTTCACACTTTGCAATGAGCAAGTATTTCTTACCATACTCTTCTTCAATTCCAACGTGGAAACCGTTAGCGTGAATTTCCTTGAAACTTAGGAGAGTTCTAGTCAATTCTAGGTACAATAAGGTTCTTGAATGACCAAAGTTGTGCCCATGGAGAGTATAATTGTGGCTCTTCCTAAACCTATTATACAAGCATCGCTACCGGTGATTGTTGTAAGGCTGTCAGCATTCTTGCTAATCGACTGAAAGAATTGTCTCTCTCAGGATGGTATTCATTGTGCCGCTGTTAGCTAAGCACACTTCCTCCATGGAGCGCTACACACGTTCTAATATAAAGTACTTTATTAATATGTAGTAGGAGACAATCAACACATAAATAAAATACTTCAAATATCAGAATATATCATGCTATTACTGATTGAATAAATGAATGAATTAATTAATATCATCCTACCATCACAAGAAAAATTGTTTGAGCATCATTATTGCAAGTCTAACTTATTTTTTCACACATGAAATGAATGACAATTAAAGTCTAGATGCATTCTGTGCATTAGACTGAGTCCGCTCAAAAATCTGAGACTTCAACTGCTATGTTCTTAGGGGTGAGTTCTCTTCCTAGAAAATCATCGCGGTGGTAGCTACAATGTTAAGAAAGGGTGCAGCTGCAGGGATGGAATCCACCACCATTGGTGAAGGTAGTTGCTTAGAATCCCCCCCCTCAACGAAATCAAAGTGGGTTTCATGCTGCCCTTTGCCACCCTTCTTATTTTTGGCCTAAAGGCATCGATGACGTGTTGCGACTCTTGATAGATCCACAACCAGTGCTCCACTTGCCACACTTGTAGTAGGTTTGGTCTTGTTAACTATAGGGCTTGTCGTCCCACTTTAGTTTGCTAGTCTTATTCTCCCGTGGAGCATGTGGCTTGCCTTTCTAGGCTACGGCCTTGCCCTTCCTTCCCCTTTTCTTCATCATAGGCATCCACATCCTTAAAACTCCCAACATTGATCTCACGGCCAGCAGAGCTCCCTGGTGGCTATGCGACAAAGGTCTTGTGTAGAACTTTATATTGAGCCTCTGCAACCTACATAATATCAATCAATTCAGCATACTCCTTGTAGTCGTCTTGTTG